>PVHT020000193.1:20805801-20969313 GCA_004024745.2 Catagonus wagneri
GGCAAAAAAAAAAAAAAAAAAAAAAAAATTATCTATTCATAATTCCCTCCCTCCAGAAAAGGTTTGGCTAACCTCTGAGGATAGATGATGTCCAGATAGAAAGCTATTTGTCTAAGGCAGTCAGTGTGAGCTCCAGTGTGGAGAAACACAGAAAGCAGAAATGTAGCTCTGGGCAGTGTTTTCTAAATTTTTCTCACGATAAGAATCACCTAGCATTCCTGCTCTGCTTTGCAAATCTGCTGCCCTTCCCTGGAGATTCTGATTCAGTGGGTCTGGAGTGGGACCCTGCAATGTGTACTTTCAATGAGTGCTCTGGTGATATTTGCACATCCAAAACAACCTAGGTACACTTTGAGAAAATGCCTCAAGGATGTGGTTTTTCAAATCTGGCTTCTCAGTTACTGATTTAGAGGAACAAAAACAACAAAAAACCATCCAGGTGCCCGGCTTACTTCAATTAAGTCAGACTTTTTAGGGGATAGAGCCTAGACATCACTTTTTACTAACCTAGGCTTTTTTTAAGAGCAATGTTAGATTCACAGAAAAATTAAGGGAAATATCCAGAGATTTCCCATATACTACCTGCCCCCATATATACATAGCCTCCCTCATTGTTAATATCCCCCACCTGAGTTGTACATTTTTTTTTACAATTGGTGAACATGCATTGACACATTATAATCAACCAAAGTCCACAATTTACCTTAGAGTTCACTTTTGGTATTGTTCATTCTAATGGGTTTGGGCAAATGTGTAAGGACCTGTAGCCATCATTATGGTATCATACAGAGTATCTTCACTGCTCTAGAAGTCCTCTGTGCCCCACCTATTCACCCTTCTCCCCCAACCTCTGGCAACCACTGATCTTTTTATTGTCTCATAGTATTGCCTTTTTCAGAATGTCACATAGTTTGAATGATATAGTATGGAGCATTTCCAGATTGGCTTCTTTCACCTAATAATATGCATTTAAGATTCTTCCATGTCTTTTCATAACTTGTTAGCTCATTTGTCTTTAGAGCTGAATAATATTCCATTGTCTGGATGTACCATAGTTTATTTGTCCATTGACCTACTGAAGGACGTCTTGGTTGCTTTCAAGTTTTGGCAATTTTGAATAAAGCTGCTATAAACCTTGGTGTGCAGGTTTTCATGTAGACACCAGTCTTCAACTCCTTTTGGTAAATACCCGGGAACATAATTGCTAGATTGTATGGTGAGAGTATGTTTAGTTTTGTAGGAAACTGCCAAAGTTTCATTCAAAGTAGATGTACCATTTTGCATTCCCACCAGGGATGAGTGAATGTTCCTATTGCCCCACAATGGGTATTGTCAGTGTTCTAAATTTTGGCAATTCTGATAGCTATGTAGTGGTATCTCACTATTGCTTTAATTTGCATTTCCCTGATGATATATGATGTGGGGCATCTTTTCGTATACTTATTTTCCATTCTGTAGAAACATCACTTTTTAAAGTTCCTCAGATGTTTCAGCACAAAATGTGGAATGGAGAAGGATAGCAGACTACTTTAGTAGGCCAAATTTGGCCCACTGCCTGGTTTTATAAATGTTGTTTCAGAACATAGCCACACCAGTTTGTTTATATAATGTCTATGTCTGTTTTCATGCTACAATAGCATGGTTGAATAGTTGTGACAGAGACCATATGGCCTGTAAAGCCTGAAATATTTACTATCTGGCCCTTTATAGAAAATGTTTGCTCACCACTACCTCATATTTAGAGTAATCATCGTGATCTTTTAAGAATTACTTTAGAAAGAGCAAGAGTAGTTGAGGCCTTGTATCCTGACTCAGAGAAACATGGCTGATAGCTTGAGGCTCTCCCTCAATATTGTTCTTCTATAAGAAGTAGGTGATTTTCCAGGAAAGGAATCTTAGTGGAGTCTGAGGGAAAAGGAACAAAGGTAACTCCAGACATCCTCAACACAGAAAGATACTTATCTATGAGATACATGTTTGGGACTGCAATTTTACTTTCGGCAAACTAGTATACAAATAGAATTCCATTGTCCAAAGTAGAGGAAGTTGGTTAAATATGAAGATTTGTAAATTAATACATAGCCAAATTTCCAACCACTTGGTGATACCACCAAGCCTATACCTGGAAACAATCCAAATGTCCTCAATAGGCAAAGGGATTGACAAATTGTGATATATTCAGAAAATGGAATGATATTTTGATACATGCTGTATTTGTTTCTTAGGGTTTCTGTAATGATGTATCACACAACAGTGTAAACTGTGTAGCTTAAAAGATAGAAGTTTAGGAGTTCCCGTCGTGGCTCAGTGGTTATCAAATCCGACTAGAAACCATGAGGTTACGGGTTCGATCCCTGGCCTTGCTCAGTGGGTTAAGGATCCGGCGTTGCCATGACCTGTGGTGTAGGTTACAGACGCGGCTCGGATCCCGCGTAGCTGTGGCTGTGGTGAAGGCTAGCAGCTACAGCTCCTTTTAGATCTCTAGCCTGGGAACCTCCATGTGCTGCAGGTGCGGCCCTAGATAAGGCAGAAAGACCAAAAAAAAAAAAAAAAAAAGATAGAAGTTTATTGCCTCACAATTCTAGAGACTAAAAGTCTGAAATCAAGGTATTGGCAGGACCATGCACCCTTGAAAACCTGTAGGGGAGAATCCTTCCTTGCCTCTTCCCAGCTGTTGGTAGTTTCCAGGCAATCTTTGGTGTTCCTTGGCTTGGAGATGCATCACTTTTATCTTCTGTCTTTATGTGGCTTTCTTCCTGTGTGTATCTTCACATAGATGTCCTTCTATGAATATGTCTGTAGCTGTGTCCAAATTATCCCTTTTATAAGGACTGGGTTTTAGGACTGCAGCCTATCTTTTGGGGGACAAATTTCAACCCATAATACAAGCTAAAACATAGAAGAGTCTTTAAACAATTATTTTGAGTGAAAGAAGCCTGACAAGCAAGAGTATATACTGCATGATCCTATTTAAATACAATTTCAGCTTGCTAAGAGAGTAGTTCTTAAGTGGTCAGATACACACATCCAACTATGTGAGGTGATGGATACGTTAATTAATTTAATTGCAAAAAATCATTTCACAATGTGTAGGTATATCAAACCAGCACATTATATACCTTAAATATGTAGAATTTTATTTGTTGATTATGTCTCAATAAAGAAAAGAGGAAAATAAATACAATTCCAAGAAATTCAAATAAATGTATAATAGCATAAAAAGGTTGCCTACAAATAGGGTGGGGGGCTGGTATTGAGGGTTATAGGGCTAGCTCATAAAGAGCCATGAGGAAACTTTTGGGAATAATGCATATGTTTATTATCTTGATGGTTTCTTGGATGTATACACATGTGAAAGTTTATCAAACTATTCCGTTTTTTTTTTTTTTAGGGTCACAGCCACAGCACATAGAAGTTCCTAGGCTAGGGGTTGAATCAGAGCTGTACCTACCGGCTTTCGCCACAGTCATGGCAATGCCAGATCCAAGCCATGTCTGTGACCTATACCACAGCTCATGGCAATGCTGGATCCTTAACCCACCGAGCAAGGTCAGGGATTGAACCTGTATCCTCATGACTACTAGTTAGATTCCTTACTACTAGTTAGATTCCTTATGCTGAGCCACAAGGGAACCCCCATCAAACCATTCACTTTAAATATGCGCAGTTTGTTAAATGAGAATAATACTTTAATATTTTTAAAAACAAATATGTTTTCATATTTCTAAAAACATTAAATATTATGTATTTCAGAATTCTAAATGTTACATGGGCTTCAAAATTATGATATAATGATGTCTTAATTCACAGCTTTTCTTTATTATTTGACCCATGTAGATATACTTGTATTAGAGGGAAGTATGAATTATTTTATTAATAACTCTAAGTAGTATGTAATGCTTTTCTTAGTCATATTGCAGTGGCCTAAATGTATATGCCTGGACCTATGATACCCCCAACATATGTCTCCAGGAAAGGTTTGAGCCAATTCTGCTCTCATTAGATTCAAATGAATGCTAGGCACTTTAGCTGTTTTTGCCTCTCAAAGAATGAAGCGGATTTCATTCTGTGGATGTTATTTAGAAATTACTTCTTTTTGCATTCTTCATTGCATGGATGCATATTGTTTCACAGCATTAATGCAACAGTCAGGTAACAGGCCATCTATCCTGCTGCTGTCCTTAAAGAGAGTAGCAGGAATGGAATACATTTACATCACAAATCTAGAGAACATTAAATCCTTTTATTTTAACAAAGAGTGCTATTTGGCAATGAGTTTGCCCTTCCCACTTCCCTTTTACTACCCTTAAGAACTCAGGAGAAAAGAGAAAAAGGGAATTTCTCCAAATCTTTCCACATCTTCTTTCTGTCCTTTCTTTTTCCCTATTCTACCCTGATTATTTTGCTCACCTCACACTCCCCCCTACTGTTTTCTCTCCTTTTTTATTGCACTTCCTTCCTCATTAAAAAAAAATATTTTGGGGAGTTTCCTAGTGGTCTAGTGTTTAAGATTTGGTGCTCTCACTGCTGTGGCCTGGGTTCAATCCCTAGTCTGGGAACTGAGATCCTGCATCAAACTGCTGCACTTGGTGGCCATAATAATATTAATAATAAATATTTTCCCTGATATAGTAAAATGACAAGAAAACAAAATATCAAAAAAGCGCTTTGGGGTTTTGTGTTATTTAAAAAAAATTATATCCAAGTTGCTCTAAAATGATTAAGTAACAATGATCGAACATTCTTGTCATTGTTCCCCTTTCCATACAACTGCTTATTTTTATCTCAGATTTGAAAGTTTATGGTCACACAAGGTATTTGTTACAGATGAACTCTGTAATGGTTAAGTTTAAAGAGAGGAATTGAGAAAAAAACTTTAGGTCACATCTACTGTATACTGTGTATTTAGTAATATGTTTTAGAAATAAAAAACCTTGATTATAAATTAGGGTAGGACTTATAATTTATGTGAATATATATAATTTTTGATGTGTAAAATATCTAGCAATTTATAAAGTATTCTAGATATGCACGAGAAGGGGAGAAAAAACTATTAATTCAGCTTTATGTTTTCTTAACTCTTTATGTGGTAAGATAATATGACATTTTATTTCTTTTGAACCAAAACTAGAATAAAATATCAAAATAACTCAAAAGTCCAAAACTGTGATTTCTCCTGGGTTTATAGTTATCTTTGCCTAATATATCTTACAATGTCTCATATTTACTATGTCTTAGACAATTAATCCAATTTTTCCTAAGAATTCCTTGAAAAGCTTAGAATATTTTAAGAATAACTAATCTTTTTATTCAGCATTAAGTAGTTTGCCTGATAAAACTTTACATGGAACATGTTATTTCAGAAGTCTTCCAGCTTTCTTTTCTTTTCCCGAGGCATCAAAGAACAGTTATTTTTTTGTTTTTTGTTTTTTTGTTTTCATTTTTTTTGTCTCGTGATGAGAACTCTTAGGCTCTTCCTCTTTTTTTTTTTCTCCCATTACTTAATGAATTTTATTACAATTATAGGTGTACAAAAATCATCACAACTCAATTTTTATAGCATTTCCATCCCAAACCCTCAGTGCCTCCCCCACCCCATAACTTGTCTCATTTGGAAACCATAGGTTTTCCAAAGTCTGTGAGTCAGTATCTGAAAGAACAGTTATTGAGCTAATTATTTTCCCATCTCTTCCCAGTTATATTTCAATCCAACTTACACGATGTTTCGTTCTTTGCTAATCTTGCCTCACTGTTGCATTGTTTGCTGCCAGCTTTTTTTTTTTTTTTTTTTTGGTGAGCATTTTGCCCTCTTAAAACCATATGTAGTATACAGCTATTATAGAGACTTATATCATGGTTAAAATACTGAAAGATCAATGTATGAATGAGCAAAAATGTCACTTAGCCTGAGGAGTCTTATTTTAGTGTCCTGCTTCATATGCCAAGAAGATTTTATTCCCACTCTTTCCTATACTCAGTTTGTTCTTATCATGGTATAAAGTCTTTGATTTTTAAGTGAGTTTTATATATGTGTTTTCCTATAGATAACAAGCTTCTTATGGGCTCGGTTTAGATTTTGCCAGTATTTATACATCTGGCATATAGGAGAGCCTTAATAAATGTGTGTTAAATTAATGCAGAAATACTTCCTGGTTTTCCTAAATATATATCCATTAATGACACATTTAATTTTTTAAGACATGTTATAAATATATTATTTTCAAATGCTTATATATAGCCTCTCCTTTCATGGAGTTTTAGTCAGGAGTTGGGAAAATGCATGCACTTTGATGGCAGACATATTTTTACAAAATATATTACCAAAATGAGAACCTTGTCAATATATTATTTTTCCTTCTAGATTTCTTCTTTAAATGTATGGAAAGGGAAAAGGAATATGTTTACAGAGAAAATAAAAGTAAATATGACAATGACTTCTTAGGTAGTCTACTTTTAATTATTACTAATTTGGATATGTCATCTCAGAGGGGGAAATATGTAGTATATGTTTGTAGATGAAGAATTTATTTATGATACACATGATGTGATGAAAGTGGGTGTGTTTGTGTATGTATACATATGCATATGTGCATATAGTTGTACCTATGCATATAAACAATGCAATTTTCTGGTGACTCAGTGAATTATAGAAGTTAATCATACTGGGGTATGGCAGGTATAGTGTTTACTTTGAATTACATACTCCCTGTTTCCTCACCATGTGTTTGAATAAAGAATATGACTACAACCATATAGACATACTTTATTTTTCATACCCACACAGAGAAAAGTATAAGTTACCATTTTACACCTGATTACATCATATATTCTCTCTTTCTACAAATCTCTTTTTCCACACTAGTTTCCTTCCCACCATCTGTGGCTTAAATGGTGAAGTCACTTTGGACCTTTGAATTTTTTTAAAAATACTATGGTCATTTGCATCCTTTTTTCCCAGCCCTCACTGCAGGTTATTGTTGTTCTTTGTGCACAATCCCTTTCCTAGTCTCACTCCTCCTCTTGGACAGAAGTAAATATCTTATGAATCTGAAACCCACTGAGATCAGAGAGGTTTAGATCCCACTTAGACTGGTTGACTTATTTTCATTCTTTATTTTTTTTCTTTCTTTTTAATATCTTTTATTTTTAAGTCTTAGAAAAGCAGATCATGTTTGCATGTGGGGAAATTGATTTGAAATGACTGTAGAGGCTGAATATCAAACACATACGTTTTATAGCAAATGTGAAGGAAAGTCTGTGAATGATTTGTAAGTCAGCTGGAGCACAGTGCTACCCAACAGCTGTGCCAAAGAAATAATTTGTATCACAACCAATTATTCTACCGTTAAATGATGTTAAATGGTCATGTTAATTCAGAGCCACCTCTAATATCACCTTTTGTTTGTTGTTTATATAAAGAAAGGGAACTGAGAACTGTGATCTGTGCATTGGCAGTGTTTATAGGAGGATCTAGAGACTAATATATGAAATATTTCCATAGAAATAAATAGCTCTTGCACATGGGCATTTGCTTCCCCTTTGTGATGCTCCAGCCTTCACTTTACTCCTGCCAGCTTCCTCCTAGTCTGAGCTTGGCCAGGATCCCCTGATCCTAATTGGTGGCCAGATTCTCTTTTTGTTCTTGGGACAGAGAAGCAAGGAGGGTGGGGATATAGGCCACATGAGGCTTGTTTTGGACCCTGGTGGCAGTAGATCTGGTCAGTGATGCACTTTCCCTGGAGCTGGGTATGGGGCATTGTCATTTCCACTTAGGGACTGGCAGACTGATTAGGCCACATTCGTCAATGAGTGAACATATCTCTTGCTTCTCCAGTGTTCTTGGTGATACATTTATGGACTAAAAGGCAGTAGGCCCAGTCCAACCTCTACACAAACCAGTGAGTTCTAGAAAGTTCTTCCTACCTGAGAAATTCCCATAAAAATAAATAACCTGGACGTAGAAGAGCTGCACTGAATAGTAGACCATGTTGCAAGAGTTCTAACTTGAATGGGGCAAAGCTGGGAGCACTGACTTTCAGTATTACTTTACTGAAACACTGATACCTTTTGTTTTGTTTGAGGGTTGATTTCATTTCCTTTTACTCCTAAATTAATATTCCACTCGCTGAAAATTTCAACAGGAGCTGAAGTTTTGAAGTACCCTGCAGTTCTTTTATATCTTTTCTGTATTTTTAAATTTTAATTACGTCACCGTGACTGGAGTGATCAGCCCTGCTCCTGTAGAGATTGTATACAGGAATATGAGATTTCTGATCACTCACAGCCCAACAAATGCCTCCTTAAACAAATTCTTACAAGAACTTAAGAAGAACAGAGTTACCACCATAGTAAGAATGTGCGAAGCAACTTACAATACTGCCGTTTTGGAGAAAGAAGGCATCCAGGTTCTGGACTGGCCTTTTGATGGTGCACCACCATCCAGCCAAATTGTTGATAAGTGGTTAAAACTTGTAAAAAATAAATTTCATGAAGACCCTGGTTGTTACATTGTGGTCCACTGTGCTGCAGGTCCTGAAGGAGCCCCAGTGCTGGTTGCCCTGGCATTAAAGTAAGCAACTTTTATATTTGGGGAAGTTTTGCCCTATGATGGGCTTGCACTTCAGAATCACCAGATACAACTCTTTCATCCAATAAAAGAGCACTGCCTGATGCTATGGCCTCGGGAAAGAAACTTAAGATGGGACCTCATTTATTTTTTGCTCTCAGCCATCATGGAGGCTTGGTGAATACTAAGTCCAATGAAGCTTGTATAGGAACATTGAAAGACAGTTTTAGCAGGCCACAAGCTTGCCAAAATTAGAACCCTCTCTCTGTTTCATGGTATTTTGACACTTAGTAGAAGATTCTAGCTCTCCAATATTTAAAATGTGTTTTTCGGAGTTCCCATTGTGGCTCGGTAGTTAAAGAATCCGACTGGGAACCATGACATTGCAGGTTCGATCCCTGGCCTTGCTCAGTGGGTTAAGGATCTGGCGTTGCCGTGAGCTGTGGTGTAGGTTGCAGACGTGGCTCGGATCCTGTGTTGCTGTGGCTATGGCGTAGGCCAACAGCTACAGCTCCTGTTAGAACCCTAGCTTGGGAACCTCCATATGCTGCGAGTATGGCCCTAGAAAAAGGCAAAAAGACAAAAAAATAAATAAATAAAATGTGTTTTTCATTTGTATCAAGTATATCATCAATGTATAAGAAATTTATATTGGTGAGGTGCCAAAATACCCAGCATGACCTTTGTGCACTTTTAATGTCATATAGTCCTTAGGAGATTTATTCTTTAAATCATTTCAAACATTGAGGTTAGGGCCTATGCAATCATCTGCTCACTTTATGTTTTTATCTTCCATGTTCAAACCAATATATTGTAGGGTTTGTACAACTATTAATTTTGCTAGATCTGTACAAAGTCAGGTAATTTTTAATTTGTTCCTATAAATTTAATCATTGCACTGTTATAAGAACTTGCATTTTGAAAAATCAAACACGTACAAAACCCCTGTTAATAGTTCAATCTATGTCACACAGAAGCACATAGTTTCCAGACAGAAAATAATACAGTCAGTTTGAAGTTTGCACTTTGGGGAGCAACTTAACAGAGAGGGCCTGAGAAAAGAATGGGCAGATGGAAGGGGTCTGTATTTCCAGTACAACTTTTCTAATTTTTTTTTTTTGCCTTTTTGTCATTTTATGGCCGCATCCGCGGCATGTGGAGGTTCCCAGGCTGGGGGTCTAATCGGAGCTGTAGCCACTGGCCTGCGCCGCAGCCACAGCAACGTAGGATCCGAGCCGCGTCTGCAACCTACACCACGGCTCACGGCAACGCCGGATCGTTAACCCACTGAGCAAGGGCAGGGATCAAACCCGCAACCTCATGGTTCCTAGTCGGATTCCTTAACCACTGCGCCACGACAGGAACTCCTTTTCTAATTTTTTTAAAACTCAGTAAATATTTTTAAAAAGTTGGAATACTTTCTAATTGTAGCTATGAGTCTTATAATAAATATTCTGGAAATCCTGTAATGTTTTGTTTCATATCTATTAGAAGTTATTTACCAACTATTATTGAAATTGGAAGTCAAATATTTACTGTCAGAGGGAAAAGAGTAATAATTAAATTAATATTACACATTTTATTTTTGTTTCACATAAATGTCAAAATTTTTAATAATTTCTTTTAAAGCAGTTTCTTTTCCTATCTTTTTTTTTTTTTTTTTTTTGCCACGGGGTGCAGCGATTTGATGTAGGATCCCAGTTCGTGGACCTGGGATTGAACCTGAGCCACAGCAGTGAAAGCACCAAATCCTAACCAACAGACCACTAGGGAACTCCTCTTAAAGCAGTTGCAAATGATATTGCCACCAACATTAGTAGGGAAGTTAATGATGTACCTTTCAATGAATAAATACATGTGCTTTTGTAAAAAAAACAAAAAAAAAGTCTCATTTTACTAGTTGGAGTATTGGGCACTGAATACTTTCTAAATTCTAGGCCAAGAGAAATGCCCTGGAACTCAAGGGAGGATAATGGACCTCACAAGGTAACAGTCTTGTAAAGCATTAATACAACTTCATGAAAACTGCAAATGCAGTGATGGGTAGATAAATATAAACAACTTCAGGAGCACAAGTTGAAACTTAGCTATCACTGCTCATGGGAGAAAGAGTGGTCAGACAACTTTTGTAGAAAAGGACAATACCAAGAAGGGATGGTATGGTAGATTGAATTATTGGTCTCATCACTCACTCTCCTTAACAGAAATATTCTTCCCCCCTATTGCCAGGCTGTGACAGTTGTTGAACTGTATTTCCCTGCTTTTTTACTTTATTCGTGGCCACGTATTTTGCTTTGGCCAATGGAATGTTAGCTGATGTGACATAAACAAAGGCTTGAAATTTTCCCATCACAGGTTGGCTTGGCCCTCAACACTTCTGCCATCTCCATGAGAAAAAAAATTCCTAAAAATGTCCTAGTTATCCATGGCACTTTCAGTTGGAGTTGCAAAATGATACACATAGAGCAGACTGTAGCCAAGTCCAACTGAACTACTAGGTACCAGCTAAGCCAAACCTAGGCCAGCCAAACCCTAAGTCACTGAAAAACTGAAATTTTTTTTATGCAGCATTATTGTGTCAATACCTAACTAGCATAGTTAGTCTTTCAGCAGCTATTAAAAAAAAGTGTGAAATGTAGAAATAGTAATTGGTGGACCAGCTGAAAACTTCAAAACATTTGATGAATTAATTGAACCTCATTATTGCTTTAATATATGCAGGACTTAGTATGCTTTAATACAAAGTTTGAATTCATTTGACTATATTTGAAATTATTTCCTAAAGGGTAAGGATCATGTCTCAGTTTTCATTGTATGTAAACACTTTACAGAGTCCCTGACACAGAGCAATCAACTTCATTGAACTAAATGAATTTAGACACTCTAAAGCAATCACCTATAATTGTTATAAACGTAATTGTTATAAACATAATCCAGTGTAAAATCCTGGGTTGAAAAAATTGCACATTCTGTGACCCATACTATGGTCAGCAAGTCTTGGTTTAGTTTAGTTGTAATACTAGGATCAAACCCAAAGATGAGAGCTTGACAGACTGTGGTATTTGAAAACTGATGTGTTGTTACTGAACCAGGCTCATTTGCCAGAGGTGCACCAAGCCAAACGCTGAGATGCCAAGGTTCTGGCCAAGAATTTATTCACAAGGCAGCCAAGCAAGGAGATGGAAAACAAGTCTTAGATCTGCCTCCCTGAAGGGGAGAGGGTTGAAATATTAATGGGATAAGCAGAGTGATCTTCAACTTGGGGAAATGAGATTGGAGGTAGAGGGAATTGTGAGGGAATGGGTGGTCTGCGCAGGTGCTGCTTATTCAAAGTGGAGGCACTTAGTGTGGCCTGAAGGAGGAGTTTCTGGCCCTCTGACCTCCACAGCCCAGGCCTCCTGTGCCTGCGCAGGCCCAGCTTTAGGGACAGTGTCCTACCTGCCTTTGCTGGCCTGCACTGGATAAGAGCTGACGCCAAGTTCCTGTAAACCAACTGGGTTACTGTGCTGCAGCCAAAGTATGTAATTAAAGAGAGGGGGAAAGAAAGAAAGAAAGAAAGAAAAATAAAATAACGCAAGCAAGCTTGCTCACTGAAGACAGGCTATAAGCAGAGGGAGTTTAAGCAAGCTGTTTCCCTTAATAGCTGTTTTATAAGTCATCAGCTTCTTTTAACTCTTTCGGGCATGGTTTCAGTGTTTTTTTTTCCTTACTCAAATTTAGGACATTTAATCTATCTATATATAATTTAACAGAACTGAATATACTAGTTCCTGGTGAGAAATTTTGTTTTCCAGATATTTTCCCTCCTCTTTGAACCTGAATCCAAAAATCCAAAGTGACACATTTTCCAGCTAATATATTATGAGTGACAAAACTCTGAAAAATGCTAACATATCTTAATTTTTATAGCAAATAAACAATGTAAAGCAATAATAACTCCTAATGGATTCTGATGGGGTAAGTTGTAGATATATACGTAACTGTTATTTTTGTCATCTGAGTTGACATCGACTAAAAAGTGACACCAACACAGTGAAACACTAGTCCAAAATGTGGATGATGAATTTATTGTATATAAATTCTTGCCTTAATAGACTTATCTGTCTTACTGAAAAAAATTCATAACCTTTTAATGACACAAACTATGAGAATTTATTTAAAAATGAAATAGAATTTCAATTTTAATTTTGCTTTAAACATTATTGATACAATATAATTGGACATTTTATACATTTTAAGATTTTTAAATTGCATTATTTTCTCTTTTCCTGAAGTGTCTTGGATTCGTGTAGGCACTAAAATTGTTTGGTCTTTTTTTGATATCCTAAACTCATGTTTCCTTCTGAATATAAAATTTCCAAGTTTCCAGAATTAAGTGTCAATCTGTATCATCTATACTATTCTTCCAGAATATTTCATTGAAAGCTTATCTTTAAATCAAATTTCAAGGACAAGTGATATCTTTTTCTGAATTATAAATAACAAAAAAAGTATACAAATAACCAAAAACAGATGCTTTATCATATCCCGAAATATATGTGTGTGTATACATATATATATTTTCCATATATTCGGCTCAGTGTTTTTGTGTGTTAGTAAGTCTGAGTTTGAGCTTGTCTTACTTAGGAAGTTGAAAGCAAGTACTTTCAAACTACTTTTCATTAAAATGTTTTCTCTTTTGATAAATCTATCAAAATTATCATTTGTTCCAATCAGAGGCTATTTTGTAAGATACAAAGATGTAACAATGGTTTAATTATTGAAGCTATGATGATAAATCTGCTATTTGAAGAATTACAAATATATTTTGTTTTCAAAAATTTTATGTTCCTCCAGTTTTCTCCATGCTAACTCTACAAATACAAGCACAGTTATATTTTTATTTAGACCTATAACAAAAATACTCTCTAATTAAAAATATTTCCTTTTCCTCTTAACAACAGTTGTACCCAGGTAACTATAGAAGTACATCATATGAGCTTTGCTATTAAAACTACAAGAAAAAAACATAATGGATCTTGGAGTTATGTGTTCTTTTTCCGAAATGTTAGTGCTTTTAGAAAGTAATTATATTGAATTAAAATGAAAATAAAATTTAACCTCTTCACTTTTATCTTCAGAAATGTGTATACCCTTCTGCTTGAGTCATTAGCTATTATTTTATCTTGATAAACATTCTATTATGTTTAAGATTATTTGCAAGTATCCGCAGGTTTAGAGCAGGTGATTTTCTCTCTTTCTCCCCTCTCTCTCTCTCACACACACCACTTATTCCCTTAAAACATTTTTGTGAAGTCATAACGTTGTTGTGTTCTATGTTTAGATGGATAGTTTTATTCCAGTGAGATATAGATACACACACACACACACACACACACACACACACACACACACACACACACACACACACACACACACACACACACGATGTGATGTAACACAAAGACAAGTTTACTGTTTTGTTTTTTAACTGTGCAAGGATTGCCTGTTCATAATACATGAGCTCTAGAGCTTAAAAATGTCTCACAGAAAGTATCACCTTGAGGCACGTAAACTCTCCTACTACTTCTTTGGCAAATGTAAATGCTATGATCAAAACCAGAAATTGTCTTTATTAACAGCTATAAAGGGCCTGTTTCCATGTTTGTGCTTACTAAATTGATCTTGGTTTTATTGAGGGCCAAGATATGAATATGTTAATACCTTTCCATGTTGGTATATTATACAATTGCAGGACTAAATATAATTCTTTCTGAGGAAAAGTTAAATGAAATTTTTATAGAGCTATCAGTTTATAGAAACTAAGTCATATGTGAAATTAACAAATGTACTGGTATTTTTTACAGTTAGCTCTATTGACAACATGGTCACAGTGATTAAATGAGCAAAGATAATGGTTGTACGGTGCAGTATCAATTGCCTGTTATTGCAGCTACCAAAGACTTAAACAGAAGTTGAAAACACGCAAGCACCATCACTGTGAAACTAATGCTTTATGGTCTTAGTTTTGTATAAATTGAGATGGACCTGTCTATAAAGGACAAGTCAGTCTGCCTCTACATATCAGTAGTGAATGTTTATTTGCCTGTTGAGTTTAATATCACAAAGTACTTACTAATCAAAGTGCAAATTAACATTAACATTAAGCCCTGAGAAGCCATCATATTAAATTAAAATTAATGAAATTGATTCCTGTCTCTCCTTTTGGACTCTCGGATTTTTTTTTCAGTGTTATTTTTCATGATAGCTTTACAGAAATGTAACTCACATATCAAACAACTTACCCATTTAATGTGTCCAATTCAGTGTTTTTTTAGCATATTCACAGAATTGTGCAACCATCACCGTAATACATTTTACATTTTCATCACTTCAGAAGGAAAGCCTTACTATTTAACCCTTAGTCTTCCAGCCATAAGCAATCATCATTCTACTTCTCTATTTGCCTGCCTATTTTGGATTTTTCATATAAATGGCATCACATAGTATGTGGTCTTTTGTGACTGGATTTTTTTTTTCACATCTCCAAAAGGTTTTCAAGGTTTATCCGTGTTGTAGGATGTATCAGTACTTCATTCCTTGTTATAGCCAAATACTGTTCCACTGTGTGAATATACCACTTTTTCTTTGCCTGTTTATCTGTTGACAAATACTAGGTTGTTTTTACCTTTTTGCTATTATGAAAAATGATGCTATGACAATCATGTGTGAATTTTTGTGTGGACATACATTTTCATTATAAACTTAGGAGTGAAATTGCTGGGTCAAATGGTAACTGTTTAACTTTTGAGGAACTGCCAGACTGTTTTCCAGAGTGACTGTACCATTTTACGTTACCACTAGCAGTGGATGAGGATTTCAGTTACTCTATATCCTCACCAATCTTTGTTATTATCTGACTTTTTAATTGTCATCGTACTAGGTGTGAAGTATCTCTTGGTGTTTTGATTTGCATTTTCTGAGGACAAATGACACTGAGCATCTTTCCATATATTTATTGGCTGTTCATCTATCTTCTTTGGAGAAATGTCTATTCACATTCCTTGACCATTTTTAATTTGGGTTATTTATCTATTATTGACTCTTAACTTTAAAAGGTTTTACTTACACTTTATTTTTTGTCTGAAAAATCTTATCTTTATTTTCATTATTTCCAACTTTATTGAGGTATGACTGACAAAAATATTATATATTTAGAGTGTCATTTTTAAGATGTATAAAGTGTTAACTTAGCATACATATATATTGTGATTGGTTACCAACATCAAGTTAATTAATACACTCATAACCTTGTTGCTGGAATTTCGCCTCTGTCTGCCTCTGCTGAACTGAAACTCAGAGACAGAGTTTTGGATAAAGGAGAAAAAAAATTGCTTTATTGCTTTGCCAGGCGAAGGAGGGTCACAACAGGTTAATGCCCTAAAGACTGTGCCCACCATTAGAAAGAATTGTGAGGAGTTTTATAGTAAAAGGAGAAAAACAGCTTTTCAGATAGGAATCAGGATTGGGACAGACGTGCATTTTCTTTCTTTGGGGGAATCTTAGTCATCAAAGCTGGAGTCAGGAGAGCTTGGCCTGATCATGATGGTGGTCTTCTGGGTTACTGCCTAGAATAACAGTTCTTGCAAAAAGGGCATATTGATTAGAGATTTGAACAAACTAGGAAAGTTCCTGAAAAACATCATGTGCTAATAATCTTTAATTCACAGGCAATTTTGCTAAGGGTGCCTAATCTTTAGTTTATGGGTGATTGTGTTTAGGGTGCAATTAAGTCAGGGAGAAGGACAAGGAAGGACTCTAAGCTGTTCAATTTTAAAGTATTCATTTCTAAAAGAAGCATAAGGAATACGAGTTTCTCTTAGGTGTATAAGATGTCTGTATCATTCTGTATATTCCTTGAGAGGGAACCAGGAGCCTGATCAGCAGCTGTCTGAACCTGTCCCTAGGAACTCAGGGAAGGTCATGGTAGCTGAATGAGGCCCATTTCCTATGAACAAGAAATGGGGGACACAGAAAGGCTTTTGTGCCCAGGGCCCTGCTCGGTTTCATATCCTTTTATAATACAGTGGTAATCTAGTAAGTAAGATGTTTCCTGAGTTCTATGAACAGCTCTAGCAAGTCAATCAAACCCAAGGAATAAGAGGGTCATGGGACCCTCTGATTTATAGCCAGTCTGTCAGAAGTACAGGTGTTCCCTAAGATTAGGTTCTTGTCTCATCACAGAAGGGATTCAGAAATGAGGCAGAAATTGAGAAAGAAGAGTGAGGATTTATTTAAGTGAGAAATATTCCTCTTAAGGAGAGGCAGGCAGAAAGGCAAGCAGCTGCTCTGTGTTTTTTTGGCACACCAGTTATAAGGGGCATTCAATTGTATGGGTGTGATATTCACTGGGAAGGTGGGGTTTAGGGATTGTATTCCTTAATTTTCATCCCAGCTCCACCTTCCCAAAGGGAGGAGAGATTTTTGTCCATCTTTTGTTTTATCTGAAGTGTCATGGCGTCGGTGTATGAGGGGTACTTCTTATCTGCCTAGCTAATTTTATTGTAATAAAGGCATAATGAGCCACAGTTTACATTCCAACACTGGAGATTCATCCCTTTTCCACCTTTCTTTGTCTGTTTCCAAGGCACTTATCACCTCAAAATGTGTGGTTTTCTATCATTCTGGAGGTTTGGACTTTTCTTGGGTGCCCATGGACCCTTTTGTTTGCCGTGATGTGATGTGTGGTTTCCTGCCATCTGGCCCCATGCTCCCCCTTCTCTGCTCATGCCTAACTATCTGCCTGCTGTAACACAGGTAACAGCCTGGGTTTGCCACTGGCTTCTGCATTATGTGTGTGTGAGTGAAACAGTCTTGTAGGTTTAAGCCCTTCATGTATATGTGTGTGTGTGTGTTTATATATATATATGTAGATATATATGTAAATTTTAGGCACTTAGGTGTTTAGATGTTTAGAAATATCTCATTATAATTTCACTTTTAATTTTCCCGAAGAATGACGATTTCAGGAGTTCCCGTCGTGACTCAGTGGTTAACGAATCCAACTAGGAACCATGAGGTTGTGGGTTCAATCCCTGGCCTTGCTCAGTGGGTTAAGGATCCGGCATTGCCGTGAGCTGTGGTGTAGGTCGCAGACGCAACTCGGATCCTGTGTTGCTGTGGCTGTGGCGTAGGCTGGTGGCTACAGCTCTGATTAGACCCCTAGCCTGGGAACCTCCATATGCCGCATCATATGAATTTGAGGGAGACAAACTCTGTGCCAGTAAACTGGGAAATTTAGAAGAAATTGGCAAATTATTTTTAAAAAACTGGCTGAATAGTTGTAGAACTATTAAATAAATTGAATCAATTTTTTAAATGTTTTCACAAGAAAACTTCAATACCAGTTGGCTTCATTGGAAGATTGTAACAAACATTTGAGGAAAAAAAAAATAAAACCAATTTACACAAACCCTTCCAGGGAACAGAAATAGTTGGAACAATCTCCACTATTGTGAGAAATTACACTTTACTGTAAGCAGAGGACATTCTGTCTTCTCATTCTCCCATCTCATCTAAAGGGGCTGGGTTTAACCTCATTTTTCTTAAGTATTGCTTCACTGTCAACCTTTTCTATAGCATGGCTTTGAAAATATTTTCTATTTGTAACAACCCATGGAGAGAGAAATTTTTAGTACGTTAAAGGAATGACAAAATGTGAAACTCTGTTTATGCTCTTTCTTATCCCTCAATTCATTCAAGCCTAATTTTTTAAAATTTGAATTTGCTATTGAGGACTTTTATGCTACAGCCCTAAAAAGCATACATCTATTTTATAATGCCAGGACAATATAAATACATTGAAATATTAACTTTGGCTTACTTTCCATTCCCTAGTCAAATTCAGCCAACGAAATACCGAGCCTGCTAATAATTGGAACAATTCCCTAAGTCATTTTTGCTTTGAATATTCTTATAGAAGAGCTAGGAAAAGTAAAATAATCTAATAATTAAGAACTATATCACCAGCGTTCCTATTCTAAGAGTTGGTGGAATTGTTTTGTCCTGTGTTTAATCCATTGCAATTTAAGGAGTAAAATTTAATAATCAACATAAAAATGGTTTTCACAGTTATCTAAGGACATAGTTATAGCTAATAAGGGACTAACATGAAAAGAATCGGTTGCTATTTGCCAGTATTACCAATGATAAAAATAGTGATCTCTTCAAGTACCTGCTATTATTAATCCCACAGGTTCTGGCAATGAAATCTTTATAATGATGAACAGTCATTGTTAATGAAAATGAAGATTATACAGTAGCTTCAACAAGGGGACTACTTATATAATAGAAAGACTAACTTTAATATAATCAGTGAATACCAGAGGGTGGTGGGGCGGGTAAGGGGATAGAGGCTGGTTTATAGAAGTAAGTTATTTGACTTCTCAGGTTCCAGATAGTGTTCTGGGGTTTGGGGTTGTGTATCCTTCCATGGATGAAAACAAACAAACAAAAAAACCAATAAGAAATAGGAAACTAGCTCTATTTCTATTAACATTAAACCAAGAAAATAGGATACAAATACATACTTTTAAAATTATACATACTGAATTTGTTTGGTGAAGTAGTTTAATTTTGGAGTCATGTCATAATCAGAAGACCGGAATCCCTTTCAGAAACTTCCATACAGAATTTTTCTAGTATGTGAAATAGTATTAATTAGGAAAACATATTTCAGAGAATGTCCACAGAGACAGTATGAAGCAGTTCTCCAAGGACTTGGATAAATTATATGGAATCAGTTACAAGTTCAATCACTTATGATTTAATTAACCAGCTTTATTTTTGTTAGTGTATTAATATGGTCACCTGCTCTTCAGGATTAAGGTTCAACTGTAACTTATTTTGAATTAATAGTTTTGACATATTATGTCAGGTTACCACAGTTTTGCTTTATTCTTAGTTTTGGGTTCTGGAATAGATTTCCATAAGCAGATTTTACAAAGAGGAGAATCATACATGGAATCAAACTGTGCAGTACACTTATTATTTGTCACCAATCATTCTATATGTTACTCATCTTTATTGAACTATATTGTTATATAGCTGATGACTACAAGATTTTTAAGGTTATTTTGAACTCTATTGAATATACCCAGAGTGACAAAGACTCAAATTAAGAATCATAATATACTTAATTTACAATTAAATATCCATTTTATTGCTAATCCCTTAATAAGACAGAACTAAATGAAATTTCAGAATGAAAAAGTAAATTTTAGATTGAAATCCATGAAGAAGTTACTGTAACATAATAGGTACTTAATAAATATCTTTTGGATGAGCCACTTTCACAAAGTAAAACACCATAATTATATCATTGGTTATGCCTGATAAAAATGATATTTCATGTTGTAAATAATTAAAATAATTTATAGCTTCCAAGTATCTTATCTATAAGTGTGTTAATATTTAAAATTGAAATTTTATAAACAGTTAAGAATTGATTCCTATTTTCACATTAAAATAGCCTCCTTTGAAAAATTATTAATCCTTTTGTACTTTTCATAAGTAACTGACTATAAAATAGATTTAAAATGTAAATCTCAAGAACTTGACATCAAGACCGTATAAGAACACACATCATGGCCTCAGATTGAAAAGTTCACAAGGATTTTGAAGAATGAAATATTATCACCTGAAGTACAATTTGCAGAAGGTATAATGTGTTAAAACTGGAAGGTTGCTTGTCTAAGCATTCATTCCAGGCTAAATAGTGGACTGGCAATGGGTCAGCTTCTGGCAATTCAAGTGAGACTTCAGTCCTATTACAAACTCACTATGGATCTAAGCTCTGGGATATTTCCAAAAGCACAATTCATAAACTAGATTAGGGAAAATATCCTATTATGTCACTGATCCTGATCCTGCAACTTGCTCAGTGTAACCATCTCTAAAATCTTTGCATGAGCCTAAATAAAGGTATTTCATACCAACTGTGCAAAAATTTTACTGCTATTTTTCTAGGATGCTTCTATACATTTCCTGTTTGCAAGAAATGGGCCTTACTTAGATTTATGATGAGTCATCTACGATAAAATTCACTTCCATATAGCTTCTTCCATTTTTGGTCCATATTGATGACTTCTGAGTGAAAATTTATGGGAATTGAAATAGTTTGATTTAACACTTCATAAGTGGAATTATGGTTATAGCAGGAGGTGGGATTTCTTCTAAAGATAATAATTCATATTTAAACAGATATTTTTTGTTCTAGATATTCTCCTAGAGACTGATTTTAGTATTCTTTTAATCAAAAATATTTTATTTGAAATACCTTATGTGCCAGGAATTTTTACATTCTTGTAGGGTTAGAGATCACAGTGGTAGGTAAGATAAGTTCAAACTGCTGCATTAACAGAGAAAAGGTTTAGTGGCAGAAAAGAAAAAAATGTTTCAAAAGTCAACATTTGAGAAATGTTATGGCAGAAAATTATGGATATTGCAGGAATACCTAACAAGGACACCCAACTTGATCTAGAAGGGACAGGAAAGTCTTTTCAGAGGAAAGTGACATAGACACTGAACCTGAAACATCAGTAGGATAGTATTCAAGGCAGAAGAAAATCACATACTTGAAGAATAAGAAGAAACAGAAAGCATGGTGCGTTCACTTGTTTTTAAAATTTTTAATCACATATGAAAATGGGAGATTGAATTTTTGAAAAGTACAGGAAATTACATTCTACTTATTCTTTGTATTTATATACTATCAATATGGTATACACTGCTCATCTCCTAGTGGGGGATTAGTATGGCTTACTGTATGCTATTTGCAAATAGAATAGAAAATATGCTCTCACATTTGTATTAACAGATAAAATAATGGTCAATTTAATGATACAAAAGATATATATAGATGTACACATACACACGTGTGGATATATTGATCAAGTTAAAATCTCAAAAGTGAACAACTAGAATTTTTTCCCCCGTTGTCCATATTCTTTAGCGAAATACATAATTTTTCTTTTAGGATCGAAATATATGGCTAAAGTCTTTTGATAGAAGTTATAATTAATATCTGCAGATGTTTTTTTGGTTGTTTTTGCTCCCCGGAGATCATTATGAAAACTTGGGAGACAGCTTAAAAGAAATCTTGCAGTACAGATGTTCCAGAAATTTATAAAATATGTGTGCATCATTTCTTACTTGTAATAAATATCCTAGCTAAGTCCCAAGCAATGTACAAGCAAATGGCTAACACTCCCTTCCCCTTTTTCTTTTTTCAAGGATATACTCATCCCTTCATAAAGTATAGTAACATTAAATGGAAAATATTTAAATATGACTGAAGATTTTTCAGATGATGAAAATTAGGTAGATGCATCAAAGAAATGGAGTGTAAAATAGTCTAGCTGAACAAGATAAATAACAGTGTCTTTTATTATTCAGTGTGTAAACAGGGTTTCATGATTCTTTCAGACTGAATGTCTACACCTTTCTGTGACAGAATAGATTTCCAGTGCAATAACGGTTTGTATATTGATAATTTATGCTGGACCCAAATGCCATTGTGCCTTTATGTAGTCAATAATATAGAACTATTATATCTTGTGGCATTAGAATGCTAAGTGATTTAAAACATTTTTTTTGTCTTTTTTAGGTCCACACCTGAGGCATGTGGAGGTTCCCAGACTAGGGGTCGAATCAGAGCTATAGCTGCTGGCCTACGCCTCAGCCACAGCAATGCAGGATCCTAGCCATGTCTGTGACCTACACCACAGCTCACAGTGATGCTGGATCCTTAACCCACTGAGCAAGGTCAGGGATCGAACCTGCGTCCTCATGGATGCTAGTCAGATTTGTTAACCACTGAGCCATGATGGGAACTCCTGTCTTTTTTTAAGGGCTGTACCTGTGGCATATGGAGGTTTCCAAGCTAGGGGTCAAATTGGAGCTACAGCTGCTGGCCACAGCTACTGCCACAGCACGGGATCTGAGCCACATCTGTGATCTGCACTACAACTCATGGCAATGCCAGAACCTTAACCCACTGAGTGAAGCCAGGGATCGAACCCACGTTCTCATGGATACTAGTCAGGCTCGTTAACTGCTGAGCCACAATGGGAACTCCCTTAAAAATATTTTTAAACAGTGAATACGTTAATCAAAATCTTTTCAGCAGACTACAGTGATCGTAAAAAAGGATATTTTTCCATGCCTTTGTTTAACTTACTTTTTTTGTCATGACTTTTTTTTTGAATGGTTCCACTAATCAGAGTTTTCACCCATCTTCTCTCAACATGAGGCGGTGATCATTTTTTTCTTGTAAGATAGAACCAATTATGGTTTCATTGCCTCAGCATGTGAAAATTGATGTGATATGAATTTTTTTCTTTGATTGTGGTGGTATATACACATGGAATATTTTTTCCTGTGTTCTGTAACTCCCAGTTGTTATTCTTCTGACAAATGAGATTAAACTAAAATTAAATTATTGTCTCAATTATTTAATTTGAGCATAATAAATTTTAAAAATTTGTGTGACTTTAAAAATCTATTTTAATCCAAAATATTTATGGAAATTTTGGACCAGTAATCAAGGAGCATCCTCTTTTCCATTCAGATTACTAAAGTCCTAAGTAGGTACTGTCTTTTGTTAGACAGTGAATGAAAGGTTCAGGTTTCTAAGAGAGACAGGCTCTCAGTCAAAACAGTTGTTTTCTTTTCTGATTAATTTTACGTTGCAATCGGATATTACCAGACCTGGTTTCTAGCCCTTCCTTTTTTTTCTTTTTTCTTTCTTTCTTTTTTTTTCTTTTTATGGCTGCACATGCAGCATATTGAAGTTTCCAGGCTAGAGATCGAATTGGAGCTGCAGCTGCTTGCCTATGCCACAGCCATGGCAATGCTGGATCCGAGTTGTATCTGCAACCTACTCTGCAGCTTGGGTCAATGTTGGATCCTTAATCCACTGAGCAAGGCCAGGGATCAAACCCGCATCCTCATGGAGGCAAAGTTGGGTCCTTGAACCACTGAGCCACAACAGAAACATCTTTAGCCCTTCTTAACTATTGCACTATTTCAGTAATTCCTGGAAAGCTTCAAGACATGTATCCCCATATGACTCCCACCTGCTACCTCTTAGGGCGCTTCTTAGGAGGAGGTTTGACCATGGTCAAGAACTACGAAAATGAATGAATGATCTCTTTTCTCACTTGAGGTGGCCTGTCTATCTTATTTTTATCCCAAAATGTTTGATAATCATGACATCTAATTTTATCTTTTTTTCTTTCTCTTTTTGGGTACTGATCAGTAAGTTTCTATTAGTCACCCAGAAGATTTCAAAGTAGCAAGTTGAAAGTTTCTGATGACGCACCACTGAACGCAGAGAAACATCATATGCCGTATTGTATTTCCATGTTATAACTTCCATAAATTATCCTGTACACTGGTATGGCTTAAGCCTACTCTCTAAGTAATAGGCTGGCAACTGTTCGTATTCATAGGAAATTCATATCCACAAAGCCAGTGGAAAAGAAAGGCCCTTTCCATCTACAAAATCTCAGGTCCATGTTAAATAATATGTTTTAAAGATTTTCCTTAAAAACTTGGTCAACCATAGCCAATATAATACTCAACAAAGAAGAGTTGAAAGCCTTCCCATGAAAATCTGGAACAAGACAAGGAAGCCCACTCTCAGCACTTTTATTGAACATAGTATTGGAAGTCCTAGCCACAGCAATCAGAGAAACAAAATAAATAAAAAGTATCCAAATTGGAAGAGAAGAGGTAAAATTGTCACTCTATGCAGATGACATGATACTATATATAGAAAACCGTAAGGACTCCACACAAAAGTTTCTCACCTTGATCAATGAATTCAGCAAAGTAGAAGGATACAAGATTAAGATGCAGAAATCCATTGTATTTCTGTATACTAGCAATGAAATATTGGAAAAGGAATATAAAAAAAAAACTTGGTCCATAACATTAGTCAACATGATGGCAGAGAATGAGTCATTCATTCATTCATTTTTTTATTCAGGAGATACTTATCATTTGCATAATGTTAAAAACTCAGTTTTTTAAAGACTGAAGTTAAAGGTTCTGCCCTCTCTTAGCTCTGGATATAGTATCATTGTGACCTAATTCTTTAAAAACATCATTACTTTACCCATAATGAAGCTTGTGTTTCCGAAGAGATCTATGAATTTTAGTCTTGGCTATTTTTATTGATCAATATTTGGATCAGGAGTTCCCGTCGTGTCTCAGTGGTTAACAAACCCGACTAGTATCCATGAGGATGAGGGTTCGATCCCTGGCCTTGCTCAGTGGGTTAAGGATCCGGCGTTGCCGTGAGCTGTGGTGTAGGTCGCAGACACGGCTTGGATCTCGCATTGCTGTGGCTGTGACGTAGGCCAGCGGCTACAGCTCCATTGGACCACTAGCCTGGGAACCTCCATATGCCACAAGTGCGGCCCTGAAAAGACAAAAGGCAAAAAAAAAAAAAAAAAAACTTTGGATTACTATTTGGACTATTTACTGTTCATTCATTGGAAAAATATAGTGCTATGCTCTGTATTATGGGGACATAGAGAAGAAAATCTTGTCACTAGATTTCACAAATGTTCATAAAATACAGAAGCATTCAAACATTATGTATGTAAATATACATATGTATATGTACATGTATATATATAGTAAATCATCCTATGATAAAAATGTGTAACAGTGGGTTAGAAATCAACAGATTTAGCTATTAAATCAGGAGTTTAAGGAAAGGTGTCAGGAACAGAAAATTTCAATTAGAATGGGTAGCAGTTATCCAGCTGGAAAGTGTGATTAAAAGAATTCTGATTAAGGATTATTTCTTATAGAAATGTATAAAGGCAGAGACTTTAATATATTAGAGAATGGCTAAATGGAAGAGTGTTTGGGTCATGTCTTAGAAGGATGCAGATGTAAGGGGCAGATTATGAGAGACCTTCTGTGACAAACCAAGAGATTTCTCCTGAAGGATATTAAGAGAGGGGGGAAACTACTCTTTATAATGATGTAGGTGATGATTGGTAAGTTGCAAAACTGGTAACGGCACAGTTAGGAAAAACATTACTGTAACTCAGGGAAATTATGAGGGTTTAAGATAAGGTAATGACAAAGGGAATACTAAGGCTGTGGATAGCTCTGACTGAATTTGACTATTCAAGGCATAGTGACATGTATTTGCCTCTCTTTTCCCACTTTTTTGCTCGTGTTTCTTGGGATCAACTCCCAGGTAAAATACCTGCAACTACCAGAATCTGCTTTTAAGAAAATACACAGGAGCTGTCATGTCATTCTTTATATCTCAAACATCCTCTCTGGCCAAGAACCAACTGATGATCTTATTTTGATTTCACAGTGAAAACCAAAATTATTGGGTTAATACTGCCAGTACTATACACGTATACCACCCTACCTACTTTTTAAACCATGTACTTTTTTTTTCTGCTACAAGGGATGGAATCTCCCTTCTCCCTTCTGGCATCAGTTACTCCATTGAACCTGTGGAACTCATTATCTATTGTCTACTTTAAGACATTGCTCTTGGCAATTATCTCCTACTCTTAATGCAGCATTCTTTGAAAGTCTGCATATTATCATTACTATTAATATATCTGTAGTATTTTTCATCTAGTGGAAAAAAGGAAAGCCTTCCTTGACACTGCATCCTCTTCAGTTCTGTGTCCCTTTTCCTCCATCTCCCTTTAGAGAAAACTTCGCCAGAGTGATATCTGTGCTCGCTCTCTTTATCTCTTCACTTCCATTCATTCTAGAACACACCCTATCAGACTTGGATTGCCATTATGCTACTGAAATCACATTGATTAAAGTTGCCCAACAACTTCTCCATTAACAAAGTCAAAAGAGAGTTTTAAGTTCTCATCTCATCCAAACCTCCAGTAGCATCTGATATTTAATCATTGTTTTTCTTCATAGCACTTAATATTTGACATTTCAGTGGTATATATTTGATTTAAGTTCTCCCACTAGAAGGTAAGCCCCATAAGGGAAAGAGATATTTTTTTTTGTTTTTTGTTTTTTGGGTTTTTTTTTTTTTTTTTTTTTTTTTTTTTTTTTTTTTTTTTTTTTTTTTTTTTTTTTTTTTTTTTTTTTTTTTTTTTAGTTTACTACTTAATTCCCTAGTGCTTAGGACAGAGCCTGGTATCATTACTGAATAAATTGCTAAACAAATGAATGAATCTATGCAATGTAAATGGTAGAATGAAAGCTTCAAGAATGTGAACTTTGGTTACTTCATTATGTTGAAGAAAAAGTCACTTTGTGTCTTCAGATATTATTAAAATCAGATGTAGAAAAATGATGTTTCCCTAATCTTTAAGCAAACTGAATTTCCTCAAATATTCAACAAAACATCAGATACTTTTAAGAATTGGAAATTCTAAAAGGAAAAGCCATTTTAAAGAGCTTTTAAATAGATTTTTGGTGGTCCTGAAAGGGGTGACATCGTTGTGATTGCTAATGTCTTTTAGTAGAAAATTTAAACATGATAAAGGGGGCATATTATTAAGGTCACTTTGTCGTCATCGTCATCATCATCATCGTCATCATTTTAAGTTGATGAGGCTGGAGAGAATAACCTGTATCACAGGCCAACATATTTGTAAAAGCCCAATCACAATAGACCAATTAATAGCATTTCTACAAAAGAAAGGAAACAGACCGTATGTTTATTCAAAAATGTACATAGATTTACTGTCTGAATTGTTTTAGTGGCTGGCTGATTTCTATAGGAATTGCAACATAGATTCATTTGCTCCAAAATATCTATTCAACACATATACATTTTTTAAAAGTTAGCAAAAAAGATAAACTGTTAACTTATATGGAATACTTAAAATTTGAAATCAGCAGGCATTTGGACGTCTGCCAAAGTTCTTAGCTATGATTTGAAAAAAACCAAGAAGCAAGAATGCAAATTCATTTCTTACCAAGTTTTGACAAAATTTGTCTCCTAATTTTCATTTTTCTCAATCAGCTGCTAAAGGCACTCATTTTCATCTCCTTGATTAGATGCTGTAGTGACTGATTACTGGATTTAATAGTTCTTTTTAATGGAACATTGTCATTTGCTTTTCTATGATTATCTTAAAATACTACATATCTATCACTCATTAGTTTTTTCTATTGTTAGTTCCCATGTTTATTTCCAGTTTCTCCTCTATATATGCTAGCTCCAAATTCCAAGCCCCTCATTTCTGCCAAACCACTCAGGTTGCTCAGGGTAATCTCATGTTTAGCATTCCCTGGTCATTTACTTAAGTTTATGTTAAATCCAGCTTGGGCCGTAAAACCTTTCACTCACTCTAAGATACCTACCTTTCTTAAAGCAACTCCTAAGATTTACTACTAGTTAATGCCTTTTTAATTTAAAAATGATGAAAAGAAATTGCTATTTCTTCCTGATACCGGGTTTTTTTTTTCTATTCACAGTAATAATAGCTCATATCTTTTATGCTATTAGTGGGTTCTACAAAGTTCTTTAAAGTAGATAGGATTGGTAGCATTTCCTTTTTGAGGAGGAGAAAATGCAGGCTTTAAGGGGTATAGGACAAAGTCCTTTTCCTAACTAATAATATAGTTTTTCCACTAGATCACATTAATAATCAAAATAACTATTAATGATAATTATCTTTGAATCATTGAAACTATTATTATTTGATATTTCCTAGGATTTTCAGTTTACATGATATTGAAGGGCTTTGTATGATATCCTGTTAAAGTTTTGATTGTTAAACATCATTTCTTTAAAGAAATTCTCAAATAATGCTAACATTCACATTGATGACATTTTATTTCTAATGATAAAAATACATTTTCTTTCTAATTATAAAAATTAGATCTTGAATAAATTTGAGCCTTATTAAAGCTTTAATATCCCATGGCTTTGCAGTCTCCATTTATAACTCACATATCTGTAACTCATTTCTGAATTGATCTCTTTCATTTATATTTGTAAAGTATCATTTTATAGAAAATGCAAGCTAAAAGCTCATTTAGCTGTTATAATATAAATATATGGTCTGTAGTATAATATAAACACTTTTTTTTAAATATCAGTTATCGGGCTTAAGTCTCATTTATAGGTTGGCCTGCTTCCCATTGTCAAATCTGATTTTCATGGCAATGCTGATTGGTAGGTAAGCAAACATTACCAAAAGTTTTAAACACGAAGTGACTGAGGTTCTGAAAGGGTAGCTAACTTGCCTAATGTTACTGAGCAAGCATGAAAATACAAAAAATGGAAACCAAATTTCTGACCCAAAGGCCCAGTGCTCTTTCTATCACATAATAACTTTGAAGTGCTGGAAGGGATTTCTATGTTAATTCATTTCATATCTCTAGTTTTACAGATGAGTAATGTAGATCCAGATGAGATAGATGTTTTGCCCTTTCCCTCTCTCAGCCTCTCTCCATATTAAAATAAATCATTTGGACGCTTGTTTTTTTCTCCCTTCTGCATATTATTTCTTTAACGTTCATCAGGGTGTTTTTTTTTTTTGAACTTTTTTTCATATTTTTTGATTCAGTAATGTTAAATTTTCTTATTTTCTTTATTCTTCCCCTTCCAATTTCCCTTCTTCCTTGTTATTATTATCTTCCTCTTCTACTGTACACTGTAATACTTTTTTAAAATTATAATTTAGTTGATTTTGGTTGTTACCTGAAACATAAACTGTGTATCTGCCTATTTCTCTTATTAAATATGCTAGGCCTGAATTTTTTTTTTTTTAATTTCTTAAACTAGTTTGATTTTGTTAGAGGAAAACATTAGTATTTTTTTATAAGAAAAATGACAACAGCGACATTTTGCTTTAATAAACCAAGCATACAAGGAAGTACACAAGTCATAAATTACAGAATGATTAGTCTTCACAAAATAAAAACACCCTTGTGGGTTTCCCTTGCGGTGCAGCAAGTTAAAGATCCAGCATTGTCACTGCAGTGGCTTGGGCTTGCTGCTGTAGTGCAGGTTTGATCCCTAGCCTGAGATCTTCCACATTCCACATGTGTGGCCCAAACAAACAAACAAACAAAACAAAAAACAAAATACCCATGTGACAGCATGCAGAAGAAGAAATTTAAAATCATTAGAAATGATGGGATTTTAATTGGGATTATGCTGAATCTGTGACTCAGTGTGAGAATATTGAAAGTTTTGAATCTCCTAATCCATAAAAGTATTATACCAGTCCAATTGTTCATGCCTTCATTAATATTTTTATCAACTTTTCAGTTTTCTGTGTATAGATCTTGCACATCTTTCATTAAACTTACATTTCAGCATTTGATGTTCTTGATGCCATTGTTCTTGACATCTAGAATTACACTTGATTTTTCCTTGAGTTTGTACCTATTAATCTTGCTACACTGACTAATTTATTCTAACACACTTTCGGACAGTATAAATATGTAATGATGCGGTCTGTGAAAAATGGCAGTCACAATGCTTATTTTTCAGTCCTTATGCCTTTGTTTTTATCTTTTTCTTGCTTTATTGCCCTGGCTAAAGCCTCCCTAAAATGTTGAATAAAACGTGATAATTAGTACTCTTTTTCTTGATCTCAAGGGGGTGAGTTTTCAGTATTTCACCACTAGTTATTATATTCACTTCAGGTTTCTGAGATGTTTTTGCTTTTAATTGTGGTAAATTTTGTCCAATGGCACTTAAAAAATTGACCTTTTTTTTTTTTTTAACTGTGGCTCTGGCATGTAGAGGTTAAGTGGCCATGGATTGAATCCACACCAAAGTAGTGACTTGAGCCACAGCAGTGACAACATCACACTTTTAACCCACTGAACCACCCAAGGAACTTCTGTTTAATGGCATCTTTGTATATTTTGGGATAACCCTATTATTTTATTCCTTTGTTCTGTTAACTGATTTCCAAATGATACAAAACTGATTTATTATTGGTTTAAACATTGTCTTTTTATATGTATTTCAGTTGATGTATCTTGGATAAAGTTTGTTAAGCATTCCCCCAACCCCCTTTTTTTTGGTCATGAAAGAGACCTTTGATTTTCCTTTCCTATAAAGTCCGTGTTGGTTTGATATAAATTTCAAGTGGGTCAAATTAAACCTTTTTGGAAGATTTTCACTTTATTTTCTGGAAGAGGTTGTGCAAGATCAGATTTCCTAAGCTTTCTTTTCAAAGTATATTTTTCTTGGAATTCTGTCATTTCACTTCATGTCAAATTTATTGAATAAAAGTACTAATAATTTTATGTCTATGTCTCGAGAATCTGTAGTCATAACCCCTTTTATATTCCTAACATGGGTTATGTGTACTTTCTCTTTTTTCTATATTAGTCTTGCTAGATGTTTATGAATTTTATTAACCTTTTCAGAAAAGAACTCTTGGTTTTGTTGAGATTCTCTTGTATTTTGAAAAATTCATTTAATTTTAATTTTATCATTTGTTTTATTTTCTTCCCTTTACATTACCATTTTTTCCCAAAGTCTTAGAAAGGATAAACAAATCCTGAATTTTCCAGCATTTTCTCTTTTGTATTTAATGTGGGAAGTTTTCTTTAGGTGCATGTTTTGGTGCATCCTACACATTATAAAAGATTCTTGGGATATAATTGATATACAATAAACTGCATAATTTAAAAATGTGTATATTGACAGAACAAGATAATGAAAATACCTGTTACCTGTCAAAATTTTCATGTGGAGTTGAGTAATCACCCCTCCAGGCTATCTCCGTGGCAGTGAATATACTTATACAAATATGCTTTAATTTCTCTGGGATAAACACCCAGAAGTGGAAGGAATGGATCACCTCATAAAGAAGATAAAGTCAATGAGTATTTTCAAATAATTGATTAATTTTTTACTCTATTAGTAGTTTATGAGAGTCATAGTAGCTCTGCATTTTTGCCAGCACTTGGAATGGTCAGTATTTTTAATTGTAGTCCTAAGAGGTGTATAGTGATATCTCACTGTCTAAATTGTGTGGGTATAATCAAGTCATTGATTTTTCTGTCCTTGCTTGCACGGTAAATGGAGAAAATGTAATATAGACCTTATGCTAATCCTTTCCTTTGCTTTTATTTTTGTATGCATATTTATTATTTGTATTTTCATAACAATCTTTATTTTTTCCATTATAGCTGGTTTACAGAGTTCTGTCAGTTTTTTACCATACAGCAAGGTGACCCAGTTACACATACATGTATACATTCTTTTTTCTCACATTATCATCCTCCATCATAAGTGACTAGGTATAGTTACCATGACGCAGCAATCCCACTCTTGGGCATCTATCCAGACAAAACTTTCGTTGAAAAAGACACATGCACCCGTTATGTTCATTGCAGCACTATTCACAATAGCCAAGACATGGAAACATCCTAAATGTCCATTGACAGATGATTGGATTCAGAAGATGTGGTATATATACACAATGGAATAGTACTCAGCCATAAAAAAGAACAAAATAATGCCATTTTTTTTTTTTTTGTCTTTTTAGGGCTGCACCCGTGGCATATGGAGGTTCCAGGCTAAGAGTCTAATCTGAGCTGTAACTGCCAGCCTACACCACAGTCACAGCAACTCCAGATCTGAGATGCATCTGCAGTCTACATCAGGCTAACATCAATGCCAGATCCTTAACCCAGTGAGTGAGCCCAGGGATCAAACCTGAAACCTCATGGTTCCTAGTTGGATTTGCTGCTGCTGCGCCACAATGGGAACTCCCAAAATAATGCCATTTGCAGCAACATGGATGGAACTAGAGACTCTCATACTAAGTGATGTATGCATATTTATTTTTTACTGCCAACTAGGTTTTCCTTATGAAACACTTTGGAGATTACTGGAGGCCAGGGAGCATTTCATTTTGCTTATGAAGGGGCAATTAGTGTGGGAGTTATTCATCTCATAGCAGTGAGGGATTGTGTCCTTTTAAGGTGAGGTCTCAGGTGTTGTGAGAGTTTTGCATTTCTGGTTCATATTTCTGTTTAGAGCATATCCTCTCAGAAATGTCAAATGATTCGTTGGATTGTTTTGCAGAACCTCTTCTCAGCGGTGTGTAGTCAGGTCAAATTTGTGTCTCCTGGGCTGAAAGCCCTTATCAGCAGCATAGCTTCTCAACTACAACTTTCTGCTTATCATTTTGAGTCCTCAGTCAGATTAATAAAGGATTTAAGGGGAAAAAGTGGTACCAAATTTGGGTCTGACCACTTGGGCTTTCTTTCTCTCTGAGATCCTGTCTCTTCCTTGGATCTTTGGTGCCTTTGAATAATATCTTTAATATCACCCAGATTTCCTAAGTGGTCTCGGTAGGATGGTTGGGCTGAAACGCTCTGCCATTACTGGAAGCAGACATCTCTACAAATATGATTTTTTGGAAATATGTATTCATTTGTAGTAGTTTTGCTTCTTGTAGCCAATTAATCTGAAAAATATTAGAAAGCTGAACACATTATTTCAAGGCAAGTGTTCTTCTTGAGGAGCCAGTCCTTCTTGTGATCACTTACTTAATTTCCCTCCATTTAAAATTTGATTGAATCCATAAATATTTCCACAGTTCCCAACCATGTGCCAAGTATGGTCCATCTGTTGGGGGTATATTATTGGGTTACTCCTTAACGTGGAAACAGTGGAGGAAATAAGAGATATATTAGAGGAGATAAGGGCTAAGATATAGGTATATACATAATGTTCTTAAATTATCATGTATTAATGACACCTGATCACATGTCTTAAAATAGGTATTAAGAATTTTTTAAAAGTATTATCAAACAAGTTATAATTTCTGTCCAAGTCAGTCTGCTTGTCTGTCATTTATCTATCAATATGATTTAAACAAATTTAGTGTCCATCATTTAAAAATAAATAAACTATGTAGTTCCCTTTGTGGCTCAGCAGATTAAGAACCCAGCTATTATCCATGAGGATTCAGGTTCGATCCCTGGCCTCACTCGGTGGGCTAAAAGATCCTGCGTTCCCACAAGCTGTGGTGTAGGTCACAGACATGACTCGGACCTGACATTGCTGTGGCTGTGGTGTAGGCCAGCAGTGGCAGCTTTGATTCGACCCCTAGCCTGGGAACTTCCATATGCCACAGGTGCGGCCTTAAAAAGAAAAAACAGACTATAATTGCACACATCACCATGGATGAATCTCACAAATATAATACTGAGCCAAAAAACAAAGTAGCATACTAAGACCTGTAGTATGTACTCATCTATATATTAGAAGTGTTCGTTTGATCAAGGCAGACTAGGTAAATCAGACTACCTATACAGCCTGAAATGCTGGAAGGTAGATGGAGGGAGAGGGAGAGAAAGAGAGGGAGAGAAAGGGAGAGAAGTCAAAGAACAAACAAAGGCAATGGTCCATCAGAAAAATTACAAAGTCAAGATCTATAGAGTTCAGTTGAATATTTGCAGTTGTCTTTTCCCTTGAGGGATGTACAGATTCAGGTGGCCTACTTAGAGGCAGAACAATGAGAAGAACTTACAATACACTCACCAGGCTACAGGGAAAACCAGATTCTGGGATTTGTTAATCATTGTCTATGTGTGGTTGTCAACAGGATAAGAGGCTATAAATTTTGCTGAGTTTGGATGAAACATAGGACTGTAGTTGTGGATCAAGAGTAAACCCGGAATTACCACCTCTTACAGGGCTCAACTTTGAATCATTTGTATTTCTGTTTGGATTAAGTAGGTCTATAAATGATAGTGCTGTTAGCAGTGAAGTCAGATTGAAATTGCATTTGAATCATCTTACCACTTTCATGTATAGCTTTTGGCATACAATTAAAAATGGCCAGAAGCCCCTTGTGGATCTTTGGGTTAAGGATCCGGCACTGTCACCACAGTGGCTTTGGTTGCAGCTCTGGGGTGGATTTGATCTCTGGCCCAGGAACTTCTGCATGCTGTGGGTGTGACAGGAAAAAAAAAAAAAGGCAAGGATAAGTAGAAAAGAACATGTGACCAAAACCCAGTTGAAACAGCAGGTAATGGAAATAGAACCACAAGTTAACCATATAAAAGACCTATCAGATGTGCATTAAAAATGCTTATTTTTAAATAAATAAAGTAAAAATTAAGAATTTTTGTGGTGAACTGAAAGTGATAACAAATCAGGTCTTATTTCATGCACTTCGAAGTCTTTAATTAGATGCCTAAACATTTAAGATTATTGTCCTCCTGATAAATGGGTTCATTAATCACAATGAAATGACCCTCTGTATCTCCATTTATACTCTGTTTCTTGAAGTCTACTTTGGCATTAATGTATCCAGTCAAGCTTTCTTATGCTGAATTTTACATGGTATATTGTTTTCTATACTATTGCTTTCAATCTAATCAGGTCTTGAAATTCAAATTACTTCACATGTAAACAGCCTTCAGTATATGTTTTGATTTTGTTTTTTTTCTAGTCTGAAAAACATTCCATGCTAATTGGAATTATTGTATCTACTTATATTTAATATTATTAATACAATTTGTTTTAAAGTTGACGATCTTGCCATTTGTTTTCTATTTTTACTATCTGTTTATTTTTCTGTTCTCTTTTTGTGCCAGCTTTTGTTTTATTGAATATTTTTTATTCAATTTAAGTTATTCTTTTGAATTTTAATCTTTGACAGTTTAAAAATATGTCCATGCATTCTTTAACATCCTTTCCTTCAACAGACAGGTTTTATGGTTCCTCCCAGGATTCTGAGCCAAGCTTAGAATCTTTGTAACCAATACAATGCAGTAGTTACGATGGTACCTAAATTCTTAGGCTGAAATTTCAGAGAACTGACATTACCAACTACAACCAGCAGAGGGTGCCATATTGGTCCTCCATCAAGAGCTTTTCAAACATTTCTGTGGTTCTCGGTTTCCATCAAAACCGTTTCCCTTCACTTCTTGTAGAACTTCTGGTAATAACATAAATTACAGGTTGCCCCCCCCCTCAAATTGATGAAGGTTTGTTTATGTGGATCTGTCTTAATTCACATTCAGTTTGGAAAGATAATTTTGTTGGAAATAGAATTCTACTGACAGTTTTTTTTTTTTTCCTAGAGTTTCCTAAAGATTCTGCTCTGTTATCTCTGGTTCTGTATGGATTTTGTTGAGAAAGCAGCCATCTTTTAAAATGTCGTTTCTTGGGGAGGTAATGTATTTTAATATTTCAGAAGTTTTGATTTTGTATACTTCACTAGTATTCTTTGTATTTCATATAGATGTTTAAAGGTAGTTTACTATTAAAATATTTTAAAATTTAAATAGCTATTTTGTCAATCAAAAATTTCTGTTTGTGTAACTAAAAGGATAATTTATTGGATTGACAATAGCAACAACATATAGCAAAAGCAAAAAAAGCTCACATGAAAAATAGCAAAAGTCAAAGCATCTGTTTTTTTCTTAGTAACATACATTAAAATCTGTGAAGATCATACACAAATTAAAACAATTTAAGCACATTGATAAGTAAAATATCAAAATAGTTTGTTATAATTATTCTGATGCAAACATCGAACTGAATGAGAAACTGTAAGACTTCATTTAAAAAATGAAGTGACACTTACATTGCCTTGAGTGAAATATTTATATCTACTATAATTACATAATACAAAAAAATTCTACTTTGGAAAACGTTCTATTAGTGAAATGATTTACATAAATAGAGTACATATCAGAAATGATTTACATAAATAGAGTACATATCAGAATCTTTTCCGTGATGGAATATATAGAATATGAGTGAAAGAAATAAGAATATTCATATATATACACAAAAATGTACATAATTATTTCGATAATTCAAACAATTATGAAATGATATAGTCTAACAAATTAGTAAAATGCATATGTGCTATATACACAAAAATAAATGCTAATGGCAATTGGTATACAATATGCTTAATACTTAGTGGAAATTAAATAGGATATAAACTTTTTAATGTATTGATACCAGAATTTTGAGGGAGTATAAAATGGTACTGAGTTTTTGGAAATTAATTTACTATTTTTTACCAATATTTTAAATTTGCCTACATTTTCCCACCATAATTGGCTTTCTATGACTGTATCTGTCAGAACTTGCCAAAGATGTGTGTAAAAATATGGCTACAAAAAGGCAAAACAGCTCTTTTTAATAGACTACATTATATTCATGCTAAAAATGCATTGCTGATTTTATACTCAGTCAGATTTATATAATTGCAGAAGATATCTTCAGCACGTATTTTTAATTAAAAGTGAGCAAATATATTTCACGTGTCTACAAGTGTATAAATATATTTCTTATATAGATGCATATTTATATATATATATATATATATTCAATTACACTCTTCATTGCTAATCATGATTACTTCTGTGAAAGGTTATATATCTGGATTTTTTTGGAAGTTTTATACCGAGTGCACATCTTACCAGTAATCAATAAAATAAAATAAATCATCACATGACAGCATATTACTGATGATTCTTTTTAACCATCTCCTTGTCTTTATTTTTATAAGTGGTATACTACAGTGAAAGGTTATGTTTAAAACCAGAATTAGAACAGACCTATATAGGAAAGAAATAATAAGAAAATAATGTGGAAAATTTACATGGAGAAAAATTCAATTCAGATGTGAACCATTTATAAGAATCTGACCTCTAATTAGTCAGTAAAATCATTATACTGGGGGCTATAAGCAAAATCGTTAGAAAGAATGATTTTTTTAAATATTTTACTAGGATTAAATGTCAGTAGTAATGTAGCTGTAGTTAATATTCAGGGGCTTCTGTTGCCATGATATCAGAGAAAGTGGCAACAGTTATCAGGGTTAAAGTCCTCTCAAATTTAATCTGATCAGTATACAGGAAAAGATTTAAAACTTTAATCTTGTGTGGAGTTTTCATGACATTTCTTATGATGTGTATAAAATGTTTAGTGTAAATTGCAGTTCTTAGAAAAATGTGTTTATATTTAACTGTATGGAAACCAGCAATATTACTAATGCAGTTATTAATTAAAATTTATTATATAGTGATAGTTTTGAGATTCCAGAAGCATAAAAATACAATCAGTGAATAAAGATGTCTGCATTTCTTTCTCTCCATTTATGTGTTTTTAACTTTTGCCTGCGTTATTGACTCATGACTTTCATAAAATGTTGAAAAGAACTGGTCATAGCTGGTATCCTTGCCTCCATCCTGATCTTAGGTTGTGTTTTGCAATGTTGTGTCACTAATTATGATATTTGCTATAGTTTTCTGAGTTTTTTTTTTTTAAACTCACATCTGGATGGTAAATTTACCTGATGGTTTCTCTGTGTCTGTTGTGAAAGTGACATGGTTATTTGTCTTTTGTTAAGGAGAGTTGAAGTTAAAATGTTTTCACTAAAAATCCGTTTTTATATTAAGCTCAACTCATTCATGGGGTATTAGAAGTGAAGTATTTGGGTTCTGTTTTTCAAAAACAAGAATTTTTTTCCTTATGCGTATTAACCCTTGATTTTATTTTGTTATAATGTTTTTATCAGCTTAGTGTAACATTTATAAGGATCTCATTAAATGTTTTGGTTAGTGTTTTTACCATTTCTACTCATGGAAGGGGTTGTGCGAGATTGGTATTATTTATTTCTGAATATTATAGAAAAAGTTGGGAGTTGTGGTTCGTGGGTTAAGAATCCGATTAGTATCCATGAGGATGTGGTTCAATCTCTGGGCTTGCTCAGTGGGTTAAGCACCCGGGATTGCTGTGAGCTGTGGTGTAGGTCTCAGAGGTGGCTCAGATCTGGCTTGACTGTGGCCGGCAGCTGCAGCTCCAATCTGAGCTTGGGAACTTCCATATGCCATAGGTGTGGCCCTAAAAAGACACACCAAAAAAAGTTCACATAATCAGACATCAGACCATAGAAATAATCTGTAGGAAGGAATATTATTATTTAATTAAAGCATACAGGGTTTTGAAAATTTCTTATTTTGTTAAGATGTATTTTTCTGGAATTTTATCATGTTATAACTTCAAATATTATGTAAAGGTCTCAAGCATCGATAGTGATGATCCATTCCATGTTCCTGGTGTTGATAATGTATGTCTACCTTTTCATGTGTTGCATGATCAGTCTTGCCAGGAATTATAATTTTTTAACATCTCCCAAAAAAAGTTTTTTTTGATTTGTCAGTCTTTGTCTTTTTTCTGAATTGCATTAGCTAATTCTATTTTTCTTTTATATATACTATTCTTTTGGTTTAAATCAGCTCTTTTGTTCTCAGTTTTTGAGGTTGACTCTTAGATCTTTAGTTTTCAAGGTTTCTTCCTTTGCTTTTAATGCTAAAATGTTTCTTTAGAGACATTTTGGTGGGTCAGACACATTTTTCACAGCTTTTATTAGGAATAATTGACTTGAACTACATAACATTAAAATTATGTAACTTTTGAGATATCTATGTATTTGTGAAATCATTACCGTAATTAAGGTAATTGACATATTTATCCCCCTCCCAGGTTTCCATGTGCATCTTGGAATTTTTTCCCCCTTCTGATCCATGTAAGCCCTTCCCTCTTTTTCATAGTATGAACGTTTTCATTCAATTCTTTGTCTGCATATACTGTTTCGTTTTCTTGGATAAACATCAAGGAATTGAGTGGCTGAGTCATATGATGTGTGTTTCTTTAAGGTAATTTAGAAAATACCAAAGTACTTTATAATCTGATTCCATGATTTTATTCCCTCCTAGCAGTGTATTAGCCAGACAGTTGTTGTATATACTTGCTAGCTCTTGTTACGGTTCACATCGTTGATGGTATTGCTTCTGCTAGATGTGCAGTGATATGTCACTGTCACTCTAAGGGGGAGGGGGAGGAAGTGGGATGGTCTGGTAGTCTGGGGTTAATAGATGTAGACTATTGCCTTTGGGATGGAAAAGCAAGGAGATCCTGCTGTATAGCACTGGGAACTATGTCTAATCACTTGTGACAAATCTATATTTGTATCTGTAACCAGGTCACCACACTGTACAGTTGAAAAATTGACAGAAAACTGTAAACCAGCTATAATGGAAAATATAAAAATCATTATGTAAAATAAATAAATAAATAAATTGCATGGATGTAGCTAAGTCCTTGTTTTTCTGTCTCAGGAGTCCTTAGTGAATGGGAAAAAAATGGATTGCAAGTCCAATGCTAATCCTTTTGTTCCCATTCATGTTTTTGAATGAACAGTTATTGTTTATTGCTTTCAGGAATTTATCTGTGAAATACTATGGAAGTAATTGGAGGTTCTGGGTGATTTTATCTTCCTCCAGGGGCATTTTCTTTTGTTTCTGGGAGGCAGTTGGGATACGAGAGTTCATCTCATTATAATCAGTGGCTGAGGGAGTTCCCGTCGTGGCTCAGTGGTTAACGGATCCGACTAGGAACCATGAGGTTGCGGGTTCGATCCCTGGCCTTGCTCAGTGGATTAAGGATCCGGCGTTGCCGTGAGCTGTGGTGTAGGTCACAGACGCGACTCGGATCCTGCATTGCTGTGGCTGTGGCGAAGGCTGGCAGCTACAGCTCCTGTTAGACCCCTAGCCTGGGAACCTCCATATGCCGCGGGTGCGGCCCTAGATAAAGCAAGAAGACAAAAAAAAAAAAAATCAGTGGCTGAGTCTTTTGAAGCTAGGTCTCAGGTTCTGTGAGTAATTTTCTGTTTCAGGTTTATATTGGCATTTAGAACATAGACCCTTAAGGATTTTAAATTTACCTCTGGGTTGTTTTCCAGGTCCTCTCTGTCAGGGTGGTCCTTAAACCCAATCTGTGACCCCTGGGTTGGTGAGAGAACTGGAAGCCATAATCAGCTGTAGCTTTTTTTTTTTTTTTCCTTAGCATCCTGTGTTTGTAATCACCTTCTTTGGATCAGCCCAAGGCTTATGGGGAAAATGGGTCCCGAATTTGGGTTTCATTGCCTGGGCTTCTCTTCTGAGACCCAGTTTCTTGCTTGTTCTTTGGCTTTGTGGCACCTGTACAAAATGTTTAAAATCTTCCAGTTTTCTTAGTTTTTCTCAGCAGAACAGTTGGGCAGAAGTGCTTCGTCTACTATTACTGGAAGAAGATGGCCCTACACATGCTATTTTTTGAAATATGCTTTAATTTTAATTATTTTTCCTCTTAGAATCAATTATCCAATCTTTGCCAAAATGTTTTTTTAGTTTCCTACATTTGCTAGGTATGCATATGCAGGTACATTATTAAAATATAGTCTAATGGAAAACAGACAAGTAAATATGGAATATATTATACCTGTTTGCATTACCTTTATGGTTACTTAAAGGATTGGTATTTGGATCTTTAAATTATCTTGGTCATTTATAGAGTTAAGATAGTACCAGTTTATGTATGTGTAAGTAAACAACAGAATGAATCCATTGGTTCTTCCTTTAATTTTTGCTCTTCTGTCAAGTATTTTATTGAAATAGTTTTACTTAAAAACTTAAATTGATGACATATAATTTGTTTTTACCCTTTAATTTTCTTAAATATATTGTATATTCAGTTAAATGCACAAAGTTTACAGTTAGATTAGTTTTGCAAATTACATATTTTACATCTAAAGTACTATTTCATCGTGCTTCAAGGAATCAGCTTTTTAAACAGAATTAATGGGGAGTTCTCCCTGTGGCACAGTGGGTTAAGTATCTGGAATTATCTCTCTGGTGGCTCAGGTAGCTGCTGAAGTACAGGTTCAATCCCTAGCCCAGTATAGTGGGTTAAAGATCTAGCATTGCTGCAACCGTAGCATAGGTTGCAGCTGCATCTTGGATTTGATCCCCTGGCCTGGGAACTTCCATATGCCAAAAAAAAGAAAATAAATAAACAGAAATAATAGGACAAAAAGTAGTTTTTATATTTAGCCACATATTTTCCCTATCCAGTGCTCTTCTTTCCTTTTTGTGGTTTCTATTAGGTGTTTTTTCATTGAGCCTGAAGAACTTCCTGTAGGATATATATTATTTTTGGACAGGGACAAATTATCTCACATTTGTTTATGTGTCAGCATCTTATTTCACTCTCAGCTTGGAAGTATAATTTTGGTGAATGAAGAATTCTGGGTTGATAGTTTTAGTTTTTCTTCAGTTGTTGGGAAGACCCTGCTCCATTTTTGCCATATCTCCAAGGATTCTTTTGAGAATACAGCCATCATTGAAATCATCATTATTGGGAGGTAATTTTTCAGAGTTTTTTTTTTCTGGTATACAATTGTACACTTCACTAATATCTGTATATTTCACATAGATGTCCAATATATAATTTAATGAAAAAATATTTAAACATTTTAATAGCTGTTTTATCAATCCAATTTTTCCATTTGTGTAAATAAAGATAATTTATTGAATTGACAGTGGCAATAAAAAAGAAAAAAAACTCATGTGAGGGAATATTTTACAACAAACAAAGTATCCAATTTTTACTTATTTATATATACAAATTTATGCACATATTATATACAAATTAAAATGAGTTATATATATTCTCCTGTGAAATATCAAAATTATTTCTTTTAATTATTAATTTGATGCTAATATTGACATGTGTGAGAAGTTGTATAAGGACAAGTAAAACTCAAACTATAATGAAGTGTTTCATACTACTTAAGGCAAAATATTTATATTTATAGTAATTATATAATTTTCAACAACATTCTGTTTGACAGATATAGTCTATATATCTGAAATAATTTATGTAAATATAGTACTTGTTGGAATAACTTTGTAATAAGCCATATATGTGTGTGTGTGTATACATATGTGGAGACTATCCTTTCTCTATTTGCTTTTTTTTTTTTTGCTTTTTAGGGCCACACCCACAGCATGTGGAAGTTCCCAGGCTAGGGGTCAAATTGGAGCTACAACTGCTGGTCTACACCACAGCCATAGCCACAGCCACAGACAAGTCAGATCTGAGCCGCCTCTGCAATCTATACCACAGCTCACAGCAATGCTGGCGAGACCAGGGATCAAACCCATGTCCTCATTAATAGTAGTCGGGTTCATTTCCACTGAGCCACAATGGAAAGTGCTATATGGAGACTATCAAATGAGAACAAGAAAACATTCTTCAGAGCTTACTATATAGCAAAGGAATCAGCCATTGTCACTTCTATTTGTGGACACACGAAGGGGCAGGCAGAGGAGTGGGCAAGCTTTATGGTAGAGAAAAGGGAAGGCTTCAAGTGTACCCTGACTGTAGGCTGTTGGCCTGGTGAAGGTAGAGGTAGGCTAAGAAGTGGGACATTATATATGTTTGCTTAGGGAATCATACTTGGCTTCCTATTGTTCATCCTTAGGTAAGAGTAGGGACATAAAATAGGGAAGTTGGCAGTTATTGATTAGGTCCTCACTGTTTTGGGCCAGTTGCTCCAGAATCTATGATTTGGTTTCACAGGCTGGTTGCTGCAGAGCTTTGGGTAAGAGTTCTGTTTTTATATATGGACTTGTCATTGTCAGTTTGTATACTCAGCCTCTCACGATAAAAACAAAGTAAATAGAAATGGCCAATTACTATAAGAGTATGCTCAATTTAAAAAATTTCCTACCCTTTCTAAACCGTAATTTTCCTTCTAATACTATAGTCAACAAAAAGACTCACAAATGTACATAAAAATATGCTTAAAAATAGTAAAAGATTGATTATAAATCATACTGTATTCTTACCATGACTATCAGGTAGATTTATAACTCAACAGTTCTTACATACTTGAAGAAGACATATTCAAGTCATATTCCTAATTAAAAATTTATTTCACATGTATATACATGTATATAAATATATTACATTTGTAAATACATATGTGTTTGTATATTTGTTCATAGGCATACTTCACTATTCATGGTTACTTCTGTGAAGAGATATGCATGTACTTTTTGAAAATTTTATACTTAATACATGTCGAATTTATAATTAGTAAAAGGAAATCAAAGAAATACATGAATACATATGATTAATGATTAATTTAAAATATTTTCCTTATCAGAGTAGTAAGCGAAAGATTAGAAGTTATGCTAAAGAGAGAAATAGAAAGGAATTTGAAAGGAGAAATACGATAAGAAAAATACAAATAAGTTTGGTGGAAAGAGTAATTGTGATCTACTTAAAACAAGCTAATCTCTAATTTGTAAATGAGAACAGTAAATAAGAGCCATAAATAAACTTGTCACAAGGAATGCTTTTTTTCATTTTTCTCTTGGATTGAACATTGTGTGTCATTAATTTTATTTTATATTCTGGGGTGTCTATTACCATGATATTAGAAAAAATGATAATAATTGCTGTTGTAATAACTTGCAAATATTATCCGATAGTTATGTTAAAAAAACTTAAAAAAATGTAACCTTATCCTGTAGGGTTTCATGCCATTTCTTACAGGTGTATAGAGAATTTACTAAGAATTGCTTTCCCAGAAAAAAATTGTTTAAGTGTATAGTTTCTATCAATCTTGATAAATGTACTTATTTGTAATACATTACTTAACAGTTTGCTTTTAACAGTAGCAGTCTACAGGTTAGAGTATATTATAGGATATATAGTTTGTGGTAATTAGTCTAGAAACATAAACATGCAATTTGTGAATAAAGGCAAATTAATTTCTTCCTTCCCAATATTTTCTCTTTTTGTTACATTATTGCCCTGACCAGGACCCCCTTAAAATGTTCAATAGAACTGTCACTCGGTAGGCATCCTTTTCCCATTCCTCATCTCAGGGAGAGGTTTTCTATATTTCACTGGTAGGTATAATATTTGCTGCAACTTCCTGAGTGTTTATCTTCTAATCATAAATGAGTGGTAAATTACGTCAAATCATCTCTGTATCTATTGTGATAGTGATATGATTTTATTTCTTTGTTTGCCACAGCGGTTTAATTTCAAAATGATAAAAAATCCATTCTTGGATGAAATTCCATTTGTTCCTGAGCTACTATAATTGTAATGTCTTTGCATTCTGTTTGTAAGACATAAATTTTACATTTTATTTATTTTTTGCCTTTTGTCAGTGAAGCATAACTACTTCTGATATTGTTTATATATAATATCCCTACTGGTTTGGTTAAGCTTTCTAAGGGTCTCATAAGACATTTTGAGTGTTTTGGCTGTCAGTACTCTGTGGAAGAGGTGTGCAAGATCAGTGTTAGCATTCTCAAATACATGGAAAAGATCAGAAATTCAGACACCAGGGAATGGAATTCATTTTTGGGAAGGTTCTCAATCCAGGAGTATTTTGTGTAATAAGTATATAATTATTGAGATTTTCCAGTTTACCCATTTGTGAAGTGGTGTTTCTTTTTTGTAATTTTATCATTTCATGTAATTTCAAATATATTGACATAAATTTGATTATAGTATAATGTTTGTGTTGCCATAATCCATAGTGGTAATCTCCTCTAGTTCGTGCTGTTGATAATGTGTGTCTTCTGTTGCCCTCATTGTCAGTCATTATCTTCCTTGTGATTCTCTTTCCCCTCCTCCTCGGCCTCCTCCACCTCCTCCTTCTCCCCCTCTTTCTCTTCCTCCTGTTGTTCTTCATCTTTTCCTCTTTTATCTCTCCCTCTTCCTCCCCATATTCCTCTCCTCTTTCTTTTAGATCATCTTTTAGATCAGTTTTGCCAAAGTTCGTCAGTTGTTTTCACCATTTAAAAAAAATCTCTTTAGTATTTCCCATTTTGGGGGGTTTAATTTATTGATCATAACTTAATGTTTTATGTTTCTGGTTTTGATTTATATTCCTGCCTTACTTTCCAGTTTTGTTAAGTGTATTATCAAATCTTAAATATTTAAGATTTCCTCTTTTGCATTAATGATATAAATTTTCCTTTAGGCACATGTTTTGATGTATCCACACAATTTTTAATGGCTTCGTTGAGTTATAATATATTTAAAATAAACTGCATGACTTTGAAATAAACAATATAGGTTTTTAAATTATCTGTTAGATACAATGAACTTCTTTGCAGAACAGGCAATGACTCACAGACTTTGGAAAACCTTTGGTTTCTAAATAAGACAATCTGGGGGGTGGGGGGATGCACTGAGGGTTTGAGACGCAAATGCTATCAAATTGAGTTGTGATGATTTTTGTACACCTATAATTGTAATAAAATTCACTATGCAATGAAAAAAATTATCTATTTATCTATCTGAAACCATCACCTCAATTAAGATAATATAAATATGTCTCTTCTCACCAAACTTCCTTGTTCACCATTTTATTTCCCCTTCCTGTTCCTGCTCAAGCTGTTCCCCCATTCATATATTGTGAACATTCTTGTACAAGTGTTTGTGTGAACATATAATCTTCTTTTTATTTGTTTGTTGGTTGTAAAAAAAAACATCAAAGAAAAGAATGTCTGGAGAACAGGATAAGTATATGTTTAATTTTTTCTAGAATATATCAGGATGTCATGCAGTGTGATTGTACTATTTTATATCCTACCAGCAGTATGAGTTGGGCAGTTGTTCTACATCTTTGACAGAACTTGTTGTGGTTAGTGCATTTAATTGTAGTCCTTTTAGTCAGCATGCAGTAGTATCTCACTGTCATTCTAAATTGTGCGAGTGTTACCAAGCCTTAGCTTTCTGTCCCAGGCATCCGCTTTAAATGGAGAAAATGGACACAGGTCTATACCTACCCCTTTTCCCCCATTTTATTTTGCACGTAGTGTTTTTTTTTTGTTTCTGTTTCGTTTTGTTTTGTTTTTTTGCCTGCTGGATTTTGCACATGATATACTAGAAAGATAATTGGAGACTGCATGATTTTGTTTTTGTCTTGGGAACATTTCCTTTTTATCTTGAAAAGGCAAACTGGGATAGTTAATCTCATCTCGTTCAGTAATTCAGTCCTTTTGAAGCTGTGTGTCATGTTTTGTGAGGAATTTTCTATTTCTGGTTTATATCAACCCAGAAAATTTAGCCCATCAGTGATGCTACATCAACCCTTGGGTTATTTTCCAGATCCTCCCTGCCAGGGTAGTCCATGAACCCAGCGTGTTCACTGGGCTAGTGAGGCTGCTGGAAGCCCTCCCTGGTGAACTCATTAACTTCTCAGATCAAATTTTCTACTTAGCACCTTGGTTACCTCCTTAGAATCAGTAAAAAAAAAAAAAAGTTTTGAGGAAAAAGGGATACCATGTATCAGTCTCACTCTCTGGCTTCTCTTCCAACTGAGATCTAGTTTCCACAAATGCTTGTTTCCTTGAGTTTGTGGCACCTTTGAACAAGATGTTTAACATCTTCCAACTTTCTTGGTTTTTCTCAGCAAAGATGGTTGGATGGCAATAGCTGGTTTACCATTAGTGGAAGCAGCTGGCTTCAGAATACTGTTTTTTTTGAAATATGTTTTTGTTTTCAGTTATTTTTCCTCCTCTAGCCAGTTAGTCCAAACTTTATATCAATAAGATAAAATAAATTTTATGGCAATAATCTATCCAAGCAGTAGAGCTTTTTCTACCATTATTTGTTTAATGTACTGCAATTAAAACTTTCTATTAATTACCGAATTGATTACCAAGTTCCTAGCATGTTCCAGGTATGGATTATGAGATAGAGGTACATTTTTGAGCTATAGCCTAGTGAAAAACAAACAAGTAAATATGAGTACATTATAGATGATATGTTATTAGTAGTTTGTTATACAGAAATAGCAACCAGTCTGCTACTTTTGCTTCTTGATATTATGTTCAGTCCTTGTCCTAGGGACTGGCATGTGAATCCTTTTCTACCTTGGTTTACTTCTACAGAAGATTGCAAACTTTGTGTAAATATACCTTTACAACACTACAATCCATTTATTCCCCTTTTTCCTTTGTTCTCTTTGTCATGTATTTTAAGTATTTTTATTAAAATGTTACTTCTTAATTATAATTTATACATGCCTTATAATTTTGGTTAAGGGGTTAAACACATTAAATGAATGAATCTTAAACTTACACTTTGATGAATTTTTCACATGATCTTTTCCGTCTACAGTTCTACTTACCATTTTTTGTTTCAAGAGTCAATTATCTTTTAACGTATTAATAGAAAAAATAGCCTTTAATATTTTTCCAAATAGTTTTCCTCTCAAGACCTCTTCACTCCTTTCTACAGAAAGTTCTCAGTTTCCATCAGGTGTTATTTGCCCTCCACCTGAAGAACTTCCTGTAGCATTATTTATATTACAGGTTGGCCAGATACAAATTGTCTCAAGTTTGTTTATGTGGATGTGTCTCAGTTTGAAAGGAGAATTTGGTTGGATGTTGAGTTCTGGCTTGAATGTTTCTTCTGCAGCATTGGAAAGATTCTGGTGCGTTTTCTTTGGTTTTCAGTGGGTTCTGTTGAGAAAGCAGCCATCATTTAAATAATTCTGCTTGGATATGCATTAATATCTTTTTATTTTTGAGGAGTTTTGATTGATATACATTTGTTCACTCATATTTCTTATACCTAATATAAATATCAAATACATAGCTTACTAATCTCATCTGAAACTTCAGTTGCTCTTTTGTCAGTATAAATTTTTCCATTTAAGTAACTAAAAACTTGTTAGGTTGACAACAGCAACAAAACAAACCAAAAACAAAAAAAAAAAACTAACATCAAAAATAAAAAGCCCCCAAACCCAATTTCTTCAATTAAAATTATAAACATATTGGTATAGATTATATACAAATTAAAATAAAGCACATTCACAAGCAAAGTATCAAAATGGTTGTTATAATTGCTGATGTGTTGCTAATGTTGACAAGCATGAGGTAATATACAAAACATTAAAACTCTTAATGTAAAATAAGAATTGACATTTGTATTACCTATGGCAAAATATTTTATAAATTCTGTAATTGTATAATATATATATATTTCTTTTGGTAAAACATTTTATAGGTGACGTGATTTATATAGAGTACAGATTAGAATTAATTTGCTAACAGGAAATATATAGAACACAAATGAAAGTAACCAACTTTATACATATATGTACACCTAATGTATAATGATTTTGTTATTCAAGTAATTATGAAATGACAGTCTCTTTACCATTACAAATGGAATTAGTAAAATGCATCAAGGATATACACAAGAATAAGTTTAAATTGGCAATTAATGAATTAAATAAGCTTAATACTTAGTGGAAATTAAGTAACAAATTACCCTTTTTTTAATATCAATACCAGATAATGGAAGTATAAAATGGTCCTGAGTTTTTGAAATTAGTTTGATTTTCTTAAGCAAAGTTTTAAATTTGTCTGCCCCTTCATATAGTAATTGTCTTTCTACAATTGTATCTGATAGAGCTTGTTAAATGTGTGCATTAAACTATGGATTCAAAATGCAAAGCAGGAGTTCGTGGCATAGCAGAAAAACAAATCCAACTAGGAACCATGAGGTTGCGGGTTCGATCCCTGGCCTCGCTCAGTGGGTTTAAGAATTTGGCGTTGACATGAGCTGTGGTGTAGGTCGCAGATGTAGCTTGGATCTAGTGTTGCTGTGGCTGTGGTGTAGACCAGCAGCTACAGCTCCAATTCATCCCCTAGCCTGGTAACCTCCATATGCCGTGGATGAGGTCCTAAAGAGACCAAAAAAAGAAAAAAATGTGAAACAGCTATTTTTGAAGTAACTTACACTGTGTTAAAATGTGAATACTATGTAATTTTTACACCTAATCATGTAAATCTTATAAAATTGCAGAAGATTCATAAGACATTACTAATAGAAAAGAAAGCAAATTATACTTTATTCCATTTGTGTAGAAGTATAAATGTATTACTTATGTAAATATTACTGTATGTATCTGTTCATATATACTCTGCACTGATAAGCATGTTAACTTCTGTGGCAGGATATGCATTTCTGTTTTGGGAGATATTTTACACTGAGCATATGCCAAACTGTTATTTAGTAAAATAAAATCAAAGAAATAGGCATTTGAGTGATTCAATAATGAGTATTTGAAAGATTCACTCATTTTCTTTTTCTTTTATAGGGTAGTACAAAACAAGTAGGAGGTTATGTTTAAAGCCAGAAATAGGATAGAGTTAGAAAAGAATAAGAAAATATATAAAGAATTTATGTAAAGAAAATAATATAATTTGGTAGCAAAACATTTAGAAATAGCTCAACTCCAGTTTATTGGAGAGATCATTAGCCTAGGGGCCATAAGTAAAACTGGCATAATGAATACTCTTTAAATTGTTCCATAAGAATTAACAATAGGTATATTGTAAGATTTATCATATATTTGGGAGTCTCTGTTACCATGGTAGTGGAAAAATGACAACAATATTCAGAGCAATAACGATTTCTTGAATTTTATCTGATCAGTATATAGAAAAAAACCCTCAAAAGTATGGCCTTGTCTTGGGTTTTAGGGCCTTTTCTTTTGAGGTATATAACAAAGTTTATTAAGAATTGCTATTCTCAGAATAATGCGTTTAGATTTAACTCTGTGGAATATGGCAGTCTGGTGAAATTAACTTATGCATTCTAATATATTGGAGTTCCTGTTGTGGAGAGCAGAAACGAATCCAGCTAGTCTCCATGAGGATGTGGGCTCAGTCCCTGGCCTCACTCAAGTGGCTCTGGGATACAGCATCGAGGTGAGCTGTGGTATAGGTCACAGTCACAGCTTGGATCCTGCATTGCTGTGGCTGTGGTGTAGGCCAGCAGCTGTAGCTCCGATTTGACCCCTAGCCTGGGAACTTCCATATGCCCTGGGTGTGGCCCTAAAAAGAAAAAAAAATTCTAGTATATTACCTACAGATTATTTTCCATAGCCTGGAAACATGATTGTCCAGTCTGTGAATAAAAATGTTTTCTTTTCTTTCCAGTCTTTCTGCATTTTCTTTCTTTCTCTCTTTTTAGTGTCCTGTGTGTGGCATATGGAAGTTTCCAGGGTGCAGCTGCCAGCCTACACCACAGCAACCGCAACACTGGATCCGAGCCTCATCAGAGACCTACACCACAGCTCATGGCAACACTGGATCCTTAACCCACTGAGCGAGGCCAGGGATCAAACCTGCATCCTCATGGATACTAGTCAGGTTTATTACCACTGAACTACAATGGGATCTCCTGCATCTTCTCTTTTTCTTGAATTTTTTTTCCCTGGCTTTGACCTCTTTAAAATGGTGACTTGCAGTGGTGATACTAGACATTCTTATATCTTTTATGATCTTGGGGAAAGATTGTCAGTATTTCGTCACTTTTGATATTTGCTGCAGTTTTGGGTTTTTTAAAAAAATGTAATTGATAAATTTTGTCTTATGGTTGCTCTATATCTATGGTAATAGTGACATAATTATGTCCTTTGTTTTGTTAAAAGTTGTTTTGTTTCAAAATGATAAGTAAGCAACTATTCATTCTTGAATTCTACTCAATTTGTTCATGGGCTTATATAGTTTAAGTATTTGAGAGTTCTATTTGTTAAACGTATGTCTTTTGTTGTTTGATTTCCCTGAGGGTAGGTAGTATGCTTTCCTGAGGAATATAAATCTTTGTCTTTACTTTTGTACAATGTCCTTATCATTATGATGAAAAGTTTATAAGGTTCGTGTGGAACATTGTGGGAAGTGTTTGTATTCTTCCTATTACGTGAAAGAGCTTGTGTAAGATTCATGTTATTTTGTTCTTATTATATGTGAAGTGCATTACTTCAGGCATCAGGGCTCGGAATTCATTTGTAAGAGTATTTTCCAGTACAGACATAGCTTACTTATCAAGTACAGAATAATTTAGATTTCTTAAGTTTTTTTATTTGTTTTTTTTTTGTTTTGTTTTTTGATTTTTAGGGCCACACCCATGGCATATGGAGATTCCCAGACTAGGGGTCTAATCAGAGCTACAGCTGCCAGCCTATACCACAGCCACAGCAACTCGGGGTCCGAGCCATGTCTGCGACCAACACCACAGGTCACGGCAAAGCCGGATCCTTAACCCACTGACTGAGGCCAGTTATCAAACCCGCAACCTTATGGTTCCTAGTCAGATTCATTTCTGCTGTGCCATGATGGGAGCTCCCGTTTTTTGATTTGTTAAGTGGTGTTTGCTTAGCACATTCTCATTTTGTGTAATATCACATTTATTAGCATGAATTTTCTTATACAGTTGTGTATGTCTTCAGGATATAATGTGAGGATTTCCTTTACAATACTGATATTCATTATATCTTTATTTTTTATTTGATCAATCTGGTCAAGGGGTTATCAATTATTTTTTAATTTTTATGAAAATAAAACATTTCGATTAGTCCATTTTCTCTTTGTAATTTTTAAAATATATCTCTCTGATCTTAGTTTTAATGTTTCATTTTGATTAAGAATTCTCTCTTCTGTTTACATTACCCATCTGCTCTTGCATATTCTTTACTTTTTCCATTTGAACTCCTAGCTTAATAATCATAGTTATTTTAAATTTCTTGTCTGATAATTCCAAAATCTTTGCCATACCTGAATCTAGTTTTAATGCTGTAAAATTTTTTTTTTAATTTTATGGCCACACCCATGTCATGTGGAATTTCCCAGACCAGGGATTGAATCCATGCTACAGCTGCAACCTACACTAACTGTAGCAACACTGGATCCTTTAGCCCACTGTGCCAGGCTGGGGATTGAACTCACACTTCTGCACTGACCCGAGCTGCTTCAGTTGGATACTTAACCCACTGTACCACAGTGTGAACTCCTAGTTTTAATGCTTTTGATACTGTCTTTTCAAGGTTTTTTTTTTTTTTTCCCTTCAGTATACCTTGTAATTTTCTGTTGAAAACCAGATATAATGTATTAGGTAAAGAGAACTGTAGTTAGAAGTCCTTCAGTGTAAGTTTTTGTCTAAGAGTTAGGCAGTGTTTATTTGCTATGGCTGTAAGTGTCATAGGCCTGAATTTCCTACGATGTCCTTATTTCTGTTCCCTTGTTGTCTTTTAGTTTCCCTAGACACTTCTTAAATAAGGTCTAAGATGTGCAAATCTTTCCGTTGTAATACCCTTGGTAATGGCTCTAGCAATGGGCTTCTGCTTCTGGATTTCCCTGCTAAGCTGTGATTCTCTGTACTTGCCTGCCTCTCCAATATTCGGGGCTGCTTGTGGCCCTGTTAAAATTATTTCTCTGATGGATTAAGAAGAGTTGTTGATTTTCAGTTTGTTCAGCTTTTTTCTTGTTTTGAGAAAGTGAGAGTGATGACTTTCTTGTTTTGTTTTTAACGACTGCACCCATGGCATATGGAAGTTCCCAGGCTAGGGAATGAATCTAAGCCACACCTGGGACCTATGCCACAGGATTCTTTAACACACTGCACTGGTCTGGGGATTGAACCCACACATCCTCCACAGCAACCTGAGCCATTGCAGTGGGATTCTTAACCCACTGCGCCACAGCAGGAACTCCAAGTCATAACTTTCAAGCTCCTTACTTGTCAACTAGAAAGCAAAAGTCTTTATTGTTTCATTTCTGACCATTTTTGGTATGAGATTATTGCTTTTTAAACAAAATCTTGAGGTATTAAATTATAAATTCTCAGGACATTTTGCATTTATTGCTGTAAATCTTCCTTTAAGTTATACATTGTTTTATCTTACACTGTATAACAGATTCATTGGAACATAATTGAATTTTGTTTTGTTTTTGGTTTTTACTAAAGATCTTTTTATTTACATGCTTTAAGGATATATTTATTTATTTAAATTAATCAATGAATTTTATTACATTCATAGGCACATAATTGATTTAAATCAATTTTATATCTATAAAAATATATGTATGTATTCAATATATGAATATACATATATTTTAAAACTATCACCCAAAGCAAGATAGTGTTTATATACGTTTTTATACTCAAGTTTTGTTGTGCAGTTATGTATTTCCCTTTCCTGATTCTACCCCAGCCTTCTTTCTTATGATGTTTATGTTATTTTACAGATGTTTGCATGGGTGTATATTTTTATTTTCTTGTATAAATACCACGGAATGGTATGTCTGGATCATCTGATACATGTATATTTTAGTTACTTTAGAAAATGTCAAAGTATTTTACATCTTCATTGTGCTATTTTATGCCCTGCTAGCAGTATATGAGAGTCACATTTGCTCTATATCCTTGTTAGAGCATGTTATGATCGTTATTTTTCATTGTAGCTCTTCTAGTAGTGCACTGGTATCTCATTGTCACTCCAAATTGCATGGGTGTAACCAATTCAAAGTGCTTTCTACCCTAGAAACATTAGTAAAGGGAGAAAATAGATCACAGGCCTGAAGCTAGTCTTTTCCTTTCTAGTAGTATTTTGCCTATATAACCATTTTCACTGAGTGCAGGAATTTGTGTAAGAAATATCATAAAGGTAATTGGAGCTCTGGATGATTTTCTTCCTCCTGGGAGCACTTTTCTTCTAAAGGTGATGCGAGGAGTGAAGATGGGGGGTTAGGATATAGTTCATCTCATCAAGAGATTGAGTCCTTTTGAACCTGAGTCTCCTATTTGAGGAGGATTGTTTTATTTCTGGCTTAAACTGACACAATGATGACATCAAATGAATCCTTAGCATGCTTTCCAAAGTTTATTTTCCATTGTGGGCCCTGAGGTCCAAATTGAGTTGCCTGCAATGGTAACACTGCTGGAGAGTGACCAGTTGCTCAGCCTCTCAGTGATAACCTTTTGCTTAGGATCTTGGGTTATCAGTCTTTTCCTTAGAGGTGAGATACCATGTGGGGAGAAGGGATATCAAACTTGGTTCTTACACCAGGACTCCACCTTTTACCTGAAATTCTAGCCTTCTTTGAGTTTGCCATAGTTCAAAAATATATTCTTTCCATCTTTCCTAGATAGTTTTTTGGAAGAATGTTGGGGCTGAAATGTGTAGTCTGCTATTATTAGGAGGTGATGACTTTTTTTAATTTTCAGATGACTTGCCTCATGACTATTTAACTCAATCCTCAATCTATATATTAAGTATCTGAACAATTTTTTCTTTTTTTGTGCTTTTAATGACCGCACCTGTGGCATTTGGGAGTTCCCAGGCTAGGGGTCGAATCAGAGCTACAGGTGCTGGCCTGCGCCATAGCCACAGCAATGCCAGATCCAAGCGGCGTTTCTGACCTACACTACAGCTCATGGCTAACGCCGGATCCTTAACCCACTGAGCAAGGCCTGGGATCAACTAGTATCCTCATGGATGCCAGTCAGGCTCGTTACTGCTGAGCCACAGTGGCAACTTGCTGAACAATTTTTAATTAAACTTTTTGTCTTGTGATAGTTCACATTCTCTTGTGGAAGTAAGAAATAACACAAAGACATCCAGTGTGCCCTTTTCCCTTTTTCAGCCAGTTTTAACATCTTACAAAACTATAGTATAATATCTCAACTGGGATATTAACATTGATCCAGTTAAGATAAATTACATTTCAACCACTACAAGAATAGTTTGTTTCATACTTTATAGGCACACCCATATCTGACCTCTGCAGCCCTCCCATCCCTCTGGTCCCTCACTTTAGGGAGCCAATAATTTTTTTTTTCATTTATATATGTGTGTATGCATAAAACATTAGCAAGAATATTGTTGTTTCAAGTGTAATATTTAATGGAATAATAGTGTGTGTTACCTTTAGGATTTTCTTTACGCTCTGTGTAATTCTCTGGACAGTTATCCAGGTTGTTGTATATATCAGTATTTTATTCCTTTTTCTTGCTGACTTCATGGTATGGCTGTATCATGTTTATTTTAGCCATTTATTTTTAAAGAACTTCTCATTGTTTCCAGGCATTGTGTATTACTGACAAATTTGCCATAAACATTTTTAAGTAGGTTTCTATGTAAACAGGTATTTTTCTGGGATGAGTGCAATTACTATGTCATATGATATTTATGAGTTTCATATTTTTAAGAACCTGCCTGTTTTCCATAATGATGCAGCATTTTATATTTTCAGAGCAATATGTGAGCAATCTAGTTTTGCTTATATCCTTGCCAGCTTTTGGTGATGCCAGTTACTTTTTTTAGCCATTATGATATCTGTATAATGTATCTCATTGTGCTTTTAATTTGTATTTATCCAATGACTATGATGTTAAACATATTTTGATGTACTTATTTTCAATCTGTATATCTTCTTTAGTGAAGTTTGCCTTTTTCTCATTTTAAAATTGAATGGCTTATTTTATACTGTCGAGTTTTGAGTTCTTTATATATTTTAGATACTAGGTTTTTGGGGAATATGGCTTGAAAATATTTTCTCCCATTCTGAAATTGAATAGCCAAACATAAAATTTTATGCAGTTAATTTTCTCAGTTTTTCCCTTTATGGATCATGCTTTTGGTGTCAGGTCTAAAGACCTCCCTTTCTGCTGGATTACAAAGGTTTTCTCCTCTTGTGTTTTTTAAAAATATATTTTGCATTTAAATCTATAATCCATTATGCCTTAATTTCTATGTAAGGTATGAGGTTTAAATCAAGGATCATAGTTTTGCTTAGGGATATCCAGTTACCTTAGCATGATATGTTGAAAACATTATCCTTTCTTCCATTAAATTGCCTTTGAAGCCCTACCAAGAAGTCAGTTGTCCTTACTGGTCTGGGACTATTTTGGGTTCTTGTTGGAGGAGATCTTCAAGAGGTTGTAACCACTGGTTGATGCTTGAGCTGGACCAGGGCAATTGGAGACCCCCTACTCCCTTGGCCTTAGAGTGTATGTTCCACCCACTATTCCAAGGATGCAGCCTTGAGAGAGCAATGAGTTATTAAAACCATCTGGAATGATTTCCTGACTGAACCCTGTTAAAGCCTCTATATAAATATTTAAGATTCTGGAGATCTACTTGTCCTTCCAAGACAAGCCTTGGAGGTAAGTTCCTTTCCTTTTAAATTTGCCACCTACCCCATGGCACAGTGGGTTAAGAATCTGACTACAGCAGCTCAGGTTGATACAGAGGTGCAGGTTCAATCCGTGGCCTGGTACAGTGGGTTAAAGTATCTGGCATTGCTGCAGCTGTGGCATGGGTCACAGCTGTGGCTTGGATTCATTCCCTGGCCTGGGAACTTCCATATGCTACGGCCATAAAATTAAAAAACAAAACCAAACAGAAAAACAAACCTGCAACCTACCAATCTGGAGTGGTTTGCCTCTTTCTTCAGTTTCTGTTTGTCATCAGTGTTTGTGGGGGCTGGTCTGTGAACCAGCTGTTCTCTTGCTATTACCTTGATCTATTTGTATCCATCCACCAGTATCTCATTCGCTGTAGCTATACAATACATTTTGAAATTGGATAGTGTGATTCCTCCAACTTTATTTTTACTTATTTTTAATTCTCAAAATTGTTTCATCTATTCTGGTTCCTTTGTCTTTCATATAAATATCAGAACTGTATGTATAATATATTTATGTATATATATATACACACACACACACACACACACACACACATACATACATATGTCCATATATATCTTTTAAAATATATGTCTATATCTTTAAAAAAAATCTTATTTTGATTTTGTTAAGATTTGTATGAAACCAATATATTGATTTTTGGGAGAATTGAAGTGTTCAGTCATCCCATCCATGAGTAGTGTGTGTCTCTGCATTTGCTTAGATCTATTTTGATTTTTTTATCATTGTCATGAAGTTTTTAACAGGTAAGGCCTGTACATGTTTTGAACAATTTACACCAAAGGATTTCATTTTGTTTATAAATTATAAATTTTATTATATTTTTAATATAATGTATGAACATACTCATTGCTAGTATATGAAAATACAATTGATTTTATGTGTTCATTTTACATCTTGTGTTCTTGATGAGCTTAGCCATTACTCAAAGAATGTTTTGTTTTATTTCTCTCCTTTAGATCTTTTATTTCCTTTCTTGTTTTTGTTGTCGCTTTATTGCCCTGACTTACTTTCCAGTACTATGTTAGATAATAGTAGAGAAAACAGACATACTTGCTCTGTTCCTGAACTTGGGGGAGAGCATCTGTTTTTTACAATTATACAGCTAAGAATAATGTTAGCTGTATGTTTTTTGTAGAGTTCTGTATAAAGTTAAGTTTCCCTCTGTTCATATTTTTCAGACGGTTTTTAAAAATCATGAATGGGTGGTACATCCTGATAATATTTTTCTTCATAGATTTATATGATCATGTGACTTTAGCTTGTTAGTTTAGTAGATTATATTGATTGATTTTCTAATATTAAACCAACATGTTAAACGGAGTTAAAACCCCTTGGCTATGATGTATAATCTTTTTATATATAACAGAATGCTCTTTACTAATATTTTAATAAGAATTTTGTGTCTGTATTCAAGGAACATTAGTCTGCATGATACTTTTTGGTACTTTTTGTCTGGTTTTGTTATCGGGGGTATAATTCAAGGCTCTCCACATTCTATACATTAATGCTCTTTTAGATGGAGTACTGTTTACCATCCATCAAGGATAAAAGTTTCTGCTGTCTATTGCACCATTTCTGACCACATTGGAGGGCTTTTATGAGATGGCTCCTTATAGTCGGAGAAGGTGAACATCTAGGCTCCCCAGTCAGCCTTTTCTGGAATGGCTGAGGTTGGTGTTGGGATATTGTTGTGTGGCTGTTGTCTAAAAGTTTCTATATTATTAGGCTGTCCATTTTCTAGCCTTTTATCTATAGAAAGAAGACTTTTGTTGTGGCTTTTTATTTCTGAACCTTTTGGCATTTCCAGGTTGCCAGATTTTCCAGCTCCAGATCTGGAATGTAAAGCAAAACCAAACCAAAATGAAAAAGAAAAAAAAAGAGGGAAAACCACACCATTGTGTTGTTCATTGAGTCCTCAGGTCCCTAACCAGTTTCTCATCTTTCTGCCTTTCAGAGCCTTCTTATTTTTGTTTTCCATGTAATGCCCAGGTTTTCAGTTGTACTTAGGAGAACTAGGGAAAGTATATCTATCTCATCTTCTTAGAAGCAGATACAAATGACTTTTTTTTTAGGCCAATCATCTTCAGAAACAGTAGATTTCTTTTTATAATCATTTGCTTAATTTCTTTCAATCTAATGATTGCACTCATCCTATAAATGTTTTTTCAGTTCCCAGCATATGCCAGGTGTGGACCATGTGCTTCACTTACATTACGGAAAGACAGACTAATAGGAAAACAGACATGTAAATATGGACTATATTAAAGAAGATAAGTATTGTGGTAATTTATTATGTATTAATAATAACTAGAATATTACCTATATATTTTAGTGTTACTTTTAGTGGCTTCTCAAAGGGTAGATACTTGAATTTCTTATTTTAATGTTACACTTAGAGTTAATAACTAGCATTTCCTGTAGTATATCATACTGTTCTGCTTTGTCAAGATACATATTACATATAAAATGATTTGTATAAACATAATACTTTTCATGATCAACTAGGCACCATGCAATATATAGAATATAAGTAAAAGCAATGAGTGTTTTTGCACAGCTATCTATCTATGGGCTTAATATATAATAATTTTGATAATCAAATAATTAGGAAATTATAGAGTACTTCAAAATGGAATTAGTAACATCTATCAAAGGATAAACAAAAAGTAACTATAAATGGGAAGTCACCTTTTAAGCAGACTTTTTACTTGACTCAAATTATATAAGTAACAAGATACCTTTTGTGTCTTGATACCAGGTTATTGAAGGAATATAAAATTGTTACTGAGTTTTTGGAACACATTCTGGTATTTTTAGCAAAGTTACAAATATATCTAGATTTTACACTGTATTCACTTTTGAACAACTAAATCAGACACACCTACTCACACATGCGCATTTAAGTATGGACTCATAAAAGTCAGAACAGCTATTTTTTGATAAATTATACTATGTGTGTACTATGAATAGTATGCAGCTTTTAAACCAATTAAGTAGATGTTATATATTTACAAAAGACATTTTCATGGTCTATTTCTAATAATAAATCAGATTATAATTTACAGATATGTATACAGTTATATAAATATATTATTCATGTTAATATGTGTATTTGTTTAAGTCTGTTTATATAACACACTTCTCAGTTGTTCACAATTACTTCTGGAAAGGGGTAGTTATCATCATTTTTTGAAAATTTTACATTGTATGTATACCACATATGTATGCTGCAGACTTAATGTTTGTGCCCCCATCCTCCATAGTCATATGTTGAAACCTAACCCCCATTGTGATGATATTAGGAGGTGAGACCTTTGAAAGATTGATTAGGTCGTGAGGGCTCGTGTCATTAACAGAGGCCCCAGCTACCTCCCTCAACCTTTCCGCCATGTGAAGTTACAAGAAGAAAATGACCAGCTATGAACTGTGAATCTGCTGGTACCTTAATGTGGGATTTACCAGTCTCCAGAACTGTGAGAAAGAAATCTCTATTGTTTATAAGCTACCGGTTATGTGATATTTTGCTACAGCAACCTGGAAGGACAGAGACAAGGAGCATAATTAGAAATGTAAATTTAAAAAACCCACATGATGAAAACATGTTACTAATAATTTTTAAAAGATCTACGTTTTGCTTTTTATGTTAAAAGTAGTACAGAATAAGAAAAGGTGTTAGAAAGAAGTTAGGAGATTGAGAAAAGAGGAAGGAAATCAATAAGAAAAATATAAACAAGATATGGGGTAAACAACTTAACTGTGAAGCTGAACTCTTCGTGACATTAAACAGGAGTCATTAAGAAATTGGTCATGAAGAATGATCTTTATATTGTTCTACTAGGATTAAACGTCGAGTGTATAGTAAAGTTTATCTTACATTTTGGGGTTTCTGTTACTGTAATAAAAAAAATGACAACAAAAATAAGGCTAAAACCCCCTCAACTTTAAAATTATAATCTTGCAGTATAGGGCGTTTGTGTCATTTTGTTTAGTAATAATTGCTCTTCTCAGAAAAGTGTAATATTTAACTGCATGGAGTCCAAAAATCTTGTAAATTTACTGTTTTATTTCAATGCATGATCTCAAAGGGAGGTTTTCAGTATTTTATGACTAGATATGATGTTTCTGAAGTTTGTAAGGTTTTTGTTTGTTTTTAAATCATGACTGGATGGTAAACTTGGTCATTTTGTTCCACATGATAGTGACATGATTTTGCCCTTTGTTTTATGATATTTGTTTGATAACAAGATTTTTATCTTACTAGAATCCATTCTAGTATTATACCCAGTGCACAGGGTATTGTAGTTGAAGTACCTTTGGTTTCTGTTTGTCAAATATATTTGTTGTGTCTTTGGAGAAGTGGGGATTTGATTAGGGCTGTATCCTTTTGATTTTCCTAACTTTTATTTTCCTTGTCATTTTGGTGTAAAGTTTACAGGAGTCTCACAACAGAGCATTCTGGGGAAAATTTTACTCTTTCTATTATTTGGAAAGTCTTGTACATTAGTGTTATTTCCATTATGTGGAAAAGGTCTTGACCTGAGGCACCGGCACATGGGATTCATTTGTACAATGTTTTGTTACAGACACCTTTTACTTACAAGATATAGGACAACTGAGATTTCATAAGTTTTATTGTTCATTAAGCTATGCTTTTTTTGTTTTGATTTTTGCTTCTTTTTTTTTTGGCCTGGCTTGAAGCGTGTGGAAATACCCAAGCCAGGGATCAAACCCAAGACACAGCAATGACAATGCCAACTCCTTTACCACTAGGTTGCCAGGGAACTCCCATTGAGCTAAGTTTTGCTTGGAATTTTCTCTTTTTGTATATCAAGCTTTTTAGCATCGAGTTATTTACATAATTATGTATGTGCCGCTAGGATGTGACATACGGATTTCCTTTACATTGCTGATATTGGAGGTATGTTTTTGTTTTTCTCCTCATCTTTTTTTTCTTCCCTTAATCAGTCTAGCCAAGGGTTTATGTAAATTTTTTCCAAAAAAAGAAAAATTTTAGATTTTTCAGTCTTCCTTTGTATATCACTCACATACCTTAAATTTATTGTTTCATTCCTATTGCTGGTTTGATATTAAATTCCTAGTTTTTCTCCAATATTTTGAGATGAATTTTTTTATCACAAATTTTAGGATTTCCTGTTTTGCATTTTTTGATATAAATATCCTTTTGCTACACATATTATTGTATCTTAAACTTTTATAACAGCTGTATTGAAATATAGAGGAGTTTCCAACGTGGCTCAGCCTTAATGAACTTGACTAATGTTCATGAGGATGCGGATTCTATTCACGGCCTTGCTCACTGGTTTAAGGATCCAGCGTTGCCTTGAGCTCTAGTGTAGGTCGCAGACGCAGCTCATATCTGTTGTTGCTGTGGCTGTGGTGTAGCCAACAGCTACAGCTCCCATTAGACTCCTAGCCTGGTAACTTCCCCATGCCACAAGTGTGGCCCTAAAAAGACACAAACAAAAAAGAGAAAGAAATATAATTGAATTTGGATAAACTTTATAACTTTAAATTGAGCAATATAAGTTCTGACATATGTATATATATTTTTTAAAACCATCACCAGAAGTAAAATACTGTATATATCTATCCCTCCACGCAAGTTTTCTTGTAAAATTTTGTATTCCCTCTTCTTCTTTCTACCTAAACCTTTCTTCCTTCCTCTGGTGTATACATTATTGTACAAGTCTTTGTATGGTCATATATTTTAATTTTTATTGGATGAACATGCAGGAATGATATGGCTAGGTCACATGGTAAGTATACTTTTGTTATTTTAGTATATGTCAAAGAGTTTTGCAGTGTGATAGTACCGGCTTCCATCCTACCACCAGTGTAGGAGCCTCAGTTGCCCAGTGTTCCTTACTTTTTATTGTAGCCCTTTTAATAGGTATGTGGTGGTATTGCACTATCTAAATTGCATGGATGTAACTATGTCTTACATTTGTCCTTCTCAAGCATGCCAGTAAATGGGAAAAAAATATATCATTATGGGGAGGAGAGTTTGAGGTGACTCCTTAAAGCCTGGTAGTGGTGAATGTCTGGGTTCACCACTGGGACTCTGCTGATGTGGATGAAGGTAGTGGTTGTCTGGTGTAGAATTTCTGTATGCAACACCATTGCAAATACTGCCTTATCAAAGCCAGCTTATCTAGTCTTTCCAACACTTTGCCCCTTCTTATCTCAGTGCAATCTAAAACAAAAGCTTCTGACTAACAACTTCATCGGTTCCAGACTGGTATACCTTAGTTGAGAAGAGCTGGAGAGAGGAGGAGGGTGGCTGAGCCAATTTTAATTTTTTATCCTATACAACTATTGATACATTTAAAGTTCTCTTGTCTCTTCCTGTGGAAATGCACTGCATTAATTAAGTCCATTTAATTTTTGTTTTATTTTGCATTTTTATTGCTGTGTAGATGAGAGCATTACTTTTTTTTTTAACTCCCCTTCATGTCACTTCTTTGGCATTAGAGTATGCAGCCCGAGCAAGTAAATCTTGTTTCCGAATGAGTACATACATCCTTTCACTTGGCCAGCAAGCAGGGATGTATTTATAATAAAAAAAAATAAAGCTTACAAATTTTGTGTGTCATTTGCCTGTGTCTTTCCTAGTTCTTTGTATTGAGCGGGCAGGCTTTTTTCGAGCCTTTCTTTGTCTGCATCTTTTGGCATTTTAAGGTTGCCAGATTTTTCCTATCCAGGTCTGGGATGTATGAGGCAAAAAGAAAAAAAACATACACAAGAAAACATGGACACCACCACTGTTGTTCCGTGATTTCTGAGCTTCCTAGTCACTCCTCCTCAGTGTTTCCACATTTCAGAGTATTTTTGTGTTCATCTTTTTATATATTATCCCAAGAGTTTAGTTGTACTTAGGAAGAGAAATAGGGAAAGTTTGTCTACTCTATCTTCTGGGAAATAGACATTCAACTTCTTTTTAATTCAAATGATCTTTTTGAGCAGTAGTTTTTTTTTAATTTTTTTCCATCATTTCCTTAATTTCTTTTAATGTAATTATTTCACTCATTCCGCAAGTACTTCTTCAGTTTCAACATGTGCAAATGTAGATGATGTTCTGGAGCTAAATTATTGAGAGAAACCCTAGTAGAAAAATAGGCAAGTAAATATGGAATATATTAGAGAAGATAATTTTTGTGATAAGTTGTTATCCAGTAATGGTAACTAGAATATTTTGTACACATTGTTGTGTTATGTTTAGTGGTTGCTCAATGGATTTATATTTAAACTATTTACTTTTAATTCTTTATATAGAATTAGATAATATCGCTTGTAAATGTAACCTCATGACATGATAATTCTACGTACATGACCTTTCCATTGTGTTCTTGTTCTATAGTTTACATCAATAATATCATTTAGCATGTTTGATGTAAAGAATCAGATATATCTCAAATAAGTAATAGAAAACATTAGTCTTTTATGTTTATCCACCTATTTTCCTTGGCCTGTCTTCTTCATGCCTTCTTGTAGCCTGTAATTTGGGTGTCATTTCCCTTCAACCTGAGGACCTTCCTTGTTATTTGTTGACTGTGTCACCCAAAGAAGTGCTTAGTCCCAATACCTCAGAATGTGACCTTATTTGGAAATAGTGTTTTTGAAGACATGGTCAAGTTAAAATGAGATCATTTGGATGGGCCCTAATCCAGTATGACTGGTGTCCTGGTGAAAAGGAGAGATATAGGCATAGAGACAGATATACATAGAGGGAAGACTTTGTGAAGATACCCCCAGGGAGAATGCCACGTAAAGATGCAGGATTTGGAGTAATGCATATATAAGCAAAGGAATGCCAAAGATTGCCGGCAAACTACCACAAGATGGGAAGAGGTCAGGAAGGAGTCCTCTCCAGGTTTTAGAGGGTGCATAACCCTGCCTACAGCCTGCTTTCAGACTTCTGGCCTCCATAACTATGAGACAATAATTTTCTATCGAGTTTATGTTTTGTTATGGCAACACTAGGAAACTAATACATTCCTTAAGCATTACTTGTATTGTGTAGCCAGTGACAAATTGTTTCAGATTTGCTTATCTGTGTCTTATTTCACTCTAGTTTAGAAGGGTAATTTTGTTGAATATAAAATTCTGGTTTGAAAATTCTATCTGTTCGTTCATTAGTGGAAGAATGATGTTCCGTTTACTCTGATTCTCTATGAATTCTCTGGAGAAGGCAGCCAACATTTAAGTGATCATTCTCTGATAGGTTTTATATCTTTATGTCTTTGAAGCTTTTGGTGGCTATACATTTGTTCAATTTATTAAAATGCTTTATATTTTATATGGACGTCAAATATATAGTTTACTAATGAAATATTTCAAAAGTTTCACCAGCTATGTTGTGAATGAAAATGATTCTGTTATATAAAATATTAACATTTGATCAATAATAGAAAAGAAAGGCAAAAAAAGCTGTATGAAAAGTACTATAACTAAAAAAGCCAATTCGTTCTTATTGTAATGTATATAAATATGTTTATACTGTTTATATACAAAAAAAATAATTTTAGCATATTTACAAGTACAATATCAAAAACATTTAAATTATTTCTGGGATTTCTCATCGTGGCTTAGCAGAACGAATCTGACTGGCATCCAGGAGGATGCAGGTTCGATCCCTGGCCTCACTCAGTGGGTTAAGGATCTGTTGTTGCCATGAGCTGTGGTGTAGGTAGTAGACACGGCTCAGATCTGGCGTTGCTGTGACTGTGGCGTAAGCAGGCAGCTATAGCTCCAATTCGACCCCTAACCTGGGAACCTCCATGTGCCACAGGTGCAGCTCTAAAAAGGACAAAAAAAAAAAAATTACTTCTGATCTGATGCTAATGTTGATCTGGATGTGATAGTGCATGAGAAGAGGCAAAATCTTTTGATAAAGAATAATGAAATGAAGCATACTAGCTACAGAAAATGTTTTATATCTACCATACTTGTATTTTACAGGTAAAATTATTTATATAATAAAAACACATCAGAATAAGTTTGATACCAGTCAATATATAGACCATAATTGAAAACAGCAAGAATTTATATGTAATTATGTGTTTATGTGTGTTTGTATATATATAGAGAGAGAGATATATAGATATATATAATGTATAGTAACTGGTATATAATTTTGTTAATGATTATAAAATGAAAGACCAACAAATGGGATTAATAGTCTGTATCAAAGATATATAAATAATAAAGAATATGGGTAATTACTATCTTAAGTATGCTTAATAGTTACTGTAAATTCTTTAAGTAACAAGATACTTTTGAAAATCTTGATATCAGGTTACTGGGGAAGCACAGAATGGTAATGAACTTTTGGAAAGTAATTTAGTATTTTTTGACAAAGTTGTGCATTTCCCTGCATTTGCAACAACATGGGTTGATCTAGAGGTTATTTTGCTACCAAAAAATTCTGAAACAGAAACAGACTTATAGATACAGATAGAAAACTGGTAGCTGCCAGAGGGGAGGGGGATGGAGGAATGGACAAAATAGGTAAAGGTGATTAAGAAGTACAAACTTGCAGTCATAAAATACACATCATGGGGATGTAATGTACAGCATAGGGAATATAGTTAACTATTATAATAACTTTATGGTGATGAATGGTTGCTAGACTTATTGTAGTGATCGTTTCATATTGCATATAAATGTCAAAACACTATGTTGTATAGCTGAAATTAATAATATTGTATATCAACTATACTTCAAAAAGTTGTGGATTTCCCTACATTTTTATACTGTAACTTGCCTTTTAGGACTGTATCTAACACAGCTGTTAACATAATATGCATTAAAGTATGGACACAAAATAGTCAAAACAGCTATTTTTTCGTGAATTGTGCTGTGTTTGTTCTGTGATAGTATGCAGCTTTTACAACCAATCAGGTAGATGTTAAATATTTTTAGGGGACATCTCCAAGATATATTGATAATTAAAAAGAAGCTAATTTAAATTTACTTACAGATATGAGAATAATTATTTAAATATATTATTCATATAAATGTTTATGTTTACATCTATTTACATATACTCTTCATTGCTAATCACAGTAACTTCTGAAGAGAAATATGTATCAGCCTTTTTGAAAACTCTACATGCAATGTATCTGTGTCATAAAATATATGTCAAAAATTAATCACATGATAATAGCCTCTTTCTAATAAGTTTTGAAAGATACACTCTTCCCGTTTTTAATTTTTAATTTTAAAGATATGGTCTTCACTTTTTAAATTTTTTAATTTACTGAATAATAAGCCTTACAGACAGAAGACTTAGAAAAGAGAAAAGTAAGAATAATATAAAAAAGATATGAGGAAAAAATTTAATTGTGAGTTCTTTATAAGAAGCTAACCTCTAATAATTAGTCATTGAAATCATTAAACTAGAGACCATAAGTAAAATTACCACAAAGAATACTCTTATTATTCCATCAGAATTAAATGTCAAGTGTAGAGCAAAGGGCCTCTGTTGCCATGATGGCAGAAAATTTACAACAGCAATCAGAGTTAAAACCTTCTCCAATTTCATATGAACCATATATGGAAAAAGCTGTACAAATATAACCTTGTTATGTAGGGGCTTTGTGCCATGTCTTGTGATGTGTATAAAAATTTTAGTAACAATTACTATGAAAACATGTTTACTATTAGAAAATGCTAATGTTTAATTGTATGGAATCCAAGATTTTTGCTAAATTTACTGTTATTGTCTAGTGCATTATTATTATTATGCAGTATTTTACTAACTCTGATATAGGCTTTTTTTTTTTTTTTAGTCATGACTGGATGGTAAATTTGGTCATATTGTTTTTCTTTGTTGTGATAGTGACATGATTTTTGCTTTTTCTTCTGTTTAAGTCATTTGGTTCTGAAACTTTTATCCCACCATAATGTATTCTTCAGTTAAACCCCATTTGTTTGTTATCTTCTTTGATCTCCTTGATTATGTTTTGTAGATCTCTGCATATAAGTCTTTAACCTCCTTGGTCAGGTTTATTCCCAGGTACTTGATTTTTTTGGAGTGCTACTTTAAAAGGTAAAGAATTTTGGTATTCTTTTTCTAATATTTCATTGGTAGTATACAGAAATGTGACTGATTTCTGAAGGTTAACCTTATGTCCTGCTACTTTGCTGAATTTGTTGATCAGTCAAGTAATTTTGGGATTGAGTCACTGGGATTTTCTATATATACTATCATGTCTTCTGCATACAGTGACAGTTTTACCTCTTCTCTTACTATTTGGATGCCTTTTATTTCTTTTGTTTGTCTGATTGCTGTAGCTAGGACTTCCAATACTATGTGGAATAACAGTGGTGAGAGTGGGCATCCTTGTCTTGTTCCAGATTTTAGTGGGAAGGCTTCCAGCTTTTCTCCATTGAGTGTTATATTTGCTGTGGGTTTGTGGTAAGTGGCTTTTACTATGTTAAGGAATGTTCCTTGTATCCCCACTTTGGTAAAAGTTTTGATCATGATTAGATTTTGGACTTTGTCAAATGCTTTTTCTGTATCTATTGAGATGATCATGAGGTTTTTGACTTTTCTCTTGTTAACATGGTATATGACGTTGATTTGCGTATGTTTAACCATCCTTGTGCACCTGGGGTGAATCCCACCCAGTCGTGGTGTATGATCTTTTTTATATGTTGTTGGATTCATTTGGCTAAAATTTTGTTGAGAATTTTTGCATTTATATTCATCAAAGATATTGGCCTATAGTTTTCTTTTTTCATGGTATCTTTGTCTGATTTTGGAATTAAGGTGATGGTGGCATCATAGAATGTCTTTGGGAGTGTTCCTTCTTCTTCAACCTTTTGGAAAAGTTTATGGAGGATGGGTGAGTTCCTCTTTGTATGTTTGGTAGAATTCACCTATGAAACCATTGAAACCATCTGGTTCTGGACTTCTATTTGTAGGGAGTGTTTTTATGATATACTCAGTTTCATTTCTAGTGATCAGTCTGTTCATTTGATCTATTTCTTCTTGATTCTGGGTTTTGGCAGGGTGTAAGTCTATAAAAAGTTGTCCATTTCTTCTAGGTTCTCAAATTTGTTGGTGTACAATTGTTCATAGTATTCTCTCATGGTTTTTTGTATTTCTGTAATATCCATTGTGACTTCTCCTTTTTCATTTCTTATTTTGTTTATTTGGGTTTTTTCTCTCCTATTCTTGGTGAGTCTAGCCAGAGGTTTGTCAATTTTGTTTACCTTTTCGAAGAACCAGATCTTGGTTTTATTGGTTTTTTTTCTATTATTTTTTGAATCTATATGTTACAGATTTCCTCTCTGATCTTTATGATTTCCTTCCTTCTGCTGACTTTAGGGTTTTTTTGTTCTTCTTTTTCTAATTCGTTTAGGAGGTGGTTTAGGTTGTCGATTTGAGATTTTTCTTCTTTTTTGAGGAAGGCCTATATTGCTATGAATTTCCCTGTGAGCACTGCTTTTTCAGCATCCTATAGATTTGGAGTGGTTGTGTCTTCTTTATCATTTGTCTGGAGGTGTTTTTAATTTCCTTCTTGATTTCCTCATTGACGCATTCGTTTTTTAGTAGCTTGTTGTTTAGTCTCCATGTAGTGTGTTTTCTCTCATTTCCTTTCCTGTGGTTGATTTCTAGTTTCATGCCTTTGTGGTCAGAGAAGATACTTGAAATAATTTCTATACTCTTAAATTTGTTGAGGTTAGCTTTGTGTCCCAGTATATGATCTCTCCTTGAGAATGTTCCATGTGCACTTGAGAAGAATGTATATTCTGATTTTTTTGGATGTAATGTCCTGAAAATGTCAATCAGGTCTAACTGTTTTACCGTATCATTTAGGATCTCTGTTGCCTTACTGATTTTCTGCCTGAAGGATCTGTCCATTGATGTGAGTGTAGTGTTAAAGTCTCCTAGTATTATTGTATTGCTATCTAGTTCTCCTTTTATGTCTGAGAGTACTTGTTGTAGGTACTTGGGTGCTCCTATATTACGGGCATATATATTGACGACTGTAGTATCCTTTTCTTGAATGGATCCTTTAACTACTAAATAGTGTCCTTCTTTGTCTTTCTTTATGGACTTCATCTTAAAGTCTATTTTGTCTGGTATGAGTATTACCACTCCTGCTTTCCTTTCTTGTCCATTGACATGAAATATCTTTTCCCATCCCCTCACTTTCAATCTATCTGTGTCCTTTACCCTAAGTTGAGTCTTTTGTAAGCAGCAGATTGTAGGTTTTTGCTTTTTTATTGAGTCTGCTACTCTTTGTCTTTTGATTGGAGCATTCAGTCCATTGGCATTTTAGGTGATTATTGCTAGATATGTATTTATTGCCATTTTAGATCTTGTTTTCCAGTTGATTCTATGCTTCTCTTTTCTTCTTTTCTTTTTTTGGTTGGATGATTTCCATTTATTTTATGCTTGAGTGCTTTTCTTTTCAGTATTTGTGGATGTGATGTTCCGTTTTGATTTGTGGTTGCCCTGGTTTTTAAGTATGTTAACACCTTATATCTGCTTACTGTAGCCTGATAGCCATATAGGCTCAAACACATAATTAACAAAAATTTTTTAAAGTTAAAAAAGAGTCTATATTTTATTTTCCCTCCCCATAATGTATGATTTTGTTGTCTTTTTTATTTTTTTTTTTAACATCTTCATGTTTAGATCTGTTTGATTGCTTATTCAAATGATTGCTTTCCATTTGTGGATTCCGCCATTCTACTTCTTCCTTTTTACTTTTTTTTTATAGGAACCTTGCAGCATTTCTTTTAGATAGGGTTTAGTATTGCTGTACTCTTTTAGCTTTTGTTTGCTGGAGAAATTCTTTATTTCCCCTTCTGTTTTAAATGATATTCTTGCTTGATTAGAGTATTCTAGGTTGCAGATTTTTTCCTGTTAGCACTTTAAATATATTTTGCCACTCCCTTATGGCCTGTAGTATTTCTGTAGAGAAATCAGCTGACAGCGTTATGGGGGATCCCTTATACTTAATGCTTTGCTTTTCTCTTGCTGCCTTTAGGATCCTCTCTTTATCTTTAATTATTGCCTTTTTAATATAATATGCCTTGGTGTGCGTCTGTTTGGGTTCAAATTGTCTGGGGCCCTCTGTGCTTCCTGTATCTTGATGTCAGATTCCTTCAGATTTGGAGAGTTTTCAGACATAATTTCTTCAAATATATTTTCAGTCACGTTTTCTTTTTCTTCTCCTTCTGGAATTCCTATTATGTGTAGATTGGGCCACTTTATATTATCCCATAGATCTCTTATATTGCTTTCATGTTTTTTCATCTGGTTTTCTGTCTGCTGTCCCAACTGGGTGATTTCCATTATTCTATCTTCCATGTCACTAATTCAATCCTCTGCGTTATTCAAACTGCTCTTTATTGCCTTTAGCTCAGTTTGCATCTCTGCAAATGAGTTTTCTAGCTTTTCTTGGCTCCTCCTACTATTTTCTAGTTCCTTTCAAAGGGAATCTGCATTGCTGTTTGCATCTTCTCTTAATTCCTTGATATTCAGCCTTAATTCCTCAAGTATTTTCACTGCCTCCCTTCTGAACCCCATTTCTGACAGACTACAGAGGTCTGTTTCATTTTGGCTGCTTTAGATGACTTGTTCTGTTCTTTTAACTGGGAATGGTTTCTGAGCTTCTTCATCTTGCTTATGGTTCTCTTTTTCTGCGAGGTTGGTGAAGCCACACTGTAGTCTTGTAAGGCTACTTCTAGGCAACAGCACCCCTTTGTATTTTTTTGGTGGGGTTACTATTTATTTTTGGTGTGGGAGTTTGAATATTTGGTGTATCTTTCTTCAATGTGAGCAGGCTGTTATCTCAGTGGTGCTGCATGTGTTTTCAGGGAGAATGAAGCAATGGGTAGGGCCAGTAGTTGGTGCCTGGTCTCTGGGCTCTCAGCAGCAGCAAGGACCTGCAGGAAGGTGGCACTGGCTACTCCTAGTTGCAGGGCCCTGGGAAGTGGTAATGAGTTCTAGGCAGATCTACCAGGTGTCCAGAGCAATTGGCAGTAGCAGCAGCAGGATGTGTGAGTTCCCAGGGGAGTGAGAGCCACAACAAGTAGTGTTCGATTGCAAAGACCTCCTCTGAGGTGATTGGAACCTCAGGTGGTACCTGTTCAGGGACTCCTAGTGATAGCGGGCCATGATCATCTCTAGAGCCAGTGATAACTGTGGTGGTTTGCCCCCTCCACCTGTAGTCCATGCATGAAGCACCCCATCTCACTTAGCCCACACTGGAGGTGCTGTACAGGTTGTTCCTAGTTGCAGGGTCCTTGGAACTGATAGAGATCCGGCATATGGGTACTGCCCAGAACACCTAACAGTGGGAACAGCGGGTTTGGTGTGTTCCCAGGAGTGCAAGAGCACCCACAAGTGGTATTCAGTCCCAGTGCCCTCCTCCGTGGTGCCCTTGAGGTGACTGGGGCTGCTGGTGGTGCCTATTGACGGACCCCTAGTGGTAACATGTCATTCCCATCTCTGGAGCCAGAGATAACTGTGGTGGTTTGCCTCTGCCTCCTGTAGACCATGAAGGAAGTACCTCGTCCTGCTTAGCTCCTACAGGATGTGGTGCACAAGGTGCTCTTAGTTACAAGTTCCTGGGAAGGGACAAGCGTCTGGGCACTGCCCAGAATGTCTGGTAGTGACGGGTGTGCTCCAAGGGGAGCGAGAACAACAGCAGGTGGTGTTTCATCGCAATGTCCTTCTCTATTATGCCCTCTGAGGTAGTTGGGGCTGCAAGAGATTTTTGTTCAGGTGTTCCCTGTGGCAGTGTGCCACGTCCTCCTCTGGAGTCAGGGATAACTGCGGTGTTTTGCTCCTGCCCCCTGCAGGCCACCAGGAAGCACCCTGTCCCACTGAGACCACAAAGGAGATGCTGCGCCAGCTGCACCTAGTTGTATGGACTTGGGAGGGTACAGCAAACAAGTGTCTGGGCGCTGCCCTGAGGGTTTGGCAGTGGCAGCTGCAGGGTGGGTGTGTTCCCATGGGAGTGATAGCAACAGTCTCTGGTGCTTGGTAGGCCCCGTGTTACACTTAGTCCCCTCATCCCCTTAGCCCACGCTAGAGGTGCCTGGTCACCAGTATCCTGCACAAGAAGTGCCTGATCTCTGGTATAGGAGCAAAAGTTTTATGGATGGTTGCGCCGGAGATGCCAGACCACTGCGGACAAGCAAGCGGCCTCCGTGCCACAAGCAATTCTTTTAGTGTTCTTTCACCTGAGAGTGTTTTAACTCTTCCTGAAGAAGAGTTTTGCTGGATATAGGCTTCTGGGCTGCCAGGTATTTTCTTGTAGCTCTTGAAAATTCTTGGATCACTTCCATTTGTGATGTATCATTTCTCTCTTGCTGCTTCCATGGTTCTTTTTTTCTTTGTTTTTCATAAATTTTACCATGATGTGTTTTGGTGTGGATTTTTTTCAAGTTTATGCTTTAAGGATCTGACTTCTTGCATCTGTAGGTTCATGTCATTTGACAAATTGCAAAGTTTTCAGTTATTATTGTTCTAAGTACTCTTTCAGCTCAACCTCTATCATTTCATCATGAGATTCTAATGACAAGAGTCTTTTGCGGTAGACTCACAGGTTCCTTTGTCCTTATTATTTTTATTTTTCAATTTTTTTCCTTTCTGTTGTTCTGATTGGGTAATTTCTCTGTCTCTCTCTCCCTCCCCCTCCCCCCACCCCCGTCTTCAAAATCATTGATTATTTCCTCTGATACTATATCAGCAGGGGAAATTTGGGGGTGCTACCTTAATTGTCGAGTGTAGAAGTCCAAATTTCTCCCATAACTGCAGTGACTCACAAATGAAGGATGCTCTTGGTTACTGCTGATCAAGACTAGGAGTTCTGGCTACCCACCAGATCTCCTCTACTGTTTCCCTGATGGGAGAAATAGTATCAGATTACAGCTCTTCAAGTAGATTCCACTGATACCATGCAGAATGACTTTAAAATATGCTCTGGTGAAAGTCATTGATCTCTGCTAAGCCTCCTCTGATATTACCCCACAAGGGAGGGAAAGGTCATCTCACTACTACCTGGAGAGTAGAAGTCCAATCTCCCCACTTGATCTCTACGGACACTGTGGTGGGTGAGCACATTTTATGCCCAGAAGGTGTGAAAGTCTCAGCTCCTACTTGGCTTTTTCTCACATCATGTCATGGACAGTTTGGGGTGATTAGTTACATCCTTGTAAGTGTGGGAGCCTAGGCTTCCCTGGGGCCCTTTGCTGGCATGAGATCTTTCTGAAGATAGGATCTCATTTTGTCTGTCATGCTGGCTGGAGTAGGATACTTATTGTCTTAAAGTGTTCTGTCTCATGAGGCTCTCCTTTTTCTGCTTTTTTTCTAAAGTTTTTTTTTTTAATTTTTTTGTAGAGGACGGGGGCTTTTACTGGTCTATATGCTTTGTTATTTACAGGCTGCTGGATTCTTCATCTTCATGTCTGGTGTGTATGAGGCAAAACCAAAACAGAACAAAATGACAAGAAAAGGACAAAAACAGAGAATTAACTGTCATCTTTTTCCATGGATCATGACGTCCCTAACCAGTTTCCCTTCTCTGTACAGTTAAAAGGCTTGTTATGTCTGTTTTATATATAATATCTAGGCAATTTAGTTGTTTCAGGAGGAGATATTGGGAAAAGTATAGCTACTCTATCTTCTTGGAATCCAGGTTTCAACAGTATTTTATTAATTTTGCCCCAGATGATCTTCGCAAGTAGGGAATTTGTTTTAATTATATGTTTAATTTCTTTCAAAATAATCATTTCATTCATCCTATAAATGTTTCTTCAGTTCCCAACATGTGTTAAATTTGGATCATGTATTGGGATTACATTATTGAGGCAGAACCTAATGAGAAAACAGACAAGGAAATGGTGTATTATAGAAGTTTATTGGTAATTTGTTAGGCAATAATAGTGACTGGAATATCATATATTTTTGTGTTAATTTTAGTGGTTTCTCAAGGAATTGGAATTTACTCTTCTTCTGTTGCTTCTTTTTTTGCTATCTTTTACTAGTTTGTTCTATTTTTAAGATTCCATGTGGAATCTGAAAAGACACAATGAACCTCTTTGCAGAACAGACAATGACTCACAGACTTTGGAAAACCTTGGTTTTTCAAATAAGACAATCTGGGGGGTGGGGGGATGCACTGTGGGTTTGGGATACAAAATCTGTAAAATTGACTTGTGATGATTTATGTACACCTGTAATCAAAATAAAATCCATTAAGAAAAAAAAAGATTCCATATATAAGTGATATCATATGGTATTTGCCTTTCTTTGCCTGTTTTATTTCACCTAGCATAATCCTCCAATCCATCCATGTTGTTGCGAGTGACAAAATTACATTCTTTTTTATGCTGAGTAATGTTACATTGTATGTATGTATTATATAATGTGTGTGTGTCTTTGTCTTTGTATGTACACACATATCTTTATCTTTTCATCTGTTAATGGATACTTAGTTGCTTCCATATCTTAGAAGCTGCTACGAACATTGGGATGCATGTAGTATCTTTTGAATTAAAGCTTTATCTTTTCTGGATATATGCCCAGTAGTGGGGTTGCTGAATCATAAGGTAACTTTATTTTTAGTGTATTAAGGAATCTTCTATGGAACCACAATGCTGATTTCCACGGTGGCTACACCACTTTACATTCCTACCAACAGTGTATGAGGGTTCCCTTTTCTCCACAGTGTCTCCAATGTTTACCATTTGTAGACTTTTTCATGATAGCCATTCTGACCAGTGTGAGATGATAACTCAGTGTGGTTTTGATCTGCATTTCTCTCATAATTAGTGAGACTGATCATTTTTTTGTGTGCCTTTTGGCCATTTGTATGTCTTCTTTGGAGACATGTCTATTTAGATCTTTTGCACATTTTTTACTATGTAATTTTATAATATTGAGTTATATGAGCTGTTCGTATATTTTGACAGTAATCCATGATGGATTGCATCATTTGTTCTTTTTTTTTTTTTTTGTCTTTTTGCCTTTATCTAGAGCCGCGCCCGTGACATATGGAGGTTCCCAGGCTAGGGGTCTAACAGGAGCTGTAGCTGCCGGCCTTCGCCATAGCCACAGCAACGCGGGATCCAAGCCACGTCTGCAACCTACACCACAGCTCACGACAACACCAGATCCTTAACCCAATGAGCAAGGCCAGGGATCGAACCCGCAACCTCATGGTTCTTAGTTGGATTCGTTAACCACTGAGCCACAAAGGGAACTCTGGATTGCATCATTTGAAAATGTTTTATGTAAATTTTTTACAGGTACCAGAAAACATTTTGGAGTGTGATTTTACTCTTTTTATTCTGTGAAAGAAGTTTTGCAAGACTGATTTTCTTTCTCAGTTATATGGAAAGTTTATGGCTTTGTGTACCAGCTGTGAAGATCATTAGTAAGAAGTTTTATTAGACAAAATTTACTTGATTAGTATTTCCTACAGTTTATGGATATATGTGTATTTCTCTTTGAGGTTTGTCATTTTCAAATATATTGGAGTAAACTTTCTTATAATATTGTGTATGTCTTCAAGATCTATAGTATTATACTATTCATAGTCTTGATATTAAAAATATGAGCCTACTTTTTCTCTTGATCAGTCTTCTCATGAGTTTATACTTTTTTTACCATCTTACAAAAATGAAAACCAACTTTTGAATTTGTTGATCTCCTCTTTGTAATTTTGTTCGAAATGGATTTCCCTGATCTTAATAGTATCGTTTCATTTTTATTATTTTTATCTACTAAATTGCTGTTTATTTTTCATTTTCTTGAGGTAGATTATCAGCTCTTAAATTTTCCAGATTTCTTCTCTTGCATTTGATGCTATATATTTTCTTTTAGAAACGTATTTTAATCTTACACATTTTATTATAAACTTCACTGAGATATAATTGACTTAAAGTAAGATGTACGTTAAAATTCGCAGTGTAAGTTTGAATTGTTCTACTTTGTGAAATCATCTCCACAATCAATAAAAGGTAAATATTGATCCCAAGTGTCCATGTTTCCTTCTGCATCTTTGTATTTCCTCCCTCTTAGTCTTGCCCAAGACCTCTCACCTTTCCCATGAAATCAGTATTCTTTTAAATGTCTTTGTATGGATGTGTGATTTCAGCTTTCTTGGATAAGCTTTGAAGAGTCTAGTGGAGTGGATCATATGATTGATGTGTCTTTAATTATTTTAGAAAATATCAAAGTGTTTTGCAACATTCTTGTACCATTGTACACCTGACCAGCAGTGTATGAGTTCTGTATTTGTTCTGCATCCTTTCCAACACTCAGTATTTTTAATTGTAGCACTTCTAATAGGTATGCAGTGATAGCTCAGTGTCACCGTAAATGGTGTAGGTGTAACAACTTCATTGTTCTTTTTTACCTGAGCATCCTAGTGCATGGATATAATTGATTCCAGGCCTGATGCTAATTTTTCATTTCTATTTCTATTTTACATGCATGGTTCTTTTGTATTGTAGGCTGGATTTTCTGTATGAAATACTGTGGAGAAAATTGGAGGTCAGGGAGCATTTTCTCTTCTGATAGGGCGTTAGCGTGGGGTAGCTCGCCTCCTAGCACTCAGAGATTGAGAAGTTGGGTCTTAGGTTTTGTCAATTTTATCTTCCCGGATCATATCCACAGGTAGGCAGTAGCCCCTCAGGGATGTCAGATGAACCCCTGAGCTGTTTCCTAGAGCCTCCCCCCCTTTTTTTTTTTACTTTCTTCTGTTTAGGGCCATACATGCAGCATATGGAAGTTCCCAGGCTAGGGGTCAAACTGGAGCTGCAGCTGCCAGCCCACTCCAGCCATAGCAACGCTAGATCTGAGCCGCATCTACAACCTGCACCATAGCTCACGGCAATGCTGGATCCTTTAACCCACTGAGCAAGGCCAGGGTTGGAACCTGAATCCTTATGGGTACTAGTTGGGTTTTTAACCCACTGAGCCACAATGGGAACTCTGGGCCTCTCTTCCTTGGTGCACCCTCAGGTCCAATTTATTCTTCTGGGTTGTTGAGACTGCTAGAAGCCCTAGTCAGTTGCTTAGCTTCTCAGCTTCAACTTTCTGCTCAATACTCTAGGTTTCTCGGTTACTTCCTGTGAATCAGCAAAGGCCTAGAGGGAAAAGGGGTACCTAATTTATGTCTCACCACCCAGGCTTCTCTTGTAATTGAGATCTTATCTCTTCAGAAACTTGTTTCCCTGGGTTTGTGGTGCTTTCAAACACATGCTTTTAATATATTTCCAACTCTTCTAATTTTTGGCAGCAGCATGGTTGGGCTGTCAAGTCTCGAGCTTACATTTCTACCAACATTATTTTTTAAAAATATATTTTAGTTTGTAGTTGTTTTTCTTTTCCTATAGCCAATTAATCCAATCAATATATCAGTTTACTTAGGGCAAATGACCTTCCTATGAAGTTCATCTTTTTTTTTCCTTATGTATTATTTTATTTCACTTAAATATTTCATTGATTCCAGTAATTTTTTGTTCAATTCATAGAATATGCCAATTGTGGGCCAAGTGTTTTGGTACTTTATTGAGGGACAGTATGGTGAGAAAAATATGAGCAAAAAGGGGTATATTATTAGAGATAAAGTTAGGGGCAATTTATTATGTGGTCGTTGTGTACCAGATTATTACCTGTGCCTTCTTGTATCATATTTAACTCTTGCTCTTTGGATTGGCATTTGAATCTTTATCTCATCCTGGTCTACTCTGAATTATGATAGATCACCCTATGAAATATAACCTCACAGAAAAGTTGTCTTTTATATTTATGCATATATTTTCCCTCTAGTGGTCTTCACTCCTTCCTGGAGTTCTTAATTTCCATACCATGTGGAAAGAAGTTGCTGTAGTATTATTTTAGCCTTAGGAAGTTGCTGCAGTGTTACTTGTATTACAGGTTGTTCAGGTATAAATGGCCTCAAGTTTGATTGTGTGGGTGTGTCTTATTTCATTCTCAGTTTGGAGGGATAATTTTGATGTATATATATATATATATATATATATAGAGTTCTGAGTTGACAGCTTTAATTTTTCTTCTGACGTTGGAAAGATGTTCCTCCATATTCCCCAGTCTCTATGGACTTTGTTGAGAAGGCCACCATCATTTAAATAATCATTCTAAGGTAGGAAATTTATCTGTATTTCTATGGAGATTTTAATTTTTAAAAAGTATTTGCATTTCAGGGAGTTCCTATCGTGTCTCAGTGGTAATGAACCCGAGTAGTATCCATGAGGATGTGCGTTCTATCCCTGGCCTCGCTCAGTGGGTTGAGGATCTGGCTGCATGAGCTGTGGTGTAGGTCGCAGATGCGGCTTGGATCCTGTGTTGCTGTGGTAGGGGCATAGGTCAGCAGTTGCAGCTCTCATTTGACCCCTAGCCTGAGAACTTCCATATGCTGCAGGTTTGGCCTTAAAAAGAAAAAAAAAAAAGAAGAGGTTGCAATTCAGCCATTTAAGTATGATATACCCATGTCACTATCTATTTTTATTTAACCTGATTTGGTTCCACTGATGTTGGATCTGTACTTTGACATATTTCTAAAAACGTGGGTACTTTTGACCACTTTCCTACAAGCATTTTTTGTAGGAAAATTGTTTTTTAATGATCCTTTCTGGTTCCTCTTCATATTGGATTCTGATTAAAAATATGTTTGGTGATTGAATATTTTCCCACAGGTACTGTAAGTCACTCTACTCTTGCTAGATCATAACCCCACAGTCTTTGGGCATTGCAAGACCTCTGGTATCTCTGTTCCTCTTTTAGCCTCACATCCACTCTCTGTTAGGCCTTGATGTATCTTGTGCACATGTACAGGTCAGCCCTTGACCAAAGACCTGTTGTGAATTCCCACAAAGACTTCTGCCCTAGTCTTATGTGCAACTCCCTCATCTACAGTGCTATTTGCAGCTACATTAGCAGCCCCAAATTTCAATCTGAGCCTCATCAGCTTAGCAACACCTCCACACTCTGCCTGTTCGCAAACTCCTTGCCGCAGGGCAGTTTGTCCCATTCAGAAGGCCTGGGCAAATTTAAGCCTTTCTCTCACCCTGACAATGCCTTGCATTGGTGAGGAATTCATATATATTGCTTTTGAGAAGAACAGTTGCATCAAGGACTCTGGCAAAGTTTTGGCAGGTTCTGTAGAGCTCAAGAGATACAATATGACTCAATAATTCTACAGTGGCTTGTATAATTCTTAAAATCCACATATGTAACAAAAGGCCTTTAGAAACCCTCATTCCTAATTACCCTAAACAGAAAAACGAAACAAAGCAAAACAAAAAAAAACCCTAAAAGTCTACCATGAAAGGCTAGAGGCAAACATTCAGCGAAAATGCAGAGTATTTGAGGGAGCAGGAAAATAGCAGACAGAGCCCCTGCTAGTGCTCCTTTTCTTTCATATCAGGTTGCATTTTGGTTTCACAATAAACGATGAGTTGTGACGTAAAATCTGTTTGTGAAACTATGAGTGATGTTTGTGAAAAATTTGTACAGTGGAATTGTGTAGTGTTTGGTTCATTCTGTTTTACTGTTAATTACACAGCCTCTGTATCCCTTTCTCTAGCATTCTCCATAGATCCCTAACTTGCAAGTTAGTTTACAGTAAACAACCTAGGCAAAGTATACCCTGGTACAACAGTTATATCTTTTAGCGTGTTTACCAGGAATTATTGTCAGTGTCAGCACATTTATTAGGTCATTTACTCTTACCAGACATTCCATGTTGGGGATGTTTACAGGCTTGCCCTTACTCTTTTTCTTCACAACATGCAAAATGAGTCTAAGATGTTAGGAGTCAGGGAAGAGGTAATGTGAGAAAAACAGGAGGCATAATGCTGTGAGTTGGCAAAAAGATTTAACTTCTTTATTATTCTGAATGCCTGAGTGGTGTTTACACAGCTGTGTTCTCTTTGGCTAACTATATGGACCTGATGAGCTGGTATTATTTCATTCTTTCCCTGTGTATTACACTCAGAAGGATAAATAAAAACGACATGCAAATACAATAAATATAACCTCAAAAGGCAAACAAATGATCAGTAAGTACCAAATGTTTGATGTTTGTGTGTGTGTGAACACACACACACACACACCTATAGTTTTCCTAGAAGGATGCATGGTGATATAATTTGGAAAGTGCATATATGGGGTCCTAAATGTATTGGTTCTGTTTTCCTTCTGGTGGATATAATTTGTCTTTTTCATTAACATTCTTTTTTTTGGTAAGATTTTCATATTTTTTAGTATAGTTGATTTACAATGTTCTGTCAATTTCTTCTTTACAGCAAAGTGACCCACTTTTTCTCACATTATCTTCCATCACGTTCCATCACAAGTGATTATATATATATATATATATATATATATATACACACACATATATATGTCAGGTATATAGTTTTCTAATATTTAAAAAATTTAAGATTTTTTTCAATTAAAATTATTTTCTCGGCGTTCCCGTTTTGGCGCTGTGGAAACAAATCCCGCTAGGAACCATGAGGTTGCGGGTTCGATTTCTGGCCTCATTCAGTGGTTTAAGGATCCGGCCTTGCCCTGAGCTGTGGTATAGGTCGCAGACGCGGCTCGGCTCGGATATCGTGTTGCTGTAGCTGTGTGTGGGCTGGCAGATGTGGCTCAAATCTGACCCCTGGCCTGGGAACCTCTATGTGCTGCAAGTGCAGCCCTGGAGAGCAAATAAATAAATAAAGTGCCACTTTGCAACCTGTTTGTCATGACTGCCTTGGGCTAAAGTATACAAATTGAGGTTAAGCATGTAGAAACCCAGAGCCATTTGTCTGTTGAATTAAATGATGGAGGTGTTTGTTTTAAAAAACAAAAATTATTTTCTTTATGTGAAGTAAGGGATTCTTAATTTGGCTGACAGTAGAAGCAAAATCAAATAAAAAGAATAAAAAGTAGAATAAAAATCGCAAAAGCCAAGAGTTTTATTATAGTAGGTCATGATCAAAATTTTTATGTCCATGAAAGTATAGAGCTAAAACTACCTTCTAGAAGATAGTGTACGCTTTTTGTGTTTGTGTACGCTTGTGATAAATTGCTAATAATATTTCTTAATATTGGAATTGTTTGTGTGTGACATGTCTTAGTAGTACAATAATAAAACATTGCCATTTATCACAAAAAATTACAAAAGCCAAAATATTCCAAGTTAAAAAATCATATTAAAAATAATCAAAAATATCTGAATAAACTATATTAAAATTAAAATGATTTAATTATATTCCTAAGAAATATTTCAAAATGATTTGTTAATGGGTGGTCTGAACTTTATGTTCACCTAGATGAGAAATTATATGAGAACTGGCAAGTCTTATTGATATAAAGTAGTAAATGGTCACCTGTATTACCTGTAGCAAAATACCTTATTTGTACAGTAATTATATAATATGTTGTAACATTCAGTTCTAAGAAATTATCTAATGTCTTCAATGATTTATATAGCCTTATTACTTAACATTAAATTTAAAATACAATACTTTTTTTTTAAATCTCTGGTACTAGATTTTGTGAAGGGTATGAAATGATACTGGATTTTTAAAAAACTGTTTAACATTTCTTAGCAAAATTTTGAGTTACATATACTCTATCCAATAATTCCACTTTTAAAACTGTGCAACTACTCAGGCAAGTGCACAAAAGTACATGTACAAAAAAGGCACAGAGCAGTTTTTAAGTAAATTATGATGTATCCATACTATGAATACTATTCAACTATTGCAGTCAATCACATATGTCTATATATGTTTACGCAAAACACCTCCAAGACATATTGCTAAAGAAAAAAAGCGTGTCATACTTTAATTTCAGTTACGTGCATAAATATATAGCTATATTATGTATGTTAATGTATCTGTTTCACATACAGACTTTACTTCTAATCTTGGTTATTTTTGAGCAGGAAAAACATATCTACAGTTTTTTGAAGTTTTATACTGAGCATAGTCTAACTAATAAAAGAAAAAAAATGGTTACATTATGGCCTATCACTAGTAGTTATTTTGGAAGATCTACTCTCAGTTTTTCTTCTTTTTTAAGTAGTACAAACAGGATAAAAAATTATACTTAAAATTAGAAAAGTGTTAGAGAGGAAAGAAATAATAAACTATATAAATAAGTTATGGGGAGAAAACAAAGTTGTGAACCATTTAAAGAAGCTGCCCTCAGAATTCCCTTTGTGGCTCAGCAGTTAATGAACCCCACCCCACTAGGATCCATGAGGATGTGGGTTCAATCCCTGGCCTCGCTCAGTGGGTTAAGGATCTGGCATTGCTGTGAGCTGTGGTGTAGGTCGCAGACACAGCTAGGATCCTGCCTTATTGTGGCTGTGGCTGGCAGTGGTAGCTCCCATTCTACCCCTAGCCTAGGAACCTGCCTCGCATGCGGCCCTTCCCCCCAATAAAGCAAAGAATCTGCCCTCTGTTTAGTCGGTGAGATCGTTAAGCCAAGGTTGTAAGTAAAATTATCACATGGAATAATCTTTCATTGTTCCATTAGAATTAAATGTCATATGTATTAGGAAGTTTATCATATGTTAAAGGTCCCTGTTCTCATGATATCAGGAAAAATGACAATAATGGTCAGGGTTGTAATGTCTCTTAAATAAATATATAGAAGAAAGCCTTAAAATATAATTTTCTCCTGTACAGTTTTGTGTCATTTATTACTATGTGTATAAAAACGTTATGAAGGATTGTTATTCTCAGAAAAATGCATTTATGTTTAACTGTGTGATAGGACCATGGCCAAGTGCAGAGAACCACTTAGGTGTTATCAAAATCACTAGGTAGTTCAACATATTTTGAAAGGGAAGAATATAGTGTATAAGAAAAAGCGGCTCCCAGAAATAATTTCTTGAAGCATAGTGTTTAGTTTGAGTCTGAGTACATATCATAGAAATTAAAAAAAAATAATTAAGTGTGACTTGGACCAAAATAGAGCCCAGTTATAGTATATATTCACATTTGAGGAAATGATTCTGATGGTTTTGAATGTCCCTGCCTCCTATTTAAAGGGAGATACAGTTGTCAATGGTCACATCTATGGAAATTAACTTTGGGAGAATAGCATTAGGTAACAGTTGAGGCTTGGGTTAAAGGAGGGTGAATCCTAGATTCAGCTGTGGCATTCTCTCTTCATGAATTTGGGGAAATCGCTTCACTTCTCTGACCTCTGTGTATTTTTCCTAGATATGAGAAGCAAAACTTAAGTGCTTGAATTCTATGGGATTTGTGTATTCAGGGAAATGAACAGGAACAAACATTAATACCCACAGTATTCCACAATGCTAACATTTAAATGTTCAGCAAATTAAATACTTCACCTTTGATATAAACATGCCAATTTAAAGTAATCATAAAAAATGTAAAATGTCCCTATGGTTTAAAAAATTCATTCTGGAATACTACACTATAGAAAATTCAGTAGTTAGGTTATCAGATACCCAAATACTATTAAACAATGGAATCATGTGAACTCGGATACTAACACAAAAATTGTAGCTGTCACAAGCCATCCACCTGTTTTTAATTTCCAAATAGAATATCTTCACCAAGGTATTGTACAGCTGTACAGCTTCTATCTGAACTTTTGTAGCAGGAAACCAGTTTTCAAAACTGTCGTTATCATTGACCAGGAGGTTTTTCCTTTGTTCTATTTTACTGGACTCTATCTTCCTATTAATTCTCCCCATTAGCCCAATTTTTTATTTATGCCTTTACAGAACGTACTGGATTCCTGAACATGCTAGGATTTGACTTGGGTTCGCATTGAATGGCATTACATGTGCTTCAGAGTGGGAAGAACCGATCACTTGAAAAATATTGAATCTTCCATTTAATTAATTTGGACACCATTCCAGTTGTTCTTATCTTCATTAATTCCCATCAAAATAGTTTTCCATAGTTTGTTGTGTAAAAAACTTGAACAGATTTCATTAAAATTTTATCAAGAAGTTTGATAATCTTTGAAGTTGTGAATGGTATTTATAACTAACCTTTTAATTATTTGTTGTTGGCATTTGGAATTACAGTTACAGTTTTTAAATTAATCATATATCCATCAATCTTGCCAAGTTTACTTATTGATTCCAATATATAATATATAGATTGATGTTAGTGTAGAAATATATTCACCCAATATGTGAGTAATAGCAGTTTCATGGCTTCTTTTCCCATCTTTATCTCTTTTCTTTTTCATGTATTTTTGCCCTATATAAATATTGAATTAAAATGGTGATAGGAATCCTTTTCTCATTCCTGATCTCAGGAGAAGATTTAAACAATTCAGCACTTATTATTATATTTGGCTGCAGTTTTATGAATTTTTTACAATCAGTGGGTGATAAGTTATAGCGGTTTTTTTTGCATCTATTATAATAATCACACTATTTCATTCCTTTGTTTTATTGAAGTGATTTGATTTCAAAGTGCTAAATCAACAAGAATTCATTCTTGGATAAAGCCCAATTTGTTTTGTACCAGATTTGATCTAACTTTAGATTCATTTTGTTAAACATACTGCATTTTTTTTTCATGTGATCATGAGAAATATAACCCTTTGGTTTTTCTTTTCATGTGATATTCTTGTCGGCTTATTGTAAAGTTTTTATGGCACTCTTAAAACATTAGGAGGGGTTGGCTACTGTTTCAAGTTTCTGTAATGTCTTGTATAAGATTGGTGTCATTTCTTTCTCAATTGTAGGAGAAAATTCACCAAGACAACACCAGAGAATGGGACTCACTTATAGAAGATATTTTTTTCACTATAAGAGCAATTTATTTAATAAACATAGGACTATGCAGATTTCCTAAGTTTTTTTCATTTTTTAAATTGCTTAATGAATTTTATTACAATTATAGGTGTACAAAAAGATTTCTTAAGTTTCAGTTTTTGCCGTATTGGTTTTACTTGGAGTTGTACATTTTACGTAACTTAAAGTCACTTATTTTTTATCTCTAAATTCTGTATTGATGACATTTCTCATAGAAAAAAATGTGTTTCTTGATGAATGAATCCTTTAATCATAATGAAATGTCCCCCTTTATCGCTAGTCATCCTCCTTTCCTGGATATTTAGTTTGCTCGGCATTAATTTGCCCATTCCAGTTTTCGTATTTGTTATCAATTTTGCAAGGTATATCATTTTTCTATACTGTTACTTTCAATCTTACAGTATCTTTCAGTTTACATTGCCTTTCCTATAAACAGCATATAATTGGGACTTTTTTTTCTACTCTGGGAAACTTTACATTTTAATTGTAACATTCAGATTTAAAAATTGATGTTTTACTAATATATATATTGATTTATAGTTACTCTTGTGACATTTTCTGTTTTCCCTATATCTTTTTATTTCTCCGTTTTTTTTATGTTTGCTTTTGTGCTTCTTGAATGATTTTTGTTATTCATTTCTTTTCTTGGATTTTTATCTGCGGCAGTTTAAAAACATGCCTGCATCACATACTTTTGGACACTCTCTTGCTTCAAGAGATGGAGTTTACAGCCCCTTGCAAGATTCTGGGCCAACCTTAGTGACTCTCTTGTAACCGATAACATTCAGCAGTTCTGTTGCTGCATAAATTACTAGGCTGGAATTCCAACTGAAGGGCATTACCAACTGCCATCAGTAAAGGGCGCCATCTTGGCTCTCCCTCCCAGGCTTTTCCTCCACTGCAGTCGTTCTCTTTCTACCTCGTGCCAGTTGCAGTGTGAATTAGTTTGTCGAGAAGTAAATTGTCTCAGGTTTGTTTATGTGGCTGTATGTTATTTAACCCTCAGTTTGGAAGGATAATCTTGATGGATATAGAATTCTAGTGTGACGGTCTTATTTTTTCTTTCAGTTTTGGAAAGTCTCCATTTTCTCTGGTTCTCCGTGGATTCTGCTGAGGAGGTAGCAGCCATCTTTTAAGTCGTTGTTCCAAGACAGGTAATGTATTTTTTATTTCTTAGATTTTTTAATTGGTATACATTTGTTCACTGATATTCTTTATATTTCATAGGGATGGGTAATACATAGTTTAATAATTAAATATTTCAAAAAGTCAATACCTATATTGTGAATCCAAATCATTCCATTTATCTAAATAAATGTATAACGTTTTTGATTGACAATAGCAACAAAATATAGCAAAAGTAAAAGAAAATCTCCCCAAAGAGAAAAATATTTAACTTTTCTTTCTTATTGAGTACATGTCTGTGAATTATATACAAAATAAAATAATTTAAGCTTATTGCACAAAAATAGTTGCTAATGTTGACATGCATGAGAAAAAACGAGCAGAAATTAAAATACTTTTTGAAGAATAATAAAGTGACACTTGTATTACCTACAGTGAAATATTTGCTTTGGCAAATCATATTTTATATCTGAAACTGTTTATGTGAAAATAGCACATACAGAAATTGATTCAGTAATAGGCCATATATAGAACATAAGGGAAAATAACAAGAATATATTCATATATAATTTTAATATTTAAAATTGTTATTACAAATAATTATAAAATGATAAAGTAAGAAATGGAATAGTAAAACACAGCAAATATTTTATACAATCAGAATCCTAAATTGTCAGTAAACATGTTGAAATGCCTAAAAATTAGTGCAAATAAAGTAACAAGACACTCTTTATCTCGATACCAGATTATTGAAGATTTATCAAATGTTACTGAGCTTTTGGAAATTAATTTGGCAGTTTTAGAAACTGCTTTTTTAAATACTTTTTAAAAAACTAATTTCTCTTTTAGGACTGTATCCAACACAGCTACTCACAATTGAAACATATAGTTACAAAATTGGCAAAGGAGTTATTTTTAAATAAAATATGGTGTGTTCATTTTGTGGATATTATGTATACACTTACAGAATAAGTCTCACAGATACTTATAGATCATATCTCCATGACACTGTTAATAAAAAAGAGAACAAATTATAATTTCACGTGTGTACATGTATATAAATATATTACTTATGTAAATGCATATTTGTGTGTATATGGTTTTATATACACTTTATTGGTAATCATGATTAATTCTGAGAGTAAACATGCATCTGCAGTTTTTGAAAATTTTGCACTCAGCATATGCTGAATTTACAAGTAGTAAAAAAAATTTAGTTATGATGGCATATCACTAGTGATTGTTTTTTGAACATCTAATCTTTTTTTCTTTTATGGTAGTATAGAATAGATTAGTCATGCTGAAAACATGTTAGAAAAGAGAGAAATAATATACAAAATTTTGTAGAGGAAATTAATTATGATGCACTTTAAAGAAGCTAATCTCTAATTAGTGACTGAGATCATTAAACTATTGGCCGTAAGTAAATTGTCACAAATAATGCTTTTTATTGTTCTCCTTGGATTAAATGTCATGCATATTATAAAGTTATCTTATATATTGGATATAAGGTATCAGAAAAAAATGGTAACAATATTCAGTTATAATGACTCAAAAATTATATGAAAAGTGTATAGAAAAAGTCTTAAAAATATATCCTTGTTTTGTGGGGGTTTTGTGCCATTTCTTGTGATGTTTATGAAAAGTTTACTAAGAATTTCCACTCTCAGGAAAAACTGTGTTTATGTTTACTTGTATGGTACTCATCAATCTTGATAAATTTACTTGTTTATTCTAATGCATTAACTGTAGGTTACTTTTAGATAGTCTAGAAACATAATTATGTAATCTGTGAATAAAGACAGATTCATTTCATTTTGTTTCCAGTCCCTATGCTTTTTTCTTCTTCTTGCATTATTGCCCTAAATTTCCCCTAAAATATTGAATAGAAGTGGTGGTGATAATAGACATCCTTGTGTCTATTTGATCTCAAGAAGTTTTTCAGTAATGTGCTACTGATTATGTATGTTGAAATTTTAGGTTAAGTTTTTTTGTTTGTTTGTTTTTTGGTTTTTTTGTTTGTCTTTTTGTCTTTTCTAGGGCTACACCCGCAGCATATGGAGGTTCCCAGGCTAGGAGTCTAAGACATCAGAGCTGTAGCCACTGGCCTATGCCAAAGCCACAGCAAAGTGGGATCCAAGCCATGACTGCAACCTACACCACAGCTCACGGCAACGCCGGTTCCTTAACCCACTGAGCGATGCCAGGGATCGAACCCACACCTCATGGTTCCTCGTCAGATTTGTTAACCACTGAGCCACAACAGGAACTCCTGTAAGTTGTTTTTTAAAAACCATAAGAACATGGTTAATTATATCAAATAGTTTTTCTGTATCTGCTGTCATAGTGACATGATTTTATTCCTTTGTTGGTCAAAATTGTTTGATTTGAAAATGTTAAACCAACAAGAATTCATTCTTATATTAGGCCCAGTTTGTTCCTGATGTGTTAAATAGTTGAATTATCTTTGGATTCTGTTTGTTAAACTTAAGGTTTTCATTTAATTTATTTTTTTGGTGTGTGTCATGAGGCCAAAAAAAAAAAAAAACCTTTGATTTTCTTTTCGTATAATGGTATTATCAGTTTGGTGTCAAGTTTATAGGAGTCTCATAAAACGTTTTAGTGAGAGTTTTTACTGTTTTTCTCTTGTAGAGGTTGTTCAGGACTGGTGTTAGGTATTATTTATTTCTGTTATGTGGGAAATACTAGGAATTCAGGCATCAGGGCTTGGTTTTTTTTGTAAGAAGATTGTTCTATACAGATGCATTTTCTTAAGTATAGAATCCTTGAGATTTCCTATCTTAACTAATTTCTGTTTTTAAAAATTTGATCATTTTATGAATATCAAATTTATTGACGTATATTTCCTTATAACATAATATATGTGTCTCTAAGATTCTCATAATCCCCTCTAGAATTCTGTTATTGGTAATTTGTGTCTTGTCTTTCATTCCCTTGATCTTGGATTTGTCATTCATGTATTTTTTCACACCTGATGTTAATTTTTCATGTTAAAAAATTTAGATTTCTGCTTTCCCTTTTTTCTTTTCTTTCTTTCTTTTCTTTCTCTTTCTTTCTTTCTGTCTTTCTTTCTTTCTTTCTTTCTTTTTTTTTAGGGCCACAGCTGCAGTATATGGAGGTTCCCAAGCTAGGGGTCGAATCGGAACTGCAGTCTGGCCTATGCCACAGCCACAGCCACGCCAGATCCGAGCTGCATCTGCAACCTATACCACAGCTCACAGCAATGCCAGATCCTTAATCCACTGAGCAAGGCCAGCAATCGAACCTGCAACCTTGTGGTTCCTAGCCGGATTTGTTTCCGCTGCACCATGACAGGGAGCTCCGGCTTTACTTTCTAATTTTGTGAAGAGTATTTTCAAATCTTAAACTTTTAGAATTTCATCTTTTGCATTAATACTCTAAATATTCCTTTAGACACATATTGATGCATCCCACACAGTGTTTAAGAACTTGAATTTTAATTGATTTAAAATGAAAATTGTACAATTTAAAAGTAAACGGCATATATTTTGATATCTGTATGTGTTTGTGAAAGCATCACTGTAATGAAGATAATGTTAGAGTGGGAAAGGACTGTGGAATTTTTGGAGCAGAAGTAAATAGAGGTAGAGAGTCTGGAGCACTGAGGCTTGAAGTAGGTGTACTGACCAGAGGGTGGCCAGGAGCGCTGAGGAAAGGTTCAGGCTCCCTGGCATTAGGAGGGTGGTAGGTTTTCAGAGGCTTGTGGCTTAAGTAGCCAGTGTCAGGGTTAGCATCAGGGTACATGGGAGGGGTAGGAGGAGAGGATGAGAATTTTCCAAGATAGGGTGTGGGATGAATATTAACAAAGTCAAAATGTATTCAGGGCAGTCATTGTTCCAGAACGTAGGTTCTTGTGGCAATAAGTGGATCAGTGGTTTGAGTGGTTTAATCTGACTCTAAGAGATAATGAACATGTCCCTCCCTCTCCCTAGATTTCCTTGTGTACATTTGGATTTCCACTCCTTAATTATGCCCAAACACTCTCCACTTTCCCATGCTATGAACATTCTTGTTTCTTTGTATGAATGTATAATTTCATCTTTATTGGATAAGCTTTAAGAAATGGAATGGATCATATGAGAGGTGTATTTTAAAGTTGTTTTAGAATATGTGAAAATGTTTTGCAACACAACTGTACAATTTTACATCCTAACCACAGCCTGAGCATCATAGTTGCTTTAAATTCTTTCGGCCCTTCTTGTGGTCACTGATTCTATTTTTAAAAATTTTTATTTATTATTTATTTTTATTGGATAATAGTTGATTTACAGTGTTGTGATGGTCACAGTTTTAATCAGCGGGGTGGTTTCTTTCTGTAGTTATAGATTGTATGGGTATACAAAAGGTATCATTCTTGGCTAGATATTCCCTATAAATGGACAAAATAGATCCAAGACTGGTTCCTAGTCCTTCCCTTCCCATTTGTCCTTTTGCATGTATGGTTATTTGTTATTACACGATAGACTTTCTGTTATGAAATACCATTGGAGTAATTAGAGGCTCTGAATGATTTTTTTTCTTCCTCCAGAGAGTATTTGTTATTGTTTCTGCGAGACAGCTAGCATGAGGGCAGTTCATTTTAGGGTAATCAGGGAATTAATTGTTTGCAAGCTGGAACTCACGTTTTGTGAGGGGTTTTCTGTTTCTAGTTCATGTAGACATACCAAACAGCCTCTCAGGGATGCCAGATGGACCACTGGATTGTCATCCAAGGCTTTTTTGCTTGGTGCCCTTCAACTCCAGTCTGCCCCCTGAGCTGGTGAAATTGCCTAAAGCCCTACTCAGATGCTTGCTTTCTAAATTAAAACTCCCCGCTTAGCATCTTGGCTTCTCAATCACCCACTTTGAATAAGTGTACTTTGAGAGAAGAGGTACAAAATTTGGGTCTCACAACCTGGAATTCTTTTCTGAGATCTTGTCTTTTCTAATGCTTGCCTCCTTGTCTTTGTAGTGCTTTCAAATAATGTCTTTAGGTAATCTTCCAGTTTTCCTGGTTGCTCTAAGCAGTGAATCTTCCAGTTTTCCTCGTTGTTCTAAGCAGTGAAGCTGCTTGGTCATTATGGAAAGCAGATAGCTACATATGTATACTCTTTTTGGGAATAAGTTTTTATAGTTGTTTATCCTCCTATATGTTATTAATCTATCTTTATATTGATAAAAAGAAAAAAACAACAGCTTTTAAGGCAAGTAGTCTTCCAAAGAGATCTTATCTATCTTTACCTGTTTAATGTACTTCAGTTAAATTTTTTCATTGATTGCCTAAATGTTTTTCTAGTTCCCTACAAGTGCCAGATCTGAATTATGTGGTGGAGTTACATGATTTCACTAGGTATAGTCTAGTGGAAAATGAGTAAATGTGGATTATGTTATGTTTTGTGGTACTTTTTTTTTTTTTTTTTGCCTTTTGTCATTTTATGGCCGCGGGTTTATGGCCGCACCCGCGGCATGTGGAGGTTCCCAGGCTAGGGGTCTAATCGGAGCTGTGGCCACTGGCCTGTGCCGCAGCCACAGCAACGCAGGATCCGAGCCGCGTCTGCAACCTACACCACAGCTCACGGCAACGCCGGACCATTAACCCACTGAGCAAGGGCAGGGATCGAACCCGCAACCTCATGGTTCCTAGTCGGATTCGTTAACCACTGCGCCACGACGGGAACTCCTTGTGGTACTTTTTAAAGCTACAGTAGTAAGTCAGTTGTTACCTATAGCTCTTTGTGTTATGTTTTCTGGTCACTCTAGAGTTTGATATGTGAAGCTTTTACTTCTCTTGATCTATTTATAGTTAAGAAGGTACCAATTTATGTAGATGCAATCTTACAACAGGAAAATTCCACTTATTCCCTCTTTTCTTTGTGGTCTTATTGCCATATTTTATTTAAAATTTTATTAAAAACTTGATATTAATGATTATTCATTTTTTGCTTAATTTTCTTAACAGGTAAATTTTATATTCAGTTAAATATACAAATCTTGAGTTTATATTGCAGTGAATTTTGCAGGTTATATGTTTTATTTACAAAATGCTATTTAGCATTTTGCTTAAAAATTGGTTGTTTTTAATTTTCTGATATCCCATTTGAATTCTTCTTTGATATATTAAGTGGTGCAGAGTGGTTTAATTTTAATTTATTTTTAAAATTTGCAAATTTCTGTTTTTTTTTCTACTGGCTTTACGCATAGTTGATATACAAAAACTGCACATATTTAATATATATAATTTGATAGCTTTGAACATATGCACATACCTGTGAAACCATCATCAAAATTAAGCTAATAAACGTAGCCATTTAATTTCAGTCCATTATGTCAGAGAATATACTTTGTTTTGTTTCAGTCATTTTAAAACTACCGAGGTTTGTTCTTTGGTCTAGTATATAGTCTGCACTGGAAATGTTCCATGTGTACATGCCAGGAATGTATGTTCTGCAGTTGTTGGTTGGAATGTTTTATAGATGTCTTCTAGGTCTAGCTGTTTGTAATGTTGTTCATATCTTGTATATGCCGGTTGATTTTTTTGCCCAATTTTTCTGTTCATTATTTAAAGTGAAGTATTGAAATCTCCTAATATTATGGTTGAAGTGTCTGTTTTTCTTTTCAGTTTTGTCACTTTTTGCTTGAAGTATTTTGGGACTTGGTAGTTAAGGGTATATCTGTTTATACTTTTATATCTTTGTGATTGACTCTGTTATCATTATAAAATAAAATATCTAGTAACAATTTTGTCTTATTTTTTCTGATATTAATGTAGCCACTCCAGCTATCTTATGGTTGATCCTTGCATGGTATTTCTTTTTTATTCTTTTACTTTCAACATGTTTGTGACTTTATATCTAATGTATGTCTTGTGTAGACAGTATATAGTTGTATCTTATTTTCTTATTTAACCTGACTGTATTTTCCTTTGTTTAGAGCACGTGATCCATTCACATTTAATATTATTCTTGGTATGGTTGTATTTATGTCTACATTTTTTTTCCTATATGGCTCATGACTGTTTTTCTCTATTTCTCACTCACTAATTTCTTTTTATTAATTATAATTTTTTGTGTAACATTTTAACTTAATAATTTTAACCATATTTTGTGATTATTATCTTAGTGGTTTCTCTGTGGTTTACAATATAAATAACTTATTAGAATCTATTTCCTATTTATTCAAAATTAATTCTGGTATAGTATAGAACATTTATTCTTATAACACCCTTAGTTTTGTGCTATCCTTTTTAGACATGTTATGTTTATATATGTTACACATCCAACAATACACTGTTATAAAACATAATTTTTGTATAATCTTATTTCTGTTGAAAAAGCTAGAGGGAAGGAAAGTAAATTGTAATTTCATTTTATCTTAATCTTCCTATTATTTCTGAATCTTTTCATTTCTTCCTGTGAATTTGTGTTATCATTTGGTTTTATTTCTTTAATATAGATTCATTCACAGCTCTCTTTTTTGTGTTCTTATTTTCAAATATTTTGCATTTGTATGTGTTACATAACAAGCATATATTTTTACAGATATTATTTAGTACATTTGTCTTTTAAATCAGTTATGATAGAAAGTGTCATCATTATTTAATTATCCTTGCTATTTTCATTACCTACGTAATTACTTTTACTGGAAATCTTTCATTCTTCCATATGGATTTTGACTGCTGTCTGGTGTCACTCCTTTCATGCTGAAAAACTTCCTTTAGAATTTCTTATAGTGCAGAATTTTAATGACAAATTTTCTTTGCATGTCTGCTACTTTTTGTTGTCCTTAAAAACTAGATATGTTGGAGTTCCCGTCGTGGCTCAGTGGTTAACGAGTCCAGCTAGGAACCAAGAAGTTGCCGGTTTGATCCCTGGCCTTGCTCAGTGGGTTAAGGATCCGGCGTTGCCACGAGCTGTGGTGTAGGTTGCAGACGTGACTCGGATCCCACATGGCTGTGGCTGTGGCATCGGCTGGCGGCTACAGCTCCTGTTAGACCCCTAGCTTGGGAACCTCCATATGCCGCGGGTGCGGCCCTAGAAAAGACAAAAAAAAAAAAAAAAACTAGATATGTTAAATAATATAAGTAGGAAATCTGGAGACTGATTCTTCCACCTGGCTTGTTGTTTGTTTTGTTGTTTGTTCGGTGACGAGTCTGGACTAATCATATGAATTCTGTTTTTACTGAAGTGTGAATCTTCTGATATCTTTGCTCACATTTTTCCCTATCGTTTTTATCTTGTTACCTGTCTTTTTAGGCATCCTCCCCTGATTGCTATAAGATACTTATTGGTCAAATGTTGTATACTTAAGCCCCCGAACCAAAAAGATGTGACTTAGAAACTGCTTTCATGGTTCTGCATTTAAAATTGTGTGTTTTCTTTCATCATTGGAAAGAGGCTGCTACATTTTTCTGGTTTTCCATGAATCTTATTGAGAAGGTAGCCATAATTTAAATCGTAGTTCATGGATTAGTAGTGTATATTTATTTCTCAGAAGCTTTGAAACTTGCATGCATTTGTTCACTTCATTAATAATATTTTTATTTGAGGTAGATGTCACATATAATGCTTACTAATAAGTGTAAATATTCAGTAGCTTTTATGTCAAAAACTTCAATAGCTTTTATGTCAATCCAAATTATTCTATTTGTGTAAATAAAATGATAATTTATTTGACTGGCAGTAGCAATAAAGCAAAGCAAAAGCAAAAACTATATAGCTGTTTATAGCAAGTAACAAAAGCTCCAAATCAAAATTTTATATTATATTTAATTTGTAAAGCTATCTGTATATATTTACACAAATTAAAGAACATTCCCAAGCAAAATATCAAAATGGTTTGTTATTATTGCTAATCTGGTATTACTTGTTACTTGGATAAGAAATTGAATGAAAAGTCAAAATCTCTTGAGAGGTCACACTGAAGAGATATTTGTTTTGCCTATTGCAAAGTATATCTACAGCTATGATATAACATTTAATACTGTTATGCTTTATCAAAACATAATCTATATTAGTATTTATATAAATACAATAAGTATCAGAACGAATCAGTACAAACAATGTATAGAATATTTAGAGAATAATGAGATGTGCATAAGAATATCTGTCAGCTTAATATATAATAATTTTGCTGTTTTAAATAATTATATAATGATAGGTTAGCAAATGGATTTAGCAATCACATCTAAGTATATATACAAAGTATAAATTAAGCTGTTACTTTATTAAATATGCATAATACTTTGTGCAAGTTAAATGTATAGCCAGGCCCCTTTTTGTCTTATATCAGCTTATTGAGAGGTACAAAATTATATATGATTTTTGATAGTAATTTGGCATTTTTTTATCAGTTTTAAATTTACCTGTACTTTTACATAGTAATTTGCCTTCTAGTCCTGCATCTGATACGGTTACTTATACATGTATATTAAAGTGTATGTACAAAAAATGGCAAAACTACTGTTTCTGAGTAAATTATGCTTTGTCCATATCAAGACTATTATGCAGCTTTTGTAACCAGTCAGGATGAGCTATGTGTACTTATGGAAAGAAATTTTCAAGATAAATTGCTAAAAAAAGAAATTATAAATTACTTTCAGATGTATGCAAAATATATAAGTATATTCTTTATGTAAATGCATACTTATGTGTATATCTGTTTTAATATATGTTTCATTTTTAATTATGTTTACTTCTGAGGGGGAATATGAGTGTATTTTTCACTGAACACAGAATATGTATATAATTAGTAAATGATAAATCAAAAAGTGGAAACAAGATGTCACATGTTTTGTATCCCTCCCCTTCCCTTTTTCTAATCACAAAATAAGAAGTTGTGCTTAAAGACAAGAGAATTAGAAAAGAGTTCCACCGGAATTAAATGTCAAGTATATTTAAAGTTAATCTTATATTCAGCCACTTTTGTTACCATGATATCACAGACACTGATAACGATGATCAGGATTATAGTGACTTTCAAAGTTTATCTCATAAGTATATAGAAAAAGCCTTAAAAATATAACCTCGTCCTGTGGAGTTTTTGTGACATTTTTAATGACATATAAAAATTCAGAATTGTTTTTCTCAAAAAATGCTTTTTTCACTGTGAGCTTTTCATTGATCTTGCTAAATCTTTTATTAATTCTAATATATTACCTATAGACTGCTTTTAGATAGTCTGGAAACATAAACAGGATCTCTGAACAATGACGGTTGCGTTTCTTCTCTTCCTGTACTGCCCTGGCAAGGATTGCCACAAAATGTTCAATAGAACATTTAGAACTAGTGACAGTAGGCATTCTTGTATCTTTTCTGATCTCAGGAGGGAGTTTCTTGGTATTTCATTACTCAGTATAATGTTTGCTACATTGGTCTCAGTTTGGGGTTTTGAAGTTTTTTTGGTTTTTGTTTAGATTTAAGTGGGTGATAAATTTTGTCTAATGGTTCCTATTTCAGTAGTACATGATTTTCTTCCCTTTTTTTCTTTCAAGCAGTTTGATTTCAAAATGCTAAACCAACAAGAAATCATTCTTGGATTAACATCAATTTATACATTGTGTTTTTTAGTGATGTATCTTTGATTCCATTTATCAAGTGTAAGCTGTTGTTTTCTGCTTTTGGTCATATGAGATATAAACCTTATATTTTGCTTTCTTATAATATCTTCAATTTGGCATGAAGTTTATAAAGGTCTTGTAGAACATTTTGAGAAGTGTTTTTCTATTTTGTAAGAAAATTTGTACATTATTTATCATATGGAAAATATCAGGAATTTGAACACTAGGACATGGAATTCATTTGTAGGAATTCGTTATAGACATAATTTACTTAATAATCATAGGACTACATAGGTATGACTACATTTCTTCCTTTATTTAGATATTCTTAGATTTCTTTCATCAGTGTTGTGTAGTTTTTAGCATAGAAGGCTTATACATACTTTGTTAGATTTACCCCTAGGTATTTAATGTTTGAAGCAGTTGTAAGTTGTATTTTTTTTTTTTTTTGGTCTTTTTTCAGGGCCACACCAGTGGCATATGGAGATTCCCAGGCTAGGGGTTGAATCAGATCTGTAGCCGCTGGCCTATGCAACAGCCACAGCAATGCTAGGCCCCAGCCATACCTGCAACCTACACCACAGCTCATGGCAACAGCAGATCATTAACCCACTGAGTGAGGCCAGGGATCGAACCTGTATCCTCATGGATGCTAGTAAGATTCATTTCCACTGAACCATGAGAGGAACTCCAGTATTTTTTTATTTCAGAGTTCACAGGGTCACTGCTAGTATTTAGAAATACAACTGAACTTACGTGTTCATCTTGTTTTCTGTAGCCTTGCTGATACCACTTATTGAAGACATTTTTATAGATTCCTTGGAATTTTTTATGTCAGCATAATGTCATCTGCAAGTAGAAATAAAATTTATTTTTTCCTTTCAGGTGTATATGTCTTTTACTTCCTTTTCTTGCCTTATTGCCCTGACTCACCTTCCAGCACTATTTTGAATAAAAGTCGTAAAAGTGGACATATTTGTCTTATTCCTGAATTTTATAGGAAAGTGTTCAGTTTTTAACCATTACACATAATGTGTATTGTAGATCTTTTGTATATACTCTGTATCAAATTTAAGAAGTTTCTCTCTGTTTCTGTTTCTCTGAGTATTTTTACCATGAGTAAGTATTGATTTGAATTAGTAGTTGTTCCTCCATTAATTGATATGTTCGTTTTTATTCTTTAGCATGTTAATTACATTGGTACTGAATCAGCCTTAGGTGCCTGGAATTAAACTCACTTGTTTGTATGTATAAATCTTTTTATATATTGCTGAGTTCTATTTGCTGATATTATATTAAGGATTCCATGTCTATATTCAAGGGATACTACTCTGTTGGGGTTAGCTTTTTTTTTTTTTTGGTACTGTGTCTGATTTTGATTTGCTGATGCTATCATCATAAAATGAATTGCGAAGTGTTTCCTCCTCTTTTATTTACTATCCTTCTATCTTAAGTTTTGATATGTTGCTTTCTCTTTTTCATTATTTTAATATTTAAAACATTTTCCTTGATATTTTCTCTTTGACCCGTGTATTTTTAAGTGTATTATTTTATTTGCAAATTTTTGAAGATTTTCCTGTTGTTTTTGTTATTGATTTCCTTTTTGATTCCATTGTGGTCAGAGAACATATTCTTAGGACTTCAATTATTTAAAATTTGTTGAGATTTCTTTTATGCTGCAGAGTATGGTCTGTCTTGTATATGTTCCACAGACACTTGTAAAGAATTTACATTCCTCTATTGTGAGTGCAGTTCTTTAAATATCGATTAGATCCTGTTGGTTACTATTGATTTCTTCTCTGTCTTTTCTGAAACTAAATAATTTTTCTATCAATTACTGAGAGAGGAGGGTTGAAATTTTCAGCTATAATTATACATTCATTTGTCCTTTCAGTTTTATCAGTTTTGTTTCTCATATTTTATAGCTCTGTTGAGTACATACACATTTAGGATTACTGTATCTTCTTGTTGGACTGAACATTTGTCATTATATGATGTCCTTCTGTCTCTGATAATTTGCTTTGCTCTGAATTCTGCTTTATATGATATTCATATTACCTTCCCCACTTTATTTTGACTAGTGTTGGCGTGATGTATCTTTTCCTATCCTTTACTTTGAATCTGTCTGTATCGTATTTAAAATGAGTTTGCTATAGACAGAAAATAGTTCTCTTTAAAAAAAAAAATTCACTCATTCAGTATCTGGCTTTTAACCCGTATAAGCCATTTTTCATTTAATGTTATCATCTATATTTTAGGACTTAAGTGTGCCATTTTTTTTTTTCTGTTTGTTTTCCCATCTTAATTTTTGTTTGCTTATGTCTGTCTACCTTCCTATAGGTACTTGAACAGTATTTTTATAATTCAAATTTGACTTATTTATAATTTACTTGAGTGTCTCTGTTTGCATTAGTCTTTTACTGATTACTCTAGATATTGTATATATCTGCTGTCTAATTTCTCCAACTATGAAAATCTATTGTCATCACTTTACCACTTGTAGAAATCTTAACTTCTCTTATGTCTGTTTTACTCTTCTCTTGTTTTTAATGTAATTGTCTTATAAATATCTTCTATATAGTTTGAGATTCATATTAGACAGTCTTATAATTTTTGTTTCAATTGAAAACCTAATTAAGGAAACTCAAAAGAAGAAACTTTATTGTATTCTTCTGTGTATTTGCTTACTTTGTTCTTTTTTCCTTTTTGATCTTCTAAGGTTATTTCTGTTATCATTCCGTTGTATTTTGCAAACTTCCTTTAGCCATTCTTTTAGTATATTTTGCTGCTATCACTTCTGTTAGTGTTCCTTCATATAAGAATGTCTTGTTTATCACTTCAGTCCTGAGGACATCTTTGCTAGTTATAGGATTCTGAGGTGACAGTTCTTTTCTTTCAGCACCTGAAAAATGTGTTGTTTGATCCTGGTTTCCCCGATTTCTGGTGATGAATTAGACTTAATATGAATGTTTTTTCCTCTATGGGTAAGGTGTTGTTTATCCTTGCTGCTTGACAGAATTTTTTTTTTTGTCTTTATTTTTCAGAAGTTTGACTGTGTTTTGTCTTGGTGTGGATTAGATTTCTTCAGATTTATCCTGATAGAAGTTTACTAAACTACTTGATCTGTAGATTCATAGGTTCGTATCTTTTGAGAAATTGAGAAGGATTTAGGCATTATTTCTTATTCTCTCGTTCCCACACTCTTATTCACTCTTTATGAGATTTCAATGACAGGATTGTTAGGACATTTAGAACATTTGTTATTGACTGACAGATCCCTGAGTCTTTGTTTTGTGTTTTGTTTTTGCTTTCTGCCTCTATTTGTTTCTTTTCCATTGTCTTGATTGGGTAATTTCTCTTTTTCTTCATTTAAGATCAGTTAGTATTTCCTTTGTTATTACACCATGAGGGATAAGGTGAAGGCACTGCCTCTATTGTCAGGTGATTCCACCCTTAGCCTCCACTGACTCAAAAGTAGAGGATATCCCTGGCTACTTCTGTATGGGATTGGGAATTTACTCCTCACTAGGCCTCCACTAATTCCTTCCTCATAGGAGGAATGTGTGTTCAGCTATAGCTCTTAAAGTAGACTCCACTGATACCATGTAGAATGACTTCTTTAGCATGGACTGTGGTGAAAGTCTTTCTTTCCTTTTAGGCCTCCTCTGATAGCACACCAGTAAGGAAGGGTGCAGCATCTCATTAATTCATAAGAAGGAAAAATCCAGATTTCTCATTGACTGCGGTGTGGCAGAAGACAGACATGTTCTTTGCCACCCAGCAGGTATGCAAGCTCCAGCTCCCTGCTGAAGCCTTGAATACCACATGGTGGACAGTTTGGTTTGGATTAAGTACTTATAACCTGGTGAAGGTGGACCTTTGTTGGTGAGAGTGAGGATGGAATCTCAGTTTTTTCTGTGGTGTTTGCCTGGAGTAGAGCAGTTCTAGTCAGTCATTTAAAGACCTAAGAAGATAATAATATACTTATCTACATAATGATATATAATATGGAAGCCTAATTTTTCTGCATATGGAATTCTGGATTGAAAGTTTCATATTTTTATTTCAGCATTGAAAAGATGGTATTTCATTTCTCTAGTTCTCTACCATAAACCATTGATTTTCCTTTCTTCTAATATCCATGTCATTTTAGTATAAAGTTTATAGCAGTCTCAGTAACACAATTAGGAAGTATGTTTACTCTTTTTATTCTCTAGACAAGATTGTACAAGATTAGTGGGTTTTTTTTTTTTTGTGGTTGTTATATGGAAAGGATCAAGTCTGTGGTTACCAGTATATGAATCATTGATAAAAGGATTTAATTATGGATACAGTTTATTAAATAGCTATGGAGTTGAGGTTTCCTACATTTTCATTTTCTTTTTTGTTAAGCTTATTATTTCGTGGAATTTCAGGTAATTTCAAAATGTTAGCATAACTTTGCTTATGCTGTTATGTTGTCTTAAAGATGTGTCATAATCTCTGCATTCTTAGGTGTGATAAACTTTAGCTTTTTGGGGGGGTAGAGGAGGGATAATTGTTGTCAAGAGTTTATCATTTTTTGCCCTATTCCAAAAAAGTAAAACAGCAGCAACATCAGAAAATGACTTTTGCAATTTAAAATTTCCATTCATTGGTCTTAATGTTATTTTTTTTCATTTGTGGGTTTTTTTTTTGTTTAAAATTATTGGGTTTTTTTCCAATTTCTTGAAGTATGTGATTAGATTTTAAATTTTCAGTACTTCTTCTTTTGAATTTAATGTTCCAAATTTTCTTTAAGGAGTTCCCGTTGTGACTTAGCCAATTAAGATTAACCTGACATAGTGTCTGTGAAGATGTGCGTTTGATCCCTGACCTTGCTCAGTGGGTTAAGGATCCACTATTGCTGCATGCTGTGATGTAGGTCACAGATGTGGCTTGGATCCAGTGTTGCTGTGGCTGTGGTGTAGGCTATAAGCTCAATTTGAACCCCTAGCCCAAGAATTTCTTTATGCCACAGGTATGGCTGTAAAAAGTAAAAAAAGAAAATTCTTTAAGGCACATGTTTAGTGCATGCTATACAATTTTGAAAAGGTTTATAAAGTATGATTTAAAATAAACTGCATAACATTGAAGTTAACAATGTAAGTTTCAAGATATGTATGTATTTGTGAAACCATCACTGCAATTAAGATAATATAAATATCCACTCCTCCCCAACCAAGGTTTCTTGTGAACCTCTTCTCTGCTCTTGCCTGAGCTTTCCACTCTTTCCCAAATCATGGACATTCTTGTATGAATTTTTTGTAAGAATATTTAATTTCATTTTTTCCTTGCAAAGACTTCAAGGAACAGAATGGCTGGATCCCATGATACTTATACATTTCAATATGTCATAGAATATGTCAAGGTGCTATGTGGTGTGCTTATATTGTTGTACTCCCCTCCAGCAGTATACAAAAGTCATATTTCCTTGTCATTTGTTATGGTCAGTGTTTTTCAGTGTTTCCTATCTGTAGGTGTGTTGAGGTATCTCACTGTTCCTCTAAATTGCATGGATGTAACCAAATCTTAGTTCTCTCTGTCCCAACATTCTGAGTAAGTAGAGAAAAAGGAGCCTGTGCCTGATGAAACAGGTGTTGTTTTCTTTCCCATTCAGTTTTTGCATGTGTAGAGTTTGTATTTTTTTTTTCTTTGATTGCAGGCTGGATTTTTGGTATGAAATACTAGAGAAGTAATAAAAGTTTCTGACTGATCTTTTTTTTTTTTTTTCAGTGAACGTTTGCTTTTGTTTTTGAGAGGACTTAGAGGGTGGGCTGTTCATCTCATTACAATCAGAGACTGAGTCCTTAGAGGGTGGGCTGTTCGTCTCATTACAATCAGAGATTGAGTCCTTTTGAAGCTGGACTTCAGGTTTTGTGGGGTTTTTTTTGTTTTGTTTTGTTTTGTTTTGTTTTTTACTATTTTAGGTTCATTTTTACATTAGGGCATAGGCCCTTGGGAGTGCCAAAAAAAAATCTAGTTTATCTTCTAGAGCCTCTCAGTACAAGCCAAGTTCTAGTGTGCTGTTATGTCCAATCTGTGCCCCCTTAGTTGGTTGAGATTGCTGGAACTCTGTTCAACTGCTTAGCTACTTAGCTCCAACTTTCTTTAGTACCTTGAATCCTTAGTCACATATTTTAAATCATCAAATTCTTCAAGAGCAAAGCAGTAGCAGATTTGGGTGGACCTCACCACAAAAGCTTCTCTTCTGATATTCAGTCTCTTCAAATGCTTGCTTCCTTGGATTTGTGATGCCTTCAAATAACATGTTTAATGTCTTTCAGCTTTCCTAATTTTTCTCTGAAGGATGGTTCAGCTCAGAAGGCAGATGTGTCATTAGTAGAAGTTTTTATCTTACAAACACTAGTTATTGAAATACTTTTGGATCTGTAGATTTTTTTTTTCTTTCATAGAGTATTGGTATGATCCGTATGTCCATAAGGTAAACAGTTTTAGTTAAGGCAAATTATCTTTTGAAGAAGTGCATCTTTTCCCTTATCATTTCACATAATTTACCTCAGTTAAATATTTCATTGATTCAGTAAATTTTTCTTCAGTTTCCAACATGTGCCAGGCACAAGCCATGTACATACTGAGGTACAATCTAGTGGGAAACAAACAGTAAATAATGAACAAATTCCGAAAGATAAACTTTGGAGGAATTCATTATATAGTTATAGTAACCACATTACTGTCTAGACCGTGTTTATTAATTGTTGCTCTAGGTACTGGCATATGAATATTTATCTTATCCTGGCCTAGAGTTATGATAGTACCACTTGACATGTATGTATCCTCACAGTACTTTTGCTTTAGTCCTTTTCTTTTGCTTTCTCATATTTCCTATATGACAAATATATTCTTATCATATATTTCGCATATACAGTACTGTTTACCACTTAGAGTTGTATTTCAAAAATAGAAAAAAGTTGTCTTATATTTACCCATGTATTTCCCACTTCCAGTACTCTTCACTCCTACTTACAGTTTTTGTTTGTTCATTTTTTTGTTTTGTTCTTTTTTGGCTGTCCTGCGTCAGTGGAGCTCCTGGCACAGGGATCAGATCCAAGCTTTAGTTGCCACCTAAGCTGCAGCTACGGCAAAGCTGGATCCTTAACCCACTGTGCCAAGCCGGGGATTGAACCTATATCCCAGCACTCTTAAGACACTGCAGATCCCATTGTGCCACAGGTAGAACTCCCTATATGCAGTTTTTAATTTCCGTGAGGTGTCCTTCCCCTTCAGCCTGAAGACCGAGTTTTAGCATTACAGATTGCCCAGCAACAAAAGGTCTCAGCTTTGGTTGTGTGAATGTGTTGTATTTCATGATCAGTTTGGAAAGGTAATTTTGATGAATATAGAATTCTGGGATGACAGATGGATTTTTTTTCTTTCAGTATTGGAAAAATGCTGCCCCTATTTTCTCTGGTCTCCATGGATACTCTTGAGAAGGCAGGCATTATTTAAATCTTCATCATCAGTTAGGCAGTTCATCTTTAGTTCTGGCATTTTTGTTTTTTATTCTTCAGCTCTTAGCAGTTTAAGTATGATGTACCCATGTGACTATCTGTTTTAATTTAGCTTTCTTTGATTCTATTGATCATGAAGTCATAATTAAACATATTTCTAAAACATTGGGAAATTTTATTTTGGTTTACACATGTTCATATTTAGTGTATAGAAATTTGATTTTTTTGTGTGTTTGATTTTGTATCCTGCAACTTTGCTGTAGTAATGTCATTCTAGGATGATATTTTAGTATATACCTTGGAATTTCCAACACAATGATGTCTCCTGAAAACTGGAATAATTTTAATCCCTCTTTCCAATATATATGTGTATGATTTATTTTTCTTAACATGTTTTAGTGGCAAGACTTTCTAGCATTATGCTTAATTGATTGGTGGGAGCAAACTACCTTGACTTGTTTCTGATATTAGAGTGAAAGTCTTCAGTCTTTCATCATTAAATATGTTAGCTGTAGTTTTCTTTTAAGATGCTCTTTACTAAATGGCACTAGACAGCCTCTACTGATAACTTGCAGAGGGTTTTTTTTTTAATTGTAAATGGTGGTTGGGATTTATTCAAATGTTTTTTCCATGTCAGTTGTTATGACCATGATCTTTTTTTTTATTCTGATAATATGGTGGTTTATATTGATTGATTTTTTTAAAATGTTGAGCTAGTTTTGCATACCTGGAATGAATCCCATTTTGTTGCGATGTGTAATTAATTGTATACATCATTGTATTAAATTTGCTAAATTATTGAGGATTTTTGTATCTACATTCATGTGAAAGATTGGTGGGCAGTTTTATTTCAATGTATTTGTGTAGTGTTGGTATCAGGATAATATTGGGCTTATAAAATGAGTTGAGAAACATTCCTTTCTCTTCAGATTGTCTGTTGTATCTCAATTGAGTATGGTGTTTGCGGTTTTCCAGGAATTGATCCATTTATTCTAAATTGTCAAATTTATTTGTGTACTTTGATGTAATAGTCCCCTGTTAACTTTCAGTGACTGTAATGTCTATGATGATAGCCTCTCTTTCATTCCTGATATTGGTGATTTGTGTCTTCCTTCTCTTTTTTTTTTTAATGATTGTCTGTCTTGCTATATAGGTTAACCAATTTTATTGACTTTTTTTCAAAGAAAGAACTTTTTATCATTGGTTTATATGTCATTTCTACATTTGCAGTTTCATTGTTTCCCACTCTTATTTTTCTTTCTTCTGTGTGCTTTGGGATTACTTTGCTCTTCTTTTTCTGGTTTTTGGTGGTGTTGACTTACAAAATTGATTTGGGGCATTTTTTCTTTTTTAACATAAGCACTTACTAAAAGTTTCCCATTCAGCAATAGTATAGCTGTATCCCACACATTCTCTCCTATGTGTTGTACTTTCATTTTCATTTAGTTCTATGTATTTTTGCAATTTACCTTCAGGCTTCCTCTTAGACCATTAGAGTATTTAGAAGTATGTTGTTTGATTTCCAAGTGTTTAGAGATTTACCTATTGTTTTTCTGTTACTGATTGCTAGTTAGATTCTATTATGGTCAAATAACACACACAGTATGATTTCCAGCTATCTTTTTCTTAGTGATTTCTAGTTTATTTCCATTGTGGTCTGAAAGTAGACACTGTATGATGTCTGTTCTTTTAAATTTGTTAACACCTGTTTTATGGCTCAGAATGTGGTCTATCTTAGTGAATGTTCTATGTGAGTTTGAGAAGATGTCTATTCTGATGTTGCTGGAGGTAGTCTATTGATGTCAATTATATCCAGATGATTGATGGTACTGTTGAATTCAACTATGACCTTACTGATTTTCTGCCTCCTGGATCTGTCCGTTTTTGATAGAGGGGTGTTATAGCGTCCAATTATAGTAGTGAATTCATCTATTCCTCCTTGCATTACAGCAGCTTTTCCTTCATGTATTTTGATATTCTGTTGTTAGGTGCATACTCATTAAGGATTAATGTGATTTATTGGATTATTTACCCCTTTATTTTTATGTAATATTCCTCATCATCCCTGATAATTTTCCTTGATCTGAAGTCTGCTCTTTGTGAAATTAATGAAGTTACTCCATTTTGTGTTGATTAGTGTTAGCGTGATATAATTTTCTCCATCCTTTTACCTTTTCCTTTTTTTTTTCTTTTTTATTTTTTTGCTTCGTAGGGAGCTACAGCTGTCAGCCTACACCACAGCCACAGCAATGTGGGATCTAAGCTGCATCTGCGACCTACAATACAGCTCATGACAAAGATAGATCCCTGAACCACTGAGTGAGGCCAGGGATAGAACCCACATCCTTATGGATACTAGTCGGATTCATTTCCACTGCGCCAAAAAGGGAACTCCTATTTTTCTTTTTTAAAAAAACATCCTTTTTTTTTGGCCACCTTCACCGCATGTGGAAGTTCCGTATCCCAGGAACTGAACCTGTACCACAGCAGCAACCCAAGTGGCTGCAGTGACAACACCAAATCCTTAACCCACTGTGCCACAAAGGAACTCCTCCATTCTTTCAGCTTTAATGTATATGTTTTTGTATATTTAAAGTGGGTTTCGTATAGATGACATGTAGCAGGGTCTTGTTTTTGATCGACTCTGATAATCTCTGTCTCTTAATTGGCCTATTTAAGCCATTGATTTTCAAAGTGATTATTGATGTAGTTGCATTAATAACAACCGTATTTAATACTATTTTCTTTTGTTGCCCTTGTAATTTGTTCCTGTTTTTAACTTCCACATTGTTTTCTGCCTTATTTTCATTATATTTTTTAAAATTTACTTCCAGTTTTATTGAGGTCTAATTGACAAAAATTCTGTATGTTTGAGGTGTACAGAACGATGCTTTGCTCTACCTATTCATTGTGAAATATTATCACAATCAAGGTAATTAACATATTCATCACCTCACAGAGTTACCTTTTTTTCAGACGAGAACACTTAAGATCTATTGTCTTAGCAAAGTTCAAGTATGCAATACAGTATTATTATTAACTATAGTCACCTTACTGTACATCATATCTCTAGACCTTATTCATCTTGCCTGACTAAAACTTTGTGCCCTTTAACCAACATCTCCCCATAGTCCCAACCCCCAGTCCTTGGCAAACACCATTCTACTTTCTGCTTTTATGAGTTTGACTTTTTATAGTCCAAATGTAAGTATGGTTTTAAGTGAGCATCATATATATTCCATTTTATCTTTTCTTAGCATATGAATTATACTTCCTTTTTATTTTTTTTAGCAGTTGCCCTAGAGTTTGCAGTATACATTTACATATAATCCAAGTCCACTTTCAAACAACACTGTACTGCTTCATAGGTAGTGTGGGTACCTTATAACAGAATATTCCAAAATCTTTCCTCCCATCCCTTGTATCATTGCTGTCATTCATTTCACTTATACATAAGCATAATTAGCATATGCATAAACATGTATACATATTAGAATACATTGTTGCTATTGTTATTTTGAATAAGCTGTTATCTGTTATATAAATTTAGAATAAGAAAACTAAAAGTTTTTATTTTGGTTTTACTTATTCTTTTTCTGTTGTTCTTCCTTTTTATGTGAAAATATGTGTTTCTGACCCCTATCATTTTTCTTTACATTTAACAACTTTATAGATATAACTTTATAGATATTGTATTGTACAGTTGTCTTTTAATCAGTTATGATAAGTAGGGAGCATCCAGGAGTTCCCATCGTGACACAGTGGAAATGAATCCGACTAGGAACCATGAGGTTGTAGGTTTGATCCCTGACCTTGCTCAGTTGGTCAATAAGGACCTTGCATTGCCTTGAGCTATGAGGTTGCAAATGTGGCTTGGATCCAGCATTGCTGTAGCTGTGGTGTAGGCTGGCAACTGTAGCTGTGATTGGACCCCTACCCTGTGAACCTCCATATGCCTCGGGTGCAGCCCTAAAAAAAAAAAAAATGGAAGGGAGCATCCATATATATTTATATTTTGTTTGATCATTTTCTACATAATTGCTTTACCTGGATATCATTGTTTTTCCGTATGGATTTTATATTTTATAAGTCTAGTGTTATCTCTTTTATGCTTAAAATCTTCCTTTATGAGTCTTATATTTAAGATTTATAACAAATTTTTTCAGTTTTATATTTATCTAGGACTATCTTCATTTTGAAAGATAGCTTTGCTGCATATAAGAATCTTGGTTGTCAGGTGTTTTTTTTTTTTCAGCCCTTTGAATATGGGAACCGTGGGAATATGTCATCCCACAGCATTCTGGCAGTGTTTCTGATGAAAGGTCAGCAGTTTGTCTTGTTGATGTTTGCTTGTACATGAAGATTCACTTTCATCTTCTTGATTTCAATATTTCTTCTTTATCTTTTGCTTTCAGTGTTTTTACTATGATGTCTCAATGTGGTTCTTATATATATGCTCTTTGGAGTTGGTTGAGTTTTTTGTATGTATAGATTAGTGTTTCTCATGAAACCTTGGGAGTTTCAACTTCTGTGTCTTCCAATTCTGTCCCATTCTTTCTTCTCCTGGCATTCCCATTACGTAAATGGTACTCTTGATGGTTTCCCACATTTCTCTGTTCATGTTTCTTCATTATTTTTTCTCTGTGTTCTTCAGATTTTATAGTTCCTATTGATTTATTTTTTTAAGTTTTCTGATTAATTCTTCTGTCATCTCAAATCTACTTTTGAGACTCCTTGGTAGATTTTTCATTTTGTTTATCAGAGTTTTCTACCCCTTTAAAAAAATAACTTCTATGTCTTTATTAATATTCTTGACCAAGTGTTTACAATTGTCTATTTCTTATCTTCTCTTTTGTCTTTCACAATATGTTACTGAGATTTCTCTTTTTTACCATGCCCTGAACTTCACCTGTCCCCAAGCCTGAGGAAATGCCAAAAGAAAAAAGAAGGAATGTTCTCTGTTATCAGCTTATTCTGGAAAATTGGCTGACCACGACATCACCATTTTCTTTTCAAATTTCACTATTGTTTCACCTTGCTTGTCCTACTTGCCTCCAAAGTTTATGCTTATCTCTGCTTGCCTTTTCTTTTACCCTATCATAGAAAACCCTTTTCTGTTTGATTTTGAGACATTTACATATTTTTGAGATTGGAGCATTCTTCTTATTGCAATAGTCTTGCTTCCTAATTAAAGTCCCTCCCTTTTTTTACCACTAGATCTATTTTTGGCTTGAAGACCACTTTCATAGTTCTTGGTTCAAAGTTCTATCTTATCTTTCAGCATTGGGAAGGCTGGACTGAGTGTGATTTTATTTTTAGCCTAGCTTCCTAGTAATCACCCCATGTCAGACTACCTTATATTGTTCAGCAGTGACTGATCAGAGGTTATCCTTATGAACTTTGAGCCAGGAATTCCTTCTGTGATATAGTGGGTTAAGAATCTGACTGTGGTGGCCTGGGTTGCTGCAGAGGTGTGGGTTCAGTCCTTGGCCTGGCACAGTGCATTAAAGGATCTGGTGTTGCAACAGCTGCTTTGTAGGTCACAGCTGTGGCTTGGATTCAATTCCTGGCCCGGGAACTTCCATGTACCACAGGTACAGTCATTAAAAATAAAAGGAACCTGAGCCATTAAAGTTCTTCTCACTGCTGATGGATCTATTGTTATTTTGGAAATGCTTTCAAGTCTTCCTTCACATGGTATTCTAATAGCTCCTGACTCGCTGTGGTACAGCATATGCAGAATGCATTCTGGACCCCCAAGGAAGAGTGTGATCCCCAAAGGGCTCTTCTTGGCTGTCTCTTTCTGTGGTTTTCTTTGTTATATTTCTGCCTACTCTACCATCTCCTTTTTTTTTTTTTTTTTTTAGGGCTGCACCTGCAGCATATGGAGGTTCCCAGGCTAGGGGTCCAATCAGAGCTACAGCTGCTGGCCTACACCACAGCAACACCAGGTCCGAGCTGCATCTATGACCTATACCACAGCTCATGGCAATGCCAGATCTTTGACCCACTGAGCGAGGCCAGGGATCAAACCCACAACCTCATGGTTCCTAGTTGCATTCATTTCTGCTGTGCCACAACAAGAACTGCTCCCTTGTTTTTACTACATATTGCTATTACTTCCATGAAGCTACCAGCCCCTTAACAGCTCACCACCAATATATCCATTGTGGTTTTTTTAAGAATTTAAATTTTTTTCCATTATAGTTGATTTAAAGTGTTCTTTCAATTTCTGCTGTAATATTTATTGTTTTTGAAGTCCTTAGGCATGAGTGATCCGTATTCTATTCCAAATGAAGTTAATCCCCTTAGGTAGAGCTGCTGAGAACAGCAGTCCTTACAGCCTGCCTCTTCCTCTAAGCCAAACCTCACCACAGCTGCATTGTAAGTATGGTAGGAGACAGAGACCCACTTTGCTCTTAAAGTGGGCACTGATAGGGAAGGATGATAGCCCCAGTTTTCTTGTATCCTCTTTGGAGCTAACCCCCCCTTTTCTTTTGGAGCTACTCTGGGTAAAGCTTCTGTGTGCGTTCTAGTACATATTTCCTGGTGAATATATGTACTCATTTGTTTTAGATACATACCCACAGATGATGGACAAGATATAAGTTTAAATAAATTTCTTTAAGTTTTTGCCATTATTAAAGGCCTGGATATTATAGTTACTAAAATGAGTCTTTCTTTTGACAGTGAAGTGGCCAGAGGATATTTTATTCCTTGAGTGAAAAGTGGTGGAACATACTTAGGATTTTATGTTTGGGGATCAGAGCATAGACAGTGAACAAATTTAAATGGGCAGTGGAAGTCCAGGGAATATGTGTTTTTGTCCCAGATGGAGTCCTTGTTGTTAAATAAAATGGTCACATTATCATTCAACAGAGAAGCAACAGTGGCGTTTTGGGATTAATTTACTTAATGTAATAACTGTAAATTGGTGCTGAAATCTATTTGCGTTATATCTCTTGATTATTCACTTTTGTAAGCAAGTTAGGCAGCGTACTATTTATGTGATATGATTTTCTGCATTGACCTTAGATTTAGATTTATAAAACTGTCATGTTACAGTCATCTGCCATTTGGTATTGGTGCCAGATTCTACCATTTATAGAAGCAATACAATGAAAATAGCGTCAGTCATGGTAAACAAGGTTATTGAAAGAATATCACATTTTGTTTCATTAGGAAATAAACATGACCTATTTTCTGCATCAAGGGGTATTTATTTTCATCAAGAAGCAATTATGTGATCAAAGTCTTCATAGAACAGGCTTAAAGAAATATTTGCTGTTTTAACTCTGCTTAAGTGAGTATCCAGATGAAGTGATCGAATCAGCATGTCTAAGAATTGGAAATATTGAGAGTAACACCTAAAAGGAAAGAGTAATATTTAAAGGGGAATGGAACTAATAATAATAGGTACTAATTTTTGAGTGCTTATTATATGTAATGTGCTTATTATATGTAACTTGAGTTATTGCACTTAACTTCACAAACATGATGAACAGATATATGTTTAATAATGCTGCTGGGTTTAAGAAGTACACAACTTGGCTATGGAAAGTGATGAAGCTGAGGATTAGGTGTAGACACTTAAGACTCCAGAAGTTTCTCTTTACACATTCATTGTAGATGTAATTCATATAAAATTATTTTTTTAATTCATATATAAATTATTTTTCATTGTGAATAGGAATTTTGGAAAGGCTACTGTGTCTAAATTATCTTGCCAGTTGTGTTTCTTTTCCCTTTTCTACTTCCTTTGTCCTTTCCTCCTCCTCTGCCTTCTTGTCTCTTCATTCTCCTTTTTCTTCATCACCATTATCATAATCCTTATGTATAATGATGGAGCAGGATTTTTCTCTACAAAATGAGGTTTGCCAACACAATTATTTTAAAAATGACTATAAACTCAAATAGAATTGTCTGTCTGTTGTGCTATTATGTCAGCTGTAGCTTGGTTCTCTTTGACTGCTATATGATGAAAGATAAACAGGCTAAGAGAGAGATTATGACTTAAAAGCAATGCAGGAAGATCCCGTTGTTGTGCAGAGAAAATGAATCTGAGTAGTATCCTTGAAGATGCAGGTTCGATCACTGGCCTTGCTCAGTGGGTTAAGGATCAAACACTGCCATTAGCTGTGGTGTAGGTCACAGATGCAGCTTGGATCCTGCGTTGCCATGGCTGTGGTGTAGGCCAGCAGCTGTAGCTCCTATTTGACCCTTAGCCTGGGAACTTCCATATGCCATGGGTGCAGCCCTAAAATTTAAAAAATAAAGTAAAATAAAATAAAAGCAATGCAGACATTTATTTGGGAAAAAAGTCAGCATTTTTCTTTATGTTTGAAGAGGAGAAACCATGGGAGGTTGTATAGAGAGAAGCAGAAAAGATTTCCTTTTATAATCTTACTTAAAAAGGCAGAGCTATTAAAAATGAGTGTGGCATCTTTAGATCAGTGTGTAAAAAAATTTGTATATGTGCACACATATATTCATATTTATATTAATACTATGAAATTATATATTATTTTAATTATAATATATGTAACTATACATTATATAATTAAATTATATATTAAATTATGTAGTAACCTTTATATCATGTCGTTTGTGTATGTAGCTACATAGTAGTAATTTTGGAAGTGTCTTGAGAAAACTGTAATGAAAAAGAAATACCTAAATCACAATCTGTAAATACTAAAAAGTATATTGGAGAAAATGTCATTATATATACTAACTAGATTGTATTATTACAGATTAAAATATTACAATTCCTTATTATTTAAAATGAATAATTTATTTTATGGGTGAAAATGTCTATTAAGTGTATCCAGTTTCCTATGTCCTATTTGCCATCTACCTCAAACTTCTTTTATAGTACATTTACTCTTTTCCAGGTATTACTTTATAAGGAAAACTAACACATAACTTTTTCTCTTGAGTTCACAGTTTAATGTGGGGGATGGAGAAGTAAACATACAATGTCCGTAGAATAGGAAGTGATATCAGGTAATGAAAAAAAGAGAGCAAAATGATGCCTTAGGAGCATAGAGAACAGCACATACAATAGCAAGAATGTTTTTGAAGGTCTGAGGTGCTCTGGATACATAACAATGGCACCACTGTCCAGTGAGTGCACCTGAAAGGATGTGCAGCATGGGCCTTTAAGGTGCCAGAAGAAAATCAATAGAAAATATTCTTTAAAAATGATGATATAATAAAAAACCAACAATTTGATCATTTGAGATTTAAAGTTATAAAAACTCAAGCTACTACTCAAGTTAATTTTTGAATGTTATACTTCTCTGATATTTAATATAGTAGAATTCTTTGATAATATTTTTCTTTCTAGTATAAAATGCTTATAAAGCATCTGTATTAAAGTGTATTTAGGAGTTCCCATGTGGCTCAGGGGATTAAAGACCTGGCATTGTCACTGAAGTAGTTCGGGTTGCTGCTGTGGCATGGGTTCGATCCCTGGCCCAAGTACTCCACATGCCACGGATGTGGCAAAAAAAAAAAATAAATAAATGAACAAAAAAGTGCACTTAGTTCAGTCTGTAATATTGTGATACAAACCTAATCTATGCACATTTTTAGATAAAATTATAATTTAATTTTATGATTTCTAATTGCTTAAATATTGATATTAGAGTTCACTATATTAGGCTAAGTCTGGCAGACCTCTGGAATCCAAAATGACAAACACCTCACTAAGGAATGATTTGTTAGTAGTAAAATTACTCATTGCAGCCATGTTATAAATTATTTTTTTTACCCCTAACAAAGTATATTGGAAGTATATCACAGATTAATACATGTTCCTCAAAGGCATTCTTTTTTCTTGTCTTCTCTCTCTCTACCCATTCATTTCTTCTCCATTGGCTTTCCCCCTTAGTTTCTAAAAAAAACACAAATCAGTCACTTTATTTCAAAAAGGATTACAAAAATAATAAAAAATAATCATTAACTAGGCTGTGTGGCAGACCGCTGGTCCATACTGTACCCTTATCTCCCTGTGATCATCATAAATGCAATATGACTTCTCAGATGGTTACTGAGTACATTACTTCAGAACACAAATATCCCAATGTAGTACACTTATTTCTTTGGATATCTTTCAACTCATAAAGCTGAACCTGGGAATTTTTCATTATATTGGCTCTCTTTGATATTTTAAAACTTTTTAAGTCACTTCATTGATATAGATGGTATATATATATATATATATATATATATATCTTACTTCTTCATTACCAGTAGACATTTTAAACCTGTCTAAATTAGACTTTCTTCCCCGAATTCCTTGTGCACGTGTGTGTGCACATACATGCACAAGCACACACCTATAAATTCAAAGTTTAGATTTTCTCATTCTGTCTCTGGCAAGGCCCAGTATTTACCAACCATAAAAAATTGTGAATAATCATAGACTCCTCTCTGTACCTGACTTTTTCATTCTAACTGGTCATGAAATCCTTGGGTTTCCACCTTGCAGATGTACACCTTTGTTCCTTCTCCATCCTCGTTACTACAACCTCAGGTTTTTAATCTCATTAACTTTTCTCATTCAGACTCTCATCACTTCTGTCATGCCCTCATAAATGATCTCAGTACTAGGAATTCTTTGAATGAAACAAGCTTCCTTACCCTTTCCCACATATTTTTGTTCATTCTAGAATCTTCTTGCTCATTTGTCTCTGTTGTAAACATACACTCAGTCTTCAATTGGCAAAGCATGTTTCTCCGAGGTCTTTCCTGATCCTTACTCCCCATATCTCCTATTACCTTGCATAGAGAGTATATCTTTTTGTTGTCTCAGGTATCCTTTTGCCAAAATGATAGCCAGGAAATCTATAGGCTTGTGAAGACCCAGCTCAACTTTGATCTCATTAGAAGTATCCCCCAGTAGTGAAGGTCAGTGATTCTCAAAGTGATATCTAGACAAACAGCAAAGGCACCTGGGAAATGATAGAAATGCAGATTCTCAAGCCGCGTGACGATGCTACTGAATCAAAACTCTTAAGTTTCTGTTTTAACAAGACGCCCAGGTGATTTGGATATAGGCCATATTTGAGAAACATGCAAAGATAGTATTTTTCTCACTCTCTACGCTTTCACAACTTCCATACATCTTTAATTGTACCACTTACCATGTTATAATTACTTCTTAATTACTTTCTTAAATATCTTCCTCTTCCTTTCATAGGTGGTGGATATGGAAAAAATTCAACTCATAAAGTCATTTTCTAGCATTTGATGTATAATATGAACAGAATACCAGGTGCATGTCCCCTGGATGAGGACAATATGGAGCATGTTGTAAAAGGCAACAGATTGGTTTTCCTCAAAATAACTCCCTACATTCATGACCTTCAGTTAATGGTGGCCATTAAACCACATTTCACTTATTGCAATTACTTTCTAGTCAGAAGTAATTCATGGTATACTGCTACTTTACAGGGCTCCCAAGTGCTTAAAAGAATATTATGCACATGAGATTCCTACTCTTCTCAAGATGCTTGATGCCTCATCTTTTCTATACCCATTGGATGCCTTTTTGTTGCACAGCACTTAAAATGCCATGATTAGAATCGACTAAATGCGTTTCTAACTGACTGGTATTACCTGTGTACATCACACTAAGGCTACTTAAAGTAACTGTGCAGAGTGTCAGGTAGGATGAGAACACACAAATAGCATGATATCTTTAGTATAAGTAAAGTGCAGGTGCACAGTTTATGTGGTCCACAGAACCACTTCAACCGTGATGGCTACCTTCAGTTTCAGTAAAATTTGGCCACAATTGGCATGGACTTAATTATCTCCACCACTTGGGTAGTAAAATTGTCTTTATGGATTAAGTTAAATCTGGTGGAATGATTCTGGTCCTTAGAAATGGTTTGCCCATGAAATTAACTACCTTCATTTAATACAGCTTAAGAACTATCATGTGTATTTCCAAAGCATGGTATCCTTCTCAGGATAATAAAATTCCTTGCTTAGGATGATATAGGTAGGTTCATGCAGAGGTGTTCAAATTGTGTTAATCACATTCCCAGGTCAGTCAAGATCATTCTGTTTTTCAGTTGAAAGCGTTGGTCTTTCTTTGGTTCTTTATATTTTGAAGGGTGACATAGTGATGGAGGTGACTCACTGCTTCACCTTTACTCCTTTAAATTTTCATTGCTAGCTAACAATAGGATGAAAATCAGAGATTCTGGCTCAAAACCACTTAATGATTTCTTTGAATGTTATTTAACTCATTTAACTTGCATCTATCCACTCAGAGCCTCCTGTTGTCAGTGTTCAATATTATCGTGGGGTGTGAATGTAATCTAGTGGCTGCCACATGACCTGATGACTATGAACGTGCCATGCATAGTATGTCAGTCACTGGTTTCCTAGATTTATATATTTCATTTGGACCCCAAAAGGGATCTTATAATAGTTGTCCAGCAAGTGTTATAAGCTATGAGCACAATTGCTGATGACATTGTTTGTTGACAATGGTGATATGAGTCTTAGACTGCCTGGCATAGATTGTTCATCTTCACAGTATCTCACCCTGCATTTAACCTGGCTCATAGCCCTTTAGAGTTATTTTCTAGCATTTGATATAGGATATGAACAGAGGATCAGGTGTCTGTCTCCCAGGTCAGGATAATTTCGAGCAAGTGGTAGTACACAGTGGAATGGTTTCACTCAAAATCACTTCTTGCCTTTTTGATGTTCAATTTCTGGTAGCCATTGCACCAAAGGTATTTATTACAATTGCTTTCTAGGTTTGAAAGTGTTTGGGGTCTTTATACAGTGTATTGCTGCTATAGGGGTTTCTTTGGTACTTGAAAGAATATTGTGCACATGAGACTTCTACTCTCTCCTTTGGGTATTTGGTGAACTCTCCTCTGTGACCCCATTTACTATCCCTTTACAGGATGACAGTATAGAGGGTGTAGATTCCATTGTATCCTTTTCCATGTGAATGACTCATTCCCTGTTACCTCTCTTAGTGCCTTTAATGATTATTTTTTAACATGTGAAGTAGGATATGAATATGTACCTAGTAGGCATGCCTAGTGAAAGGAAAATAAAGTTGCCATTCAGAGAATGCCAGGCAGTGGTTCCAAGAACCACTCACACTGTGTTGACCACTTTGTTTCAGCTGAACCTGGGCATTATGGTAATTGATTTAATTTTCCTCATCTCCCTGGAGGAAATGTGATACTAGTTATCAGATTACCTCTGCTACAGTTATTGGTTTGTGACCTGAAAAATATATGCCCATGAGATTGATTTATCCTTAAATACAGAGTTATGAACTCTCATGTATTCTTCCATAACATGTAGCAGTGCTTGAGGGGTAATTACAAAAAAAAAACTTTGCTCACGATAGTAAGTGTAGGTTTCTGCCAAACAGTTTTAGCTTGTATTCACTTCACTCCCAGGACAGTCAAGAATGTTTTCACATTAACTTCACCGTGTTGGTTCTTTATTGGTTCTTCACATTACTAAAGGCTGATGTATTCATGGAGGTGATTCAAGTCCTTTATGGTGCTTCATCTCCGCTCATTTAACTTTTCATTGCTTGCCAAGGAGAATGATGGAAAATTAGGGCTTCTGGCCCAAAACCGTGATGATTCTTATGAGAATTATTCATTTTCCACTCATGTTGCCATTGTCAGGCGTTACTATTAGATCTGAACACATATATAGTAGCGGACACATAACTTTGTAATGAAGGTTCTAAGCTTAGCGTGTTGGTCATGGGTTTCCAAGATAGCTGTTTTCCATTCTTACACTTAAGAAGGCCAGTATAGCGATTTTGACAATGTTGAAGAAAGGTTAGGATTGGAAAGTCATAGATTGTCAATATCCAGAATATATTCCCAGAATTTATTCCACTCAGAGTACTTTGAAACAATTTTCTAAATTTTGCTGTAGAATATGAACAGAAGACAAGGTACAGGTCCCCTGGGTAAGGATACGATTGAGCAAGATGCAAAATGCAATAGATTGGTTTGACTTAGAATCACTCCTCGGCTTAATGACCTTCAATTTCTGGTGGCCATTGCAACTCAGGATACTCATTTTGATTCCTTAATGGGGGACATAATTGGGATTCTATATTCAGTGTTTCCTGATTCAGACAATTATCTGGTGTATGAAAAAATATTATTTGCATAGTAATCAGGCTCTTCTCCTTTACTTGGTGTTGACCTCTGCACTTTGTCCCCACTCTCTGGCCTTTGCTGAATGACCCTTATTTATAGGTTTTTGATTGCATTACATTCTTTTCCATTGAAATGGCTCCTACTGGGTCACCTCTCTCAGGGCTACTAATAATCTTTTTTTTTTTTAAAATGTGAGTCAGCAGAGTTCCCTTCGTGGCTCAGTGGTTAACGAATCCGACTAAAAACCATGAGGTTGCGGGTTCGATCCCTGGCCTTGCTCAGTGGGCTAAGGATCCAGCGTTGCCATGAGCTGTGGTGTAGGTTGCAGATGCGGCCCGGATCCCGCGTTGCTGTGGCTGTGGTATAGGCCGGTGGCTACAGCTCCTGTTAGACCCCTAGCCTGGGAACCTCCATATGCCGCAGGTGCAGCTCTACATAAAAGGCAAAAAGACAAAAAAATAAAAAAAATAAAAAAAAAATAAATGTGAGTCAGCATATGAACACACACTAGAATTATGCCCTGTGAAAGGAATATGAATTTCTTAATCTGTGGTGACTGGTTGCCCCGGAACCACTCACCTAGTGTTGACCAATTTCCGTATCTGTTAAACTTGCCCATCAAGGACACTGCTTTCATCTTTCCCATCTCCTTGAGAGAAAATTTGTTATACCAAGGCAAGTCTGTCTCCCAGCTAAGGATAGTTTGGAGCAAGTTGTGTACCTAGTAGATTGTTTCACTCAGAATCACTCCCTACCTTCAAGACCATCAGTTTCTGATGGCCTTTGCACCACAAGGTACTTGCTACAATTGCTTTCTAGGTTTGAAAAAACTGGGGTGGGCAGTGGGGGTGATTTTTGTTCCATTTTTTACTCCTAGAAGGTTTCTGTGGTACGTGAAAGAATACTATGTAAATGAAACTTCTGTTCTCCTTTGGATCACTGGTGCACTCTCACTATTAAAAAACTTGCTGTACCTTTGAAGGATGACACTTAACTAGCAAGGTCTAGAACATGTATTTTTCAGCCCCAAACCACTCACACTGGTTTGACCACTTTTGCTTTCTATTCTTATTGCCGATTGTGGGCACTGATTTCATTATCCACATCTCCTTGGGAGTAAACTTGTTCTACAAAGGCAAGTCTCTCCCCTAGATGAAGATAATTTGGAGCAAGTTGTTGTCCCCAACATGTTGGATTCACACAAAACCATTCTCTTCCTTCGTATTTTTAAGTTTCTCTTGGACTTTGTGGCACAAGGTGCCTATTACAATTGTTCTCTAGTTTGAAAGAATTGAGGGTCTGTATTCAATATATGCTTCTGAAGGTGTTTCAGTGCATCCTGGAAGAATATTATGGATAAGTGATAAATTCTGTTTTCCTTAGGTCACTGGTGAACTTTCCTCTGTGACCCCATTTACTGTCCATTTGCAGGATGACACATAACTTATATAATTAAGAACATGTATTATTTAGCCCAGAACAACTCACACTGTGTTGATTGCCTTTGGTTTCTGCTGGACTTGCTCATTATAGGACCTGTTTTCAATCTCCTCATCTCTTTGGGAGAAAACTTACTGTTTGAAGGCAATTCTTTCACCAAAGGGGAAGATAATTTGGAGTAAGTTGTTGTATGCAATGGATTGATTTTACTCAGAATCACTTCCTGCCTCCTTGACCTTCAGTTTAGAGTGCCCTTTACATGGCAGCATGCACATGTGCAGTTACATTCTAGGTTTGAAAAAAATCAAAGAGTCTGTTCAGTATATGTGCTCTTTTCTGTGCTGCATCCAAAGATGTAATGTAAATGAGGCTCCTATTTTTCTTCTTGGTTCCTGACTGAACTCTCTTCTATGACCCTATTTACTGTCCCTTTGTAGGAGGCCACTTAATTTACATGGTACAGAACCTGTATTATTTATCCCAGAACCATACACCCTCTGTTAGCTACTTTCCATATCTCCTGAACTTGCTCATTATGGGCACCTCTTTCATTTTCTTCTTCTTGGGGAGAAAATACGTTGTACCACGGCAAGCATATCCCCTAGGTGAGGATAATTTGTAGCAAGTTGTAGTAAGCAGTGGATTGGTTTTACTCAGAATCACTCCCTGCCTTCATGTTCTTCACTTTTATGTGGCATTTGTACCCCAGGGTGTTTATTACAATTGCTCTCTATGTTTAAAAGAATGTGTGTGTGGGGGGGTTGTTTTAGATATATTGCTTTCAAAGGGGTTTTGGTGGTGCCTTAAAAAATGTGACGTAAATGAAACTCCTTCTGTTCTTCTTGGGTTCTTGGTGAATTCTCTTTTCTGATCATATTGACTGTCCCTTTGCAGACAGATAGTTAATATACACGTACAGAACCTGTATAGCTTAGTCCAAAGCACTTGCCCTGTGTTGACTACTTTTGGTATCTGCTGAACTTGCTCATTATGGGCACTGTTTCATACTCCTCATCTCCTTTGGATAAAATGTGTTCCACCAGGTCACATTTCCAACATTTGAGATAATTTGGAGGAATTCGTTATATGCACTGTATGGATTCACTCAGGATCACCCAGTGCCTTCATGGTCTTCATTTTTTGGTGGCCTTTGCTAGACAGTGTCCTTATTCTCTTCTTTGGAGCAATGTTGAACCTCCTCTGTCACTATTTCTTATCCTTTTGTGAATGATAAATTACAGAGTGTGGATTCTCACGCTCTCTATTCCATTAAATGACTGAGACACTGTGAACTTAGTGCTTTGGCAAACATTTTTAAAAACTTGATTCAACATATGAATATATACTTGAATTATGCCTTTTGAAAGGAAATGAATTTGCTGCTATATGAAGGCTGGGCAGTGGTTGCCCCAGAAGCACTCACAGTGTGTTGACTACATTCAGTATCTGTTGAACTTGCCCATTATGGGCACTGATTTCATTTTCCTCATCTCCTTGGGTGAAAACTTGTACCAAGGCAAGTTTGTTTCCCAGGTCAGGATAATTGGAGGAAATTGTAGTACCCAGTGAGTTGGTTTCACTGAGATTCACTCCCTGGCTTTATGATCTTTAGTTTTTGGTGTCAGTTGTGACACAGAATCTTGTTATTGTTGCTTTCTAGGTTTGAAAGGATTGCCGGAGGGGTTCTGTGTTCACTGTATTGCTCCTGAAAGTTTTTCTGTGGTATGTGAAAGGATATTATGTAAATTAAACTTCTTCTGTTTCCCTCTGGCTCATTGAGGAGTTCTTCTCTATGTCCCCATTTAATGTCCTTTAGCAGGATAACAGTTTACTTATAAGGTCCAGAACCTGTATTACTTATCACAGAACCAATCACCCTCTGTTGGTCACTTTAAGTATCTGCAGAACTTGCCCATTTCAGACACTTATTTCATTTTTCGTATCTCCTTGAGAGATAACTTGTTTTACCAGGGCAAATTATATGTGAGTCAGTGAATGGCTTCTGACCTTATCAAAGTTATGCCCCTGAAACTGACTGCCTTTCTTTAAACTGGGTCATGGTCTGTCATGTATGTTTCCATATCATGGTGCGTTCCTCAGGGGTTAATGAAAATGCCTTTCTCAAAACAATATGGCTAGGTTCATGCCAGAGGGTTGAGTTTGTGTTCTCTGCACTCTCCAAGCTGTCAATATTGTCCTTTCTTTTAGTTAACAATGTTGATGGTTTGTTGGTTCTTTACATTGTGATGCCTGCACAGTGATGGAGGAAATTCACTTCCTTTAAAGTGCTTGCCTTCTCCTTATTAAAATTTTCATTGCTTGTCAACTGGAGCATGAAAATCTATAATAGAAGCTCAAAACCACTGAATGATTCCTACAAGAATTATTTAACTTCTCTTTAGTCACTCAGAGCCTTCTGTTTTCATTGTCCCACGCTACTGTGCAATGTGAACACTCACCCTATAGGTTATCCCCAAGTAAACAAATTAAGTTGCCATTTTCTGAATGTTCAGCAGTGGTCTCCCCAGAACCACTTACTCTTTACCCAGTTATTTTTCTGGTGAACATCCCATTAATAGGTATATAATTATTTTTCACTAGCCAGGCAGGAAAACTCAGTGATGTGATAAATACTTTATAGGTTGGTTTTCAGTCTATAATGATTTTATGTTCCTAAGTCTATTATTGTACTTAGAGTGGGAGATGTATTCTTTCATATATTCCCATAACATGATTCCTCCCACAAATACAGTGTAGATTTCTCCTGTAAATAATATGGTCAGGCTCCTGTCAGAAGATTTCACCATGTGTTCATGTGACTCACTGTGATAGACAAGATTTTCTTGTGTCATTTCATGTATAGGTTGTTCAGTGATGCCTAACATTACTGAAAGTATGTCATGGTCACAGAATTGATTACTTACCTCTCAAAGGGATTCATTTGTACTCTTAAATTTCCATTGTTTGTACCTGCATTATGGAATTTATTGGCTGTTGGTAAAATTCACTGAGAATTACTCTTCCATTTTACCTACACAGAAATGGTTGTTCGTTTATCCAGTTGTGTAGTAGGGTGGGAACATGAATAAAACTGGTGCCACACATCTTGATTATCATAAGTTGCCAGACTTAGCATATCAGTCATTTATTTATTAGATATTTTTCCTGTGTTTATGCCTGTGTAGCCCAATGTAGGAAATTTCTAGCAAATGATATAGTATGTCAACAAAGCTCTCATTAATGACACAGGCTCAAAGACAGTAATGGCTCCAGTCTTGCAATGAAGGGCACTGGTTAAAACTCCATTATAACTTGTCCTGTGTTTACTCTGCTAAGGGTGACTTAGAGTCATTGTCTAGCATGTGTTATAGAATATGAACAGAGAACCAAGTGGATATCCCTTTAATGAGGATAATATAAACAGTTTGTCAAACACAGTGGATTGGTTTTCCACAAAATCATTTATTTTGTTCACTGCTTTCAGTGTCTGGGGAACACTGTGCCAAGAGTGGAAATACAGTTGCTTTCCAGGTCGAAATAATTGATGGTCTGTAGTTAGTGTCCTGCCGTCTTTTTTTTTTTTTTAATGCCAGGTGATCTCTCCTCTTTGACCCCATTGTCTGCTTCTTTCCTAAATGGCACTTATTTTGCCAGGATAGAATAGATTAGATACATTTCTATCTGGATGCCTCACCCTGTGTTCACTCCACACTCCACATGGGGCTGTTTGCAGTCAGTATGCAACATGCTATGTATAATGTAAGCCTACACCCAGTAAGGTAATCCCTGTGTAAGGAAAAGGAAGTCTTAAAAGCAGTTTCTGAAGAACTGCTCCTTCTGAGTTGACCACCTTCATTATTTGCTAAGCTTGGCCGGAATTGGCACTGAGTTCCTATACTCTACCAACCTTAGCAAGATTATTGGTATATCAGCTAACAATGTATGGCCTTCAGGGATTTGATGCTGGCCAGAAAAAAATCATATGCCCACGAGGGGGATTTTCTTTTAACACTGCATAATGATCTCTCATGTCTGTTCCCATATGGTTACTAACGATATTGAAGGTATGTCAAGATCACTGAGTGATTCTTCTTCTCTCAAAGTGTTTCATGCCTGAAATCCCCAAGATGGCAATGAAGTTCTCATTCTTAGCATATCTGTCATTGGTTTCCCCAGATTCATCTCATCTCTGTTCATTCCTCTCAAGGCTGGTTCAATCCCTGGCCCAGCTCAGTGGGTTAAGGATCCAGCATTGCCGTAAGCTGCAGTGTAGGTTGCAGATGAGGCTCAGATTCCCTGTTGCTGGGGCTGTGGCATAGGCCAACAGCTGCACCTCCAATTTGACCGTTAGCCTGTGCACTTCTGTATGCCACAGGTGTGGCCCTAAAAAAAAGAAAATGAAAGAAAGAAAGAAAGCTTTTGTTTGATTTTGCTAAATATATTTTATTGACTTGTTCCTCAATCTGATACAATGAAATGAATAAAAGTTAGCATGTACAATATATAAAAAGAAATAAAGTGCTATTTGTTATCTTTTTATCTTTATGAGTTCCTTGGTCTCTAAATAAAGGAGAGTTTATTCAACTAATCAGAAGTGTCAACAGTTTTTCCATCTCAGTAGTAGTGGCAAGAAATAAATGATATTTTGCTTTCTATATGCATGTAAATATAAAAAGAACCGATTTTCAAAGAGAATTTATTTGTCCAGAAAAGGTTTAAATAAAAAGAAAATATTTTCTTTCTCCCTCCCTCTATGTCTTTATCTCTCTTGTTGAGTTTAGCTTACCTGATTTATAAAGGCAGCAGTCTTTCTCTGAACTTATATCTCAGCAAACCACACACTATTTTATCTTTAGTCACTAGTCTTATGTAACCAAATGGATTTTCTTCTCCATTAATTGAAGAAAAAAATATTTAACATGCTTGTCTTTACGTGGACAATGCACTAAATATTTATTAATTTTCTATTTGTTAATTTTGGTAGCATACTGACAGAATAATTTAGTACTACATTATAACACTGTATAGAAATTTACTGAAATTGTCATTAGCAGATGTAGGGTTAAACTACAAATGTATCAGTTCTTTTCGAAGTAAGTAATACCTTTATTATGTAAGTAATACCTTTTAAAGATTTAGAAAGTTAAGGTCATTTGAACTTATAATTAATGTTCAGCAAGGGTTTTAGCATGGGTGACTTTGTTTCAAAGATCTTATCCTTTACATAAACTATTTCTTTATCCATTTTGATAATCATTTTATTTGTAGTAATTTTTTTCTCTTTTCTTTTTATAAGACGTATTTCTCAAAGTTTTCTGAGAAATGTGATTCGTGATTATATCCTACACCCATATTGATCATTTTACAATTCTTTGAATTTGTCTTGTGCACTTGTATTCCAAATATGCAAAGTTCAAGTAGCATGAGCTAAGAATGTTATCACATTATTCCTCAAAATTGTCTTTGGAGCCAGTTTAATATGAGAGAGAATAAAATCCCTATCTGAATCCAAAAATTTATTCTATAGTGAAAAGCACCATTACTTTAAACCCCAAATCAAGTAGTATTTGTAAAATAGAGCAATAACCTGTATGCCCTTGAATAAAAGCCAGTATAAATAATTATTTTTTCATGGGAGTATGGTGGAAGAGGGCTTGTAAACTATATTGACCCTTTCAGATGAGTAGAAAAATCAGGTTATTTTAAGGAATGTGAGCTTAATGTGAAGTAACATTTTATAAATTATATTGAGATTTTTAGTCTCTAATATTATAAATACTTTTCTCATGACTCAAAAAACTTTTTAAAGATAGCACAATAATCCTGTTTTTCTTCTCTTGTCCCAATTCAAATATAACCTTAACTACATTATTAATTCAATTTTTATATTCGTATTGAGCAATAAGTGATATATGATACTAGAAAGTAAACTTAATTTGTTATTTGTGTAATGACAAGGAAAGTATATTTAATTTGTTATTTGTCTAATGACAGTATAGCCCCTTAAGCTAGATTATTTGCAGTGATATGTTGTATTTCACTATGGAAAATCCCAACATTTATATGTATGACTAGACATTTGCATTTGGCTATTACAGTAGGATCAAAGTCTGGATTTGCAATTGTTCTTCTAATAATTACAAGCAATCATCTTTTTTTTCTCATGTGTCTTTACCTTGGAAGAACAAATAGTGGAAAGAATTTCAGGGAAAAATTTATGTAGACCTCTGATAATAGATGCTAAAACTTCTTTATCAAAATTGAGGGCGTCATAGAAATAATAGTTATGCCAATGTTTTCTAGGTCACCACTGAGTTATTTTTTTAAAGAATTTAACTGATCTTATTTTAGAAAAGGACCTAATATGTACAGAAGCAATAGATGAAATCATAAGAGAATGATAAATAACAAAAAAATAACATCTGCAAAAAAACATGATTGTAAAATTAGAAAGTTAGGAATAAACTGAAGAAATTATAAGTAACATGACAACAAAAGGTCAATTCCTTATGGTATAAGGAGATCTCATTAACTGGTAAGGAAAACAAAATAATCCAGACAAATTAGATCACTGAAACTGAATAGGTTAAAAATGTTAAATAAATGGTTCATGGCATAAAATTTAAGAAAATATAATAAATCACATTAATATCTTGTGAATAAAAATTTTTAGGAAATAATCCAGAAAGAAAACAAACAAACAAACAAAAACTGCCTCACATACTGTGATGATCCAAGAACTGAGCATAAATCAATATTATAGTGATTTTGATAAACAACTTATGTTTGCTGGTGCAAATAAGATTATAATGTTAAACAGTATTTCCTAAGTAGTCATCCTTACCGAGAATTAAAATAAATAAAAAATACTTTTTGGAACCACTTTTGCAAAGGTGAATGTAAGCTAGAAGAAGAGTTAAGTTTGGGAAATCTATAAGCCTTTAGTTTTGGTACTAGCTTGTAATTCTTTAGCTAATGTGATTTTTTACCCATTTTGCCTCATATTCACATCTGTAAAATGGTAGTAATAATAATACTTTTTACTTCTCAGAATCTTCATAAGAAATATTAACCAGTAACAGAATAAAAGCTTTGATTTGCCACTATGTTATCAGTGATGACATAAATGTAGACTACAGGAAACTAGGAAGGAACTATTAAACCATTAAGAGTGAAACAGACTAGGTGGATAGCTAAAGAAACATTGATAAAAGCTGTTTTTTAACCAGTGAGCTCTTTAGCAGAAATTGTGTCCAACTGCCTCACCTTCAGCTGAAGGTTGCAATAGTTGAACAGTTTTAATTTACTAATCTACCAATCTACTTTTCTTTCTGAGAATTTTATGAATTGTGATCTTAGAAAAACCCAATGTAAAGAAAAAGGAAAATAAAAGGGTACATATTTCTAGGACCATCGTAACAGATAATACAGTGATAATAAGGAATTTTCTAAGAAACAGAGTTCATTAAATAGAAGTATTTTTACCTGTAAAATAAATCCATTCCTACAGATTTTTTTGATTTATTTATTGATAAACCTGATGGGCTTCCCAGAGAGACAGCAATTTTTTTAAGTCTTTTTTTATTACTCAATGAATTTTATTACATTTATAGTGTACAGTGATAATCACAACCAAATTTTACAGTATTTCCACCCCAAACCCTCAGTGCATTCCCCCATCCTCCCAACCAAGACAGTGATTTTTTCAAGCAAACCATCCCTTTTTTTTTCTGAGTCACGAATTATGTATTTATTTATATTTTTAATTACACGATAAATTTTATTACATTTATAGTTGTACAACAATCATCACAACCCAATTTTATAGCATTTCCATCCCAAAACCCCAGCCCATCCCCCTACCCCCCTACCTGTCTCCTTTGGAAACCACAAGTTTTTCAAAGTCTGTAAGTTAGTATCTGTTCTGCAAGGAAGTTCATTGTGTCCTTTTTTCAGATTCCACATGTAAGTGATAGCATGTGATGTTGGTGTCTCACTGTCTGACTAACTTCACTTAGTGTTGTAATTTCTAGGTCCATCCATGTTGCTGCAAATGCCGATATTTCTTTCCTTTTAATGGCTGAGTGATATTCCATTGTGTGTATGTACCACATCTTCTTTATCCACTCCTCTGTTGATGGACATTTAGGTTGTTTCCATGTCTTGGCTATCATATATAGAGCTGTAATGCATCCCTTTATTTAAATATATAAAAGTTTTAGGAATGGCTTATGATGAAGATATATTTTGTGAGAAATAATATGTTTGGACTGAAAGAATTGATATGTTATATAGTTCAGTGTTATCATATCTGTGTAAACTCACTGAAAGAGTAGAATGTAAATGTTAAAACTTCTCTTCGTTTCCCCCAGTACTTCACATTATCATAAAAAGGAGCATTTTCCAGTCTTCCCACATTGTACTTCATAGTTGAGTTTATAATTAAGTCATAGAGTTTAAAACCGAATGAAAAATTTCCTTTTACTCACTCACACGAGTGCCACGTTTCTCCTCCCCCAGCTTTATTCAGGTATAATTGACATATAACCTTGTGCAAATTTAGGGTGTACAGTGTGCCGCATCTTGTTTTTAAAAGGGCAGATTTTCATTTCTCAACATCTTAAGACCAGTATCAAGGGGAAACTCACAATGAAGTATGATGGCAGAGTAGATGAGAGGTCACTGTTACCACCTACACTTCCCTTCCTAACAGAACCCTTAGAAAGTATGGTGAAGAATGAGAATGGAGGTCCCCACTGCCTTGAGATCAGTAAAACTGTAGACTCTAAGTTCCACGAGGTTAATCAGTACATTTGTATTGCTAAATGACATATCTCCATCACTGACTCCATTGCCAGGCATGCAGTGGGTTCTGTCAGTCAGTCAGTTGGGTACGTTCATAGCAAATGCTCTGAGACTCGAAATAAACTACTTATTGATGATGGGTAATGAATGGTTATAAGACCATACTACAAAGAGCATAATGCAATACTCAATACATTAAATCAATCAACTGAGATAAAAAGAATATCGTAATAATTAACTATTAAAATGCAAATACACAGTGAATATATATTTACAGTCTCTTAAGATAAATTGTAATTAGATTCATAGCAGTGACCTGATTACTTTATTAGGCTCATCATGACAAGGTTGTTTGAAACCTTTTACCATATGACTTAATTTGCTGTCAGTCAGGTGTGTTTTCATCTTAATACTACTGAGGATAGAAATTTGATTTTTTAAAGTGCCGTCAGGAAGAAGATAAACAAAACAGTTGAAAACAGTTGAAAGTTTTAAATGCTCTATAGAATTTGAGTTTATTTTAAATGTATTTAATTAAAATATATTTTGTTTATTTAAAAATTTTTCCATAATTTGGTATTTCTTGCAGAGTAACATAGGTAACAAAAGAAAAAAAAACATCGTAACAGAGTACACATGTTGTAGGCGTTATGCTTTTGATATTTCTGATATTACTTTTGAATAGAATTTTTAAATCTAATTCTTATTTGGCACTTTGTGGTTTTAACACATTCCAGAAACTCTTTTATCCCAAGTCAGATCATATTTGCAGCTCATCATTTAGCTTTGATCATTGCATTCTTTATTAGTATGTTTCATCTTTCTTGTATTTGTATTTAATTCAGAGGTATTTTACAAGTATCATTTATAAATATACCACAGTATGATGTTTGTGTATGTATTATCTTAAATATGAAGAAATTAGCCTTAACTTGATAAGTACTGTGTGCACAATGAGGAAGTAATTCACAGAAAGAATACTGGAAGAAGTTAAATGACTGCTCCAAGCACCCAGTGAGTGATTTCATTCTTACTTTCAATTTCTTTCACACTTGTATCCCCTTCCCAGAATGCTTCCATGAAACTAAGGGAGTTAAGGGAAACTGGGCCAAGAATATCCCTCCATGCATGGGTTCTAAATAAGAAATGAAAATATGATATTTGTAGCATCGTTAGCTTAAAATCTTTTGAACAGAATCAGTATTTAAATAAATGAGTGTAGAGCAGAGGTTGGCAATTTTTTTTTACTGTAAAGGGCTAGATAATATTTTATACTTTGAGGACCATCTGGTCTCTGTCTCAGCTATTCACTCTGCTTTGGTAGTATGAAAGCAGCCATAGATAGTACATAAATGGATGACTGAGCCCCCCCAAAAAAATTAAAAACTCCTTCATTTACAAAATCAGATAGTGGGCCAGATTTGGTTTGGGGGCTTGTCAACCACGGTTTAGAGGGAAGATTCTCAGGCTTGTATTTCCCAAGGCAAAATTCCATTGGCATATCATCTGAATAAAATTTTATATAATAATTACTTCCAAGCTTTTCAGTGATACATGAGAAGTACATATTTATAACTAAAAATTGATACTCAGAAACTAGGTTACCCATGTATTAAGTAATTAATTAAACGGGAGGACATAATGGACTAAGGAAGAAGCTTATATAATATCTTAATATAATTTGAATGTTATAGATACATTTTATGATTGTATATTCTGTTATGCTGGATTAATTTATGGGTATCCTGTTAAGTTTGGTAAATGTCAATTAGAACATAGGACTCAATTTTGAATGCACATTTAAATTTCCTTGGCAGTTTTAAGAATCACAGATGAAGCAGTTCCATTTATGATAATGGCAGAATAACTGATAATAAAATTATATCTCCCACCATGAATAACTAGAAAAATGGACAAAATATGTGGAACAACCCTGATCATACTTGAACAACTGGTAGTGCAAGATCCCTGAGGGAAGACAAAGAACAAGGTGAGCCCTCCAATAATCCTGGATTTCAGTCCCACGCATTTACTAGACTTCCCAGGCAAAAGACAGAGATAAAAGTTTGGAGAACTGAGATGGCTGCAGTTTGTGGGGCAGAGTACCTGAGCAGAGAAAATTATGCACTGAATGGGTACCATATATCTGAATTGAAGTCATATGAGACATTTGGCTGAATATTTGTCACATGTATCAGGTGACAGAATTCCCAGTGATGGGCAAAAGACAGCTATCAGAGAGCTATAAACTGAACAGTCCTCAAAGTTCACCTGGGGCTGGAATGTAACCAAAGTAGGGTAGCCTTATTGATTACCCTGAGAATTTAATAGACCCTAGAAAGGCTACATTATAAGGAGTAAGGTTGTACTACCCCTAGAATAAAACATAACCTACCTTAGCTATCTTTAAGTTGTTTTAACAAAGGATAAACTCTCAACCAGAGGAAAACTCTCAATAAAATACTGATATGCAAGTATATAATTGTCCAAAATGAATCATTGCCGGAGCCTGCAGGCAAAACGAACCGGGCCGACGACGCAGTCCTCACGACTGAGAAAAGAAAGACACACACACAAAAAGAAAGACACACAGACACACAGAATGGGGTCGAGAGGGGTGAGTCCTACGGCTCGAAGCAGAAGCCAGACATTATCGGACACCACCAACCTGGTTTATTTGGTGATTCTTCTTAAAGCATCCAAGAAGGAAGAAACATTGAATACCAGGTTAAAGATTACATAGGAAGTCTTAGGAGTACAATCATGTTTACCTTAAACAATGACCTATACAGTCATAAAGTTAAGACATCCTGCTTTTATCTTTATCTTATTTTCCTTAGGCAAAGAACAAAGCACAGAGATTCTCCAAGGGGAATCTTCCGTTAATCTTTTATCTCAAGAATGTTGGGGTGGGGGGACGGGGAATCCTTGCAGAACAAGTTTCCCAGGGCTATGTCCTGTAAACAGGGCTGTTAACTCCTGAATACTAGACCCTCATTCCTGAGGCAGCTCCCCGCAAATCATAATACTTTTTAAGGAAAACAATAAAATCTAGACAACATCGGCATTTATAGGAGTTCTTCTGTGAATCAAGGAGTTAAGGATCTGGCCTTGTCACTGCAGTGGCTTGGGTTGCTGTGGTGGCTGGGTTCAGTCACTGACATGGGAACTTCCACATGCCACAGACATGGCTAAAAATAAAAACCAAAATACCAAAAAACATTTATAATATCTATTGTCCAATCAGTAATTACTAAACATGCATGTAGCAGGAAAATATGGCTTATAACCCTGAAAAAAAATAGTAAAATGATCAAGAATTGACAGATATGATATTAACAAAGTATTTGAACAGTTATTATAAATGTAAGAAGACTATAAACATAATAAGATGATTACGAAAATAAAGGAACATGAATATAATGGAGAACTATAAACCTAAAAAAAAAAAGCAATAGAAGAAACCAAAAAGAAACTTGTAGACCAAGAAATTATGCTGTGGCTGTATTTCTTCTCTTTCTCCTTAGACTACTTGTCGTTGACCTGTCAGTAATAAGGAAGTAGTTATAGCTAATGCTCTGCTGCTAATTTTGCTTTGCTTGACATTTTAAGTGAAATATTCTTTATAGTATATATTTATATTCATTTTTACTGGAGATTATTCCACCCTATAAAACTCATATCTAATATACTTAACAGCTGAGGTTATTTAAAAGAACTGAACTAACTTTGACGATTAACAATATTTCTTAAATGGGATATGTATGTTATATTTCCAATATAACCAAAATCATCAAATATCATGCAAAGTTAATTTTTTACAGTATATAGCTGCACCACATACTTGAAAGTTAAATCTGAGTCTGATTAGAGGATGTTTCTCCTTAATTCACTTTCATTTTCCCTTTCAGAAAAATTTGAGTACCTGTTCTATATTTGACAAGGATAATTTGCTATATTTTCTCAAGCAATTTCTGGATGTTCCAAAGATATATCAGTAACCATCGTATGCACTCATAATTAATTCCAGCATTGAGTCAGCATACAGAAAGTATGGCCTTTGGATGGCAACTCTTGGCTGAATTCCTAATGTTCTGTTTCAATTTCTGATGAGGTGATGAAGTGGAAAGCTCATACAATGTAATTTTGCCATAGGTTTCTTTTGGGATTTTTGAAAGAGGATCAAAGGCTTAAAATCACTGGATGAAACATTTCAGCTTTTCAAAGCCTAGAAAAAGGAAGGTCAAAGCTAATTAAAAAAAAAAAATTCTACCTGAGGTGTCTGAATCCCTTCTAATAAACCCAAGTGCAGTGGTAGTTAATACTTATTAGGACTACAAAGATATGATACAAAATATGTGAAATATGGTATGATTCAGACACATTCTGCATTTTCAATATTAAGAACAGATTTACTCATAGTTCCTGTTGTGGCTCAGTGGTAATGAACCCAGCTGGTATCCATGAGGATGTGGGTTCAATCCCTGGCCTTGCTCAGTGGGTTAAAGATCTGGCATTGCCGTGAGAAGTGGTGTAGGTTGCAGATGCAGCCTGCATCTGGCATTGCTGTGACTGTGGTGTGAGCTGGCAGCTGCAGCTCTGATTAGACTGCTAGCTTAGGAGCTTCCATATGCCATGAGGAAGGCCCTAAAAAGACTGTAGTCTTTACACACACACACACACACACACACACACACACACACACACGTATATATATTGTATATATATACATATATATGTATATATTTACTAATTTACTATCACAGAAATTTCCAAGATTGTAATCGAGTCTGTTTATTATTACAATGGTATGACTTTTTTTCAGACTTGTTTCGCCATTAACCATTTTTTTTAAATGATTTTGTAGGCATAGTGTAGTTCTTGTTGCTACTTGCAAAGTATTTTGTACAATTTGATCTGGTTTTTCTCAACATTTGAGTATGAAAATTGACAAATAGAAAATGTGAAATACACGCATAGTGAATATCCAGATAACTACCACTTAAGTTCTGCAAATACTAACATCTTGCTATATTTCCTTTCTCTCGTATCATATATCTACCCATTCCTATATCCGCCCATCAATTCATCTTATTCTTTGATGCATTTTAACCCTAAACACATCATCAGCATGCTTATCTTCCCCCCTTTTTAAATCTTTTTAAATTCTAGTTGATTTACAATGTTCTGTCGATTTCTGCTGTACAGCAAAGCTACTGTTATACATATATACACATTCCTTTTCTTACATTATCCTTCATCATTTTCCATCACAAGTGATTAGATATAGTTGCTTGTGCTATACAGCAGGATCTCATTGCTTATCCACTCCAAATGCTATTGTTTGCATCTACCTACCCCAAACTTCCAGTCCATCCCACTCCCTCCCCTTCCCTCTTGGCAACCACAAGTCTGTTTTTCATGTCCATGAGTTTTTTCCTTTTCTGTAGATAGGTTCATTTGTGCCATATATTAGATTCCAAATACAAGTGATATTATATGGTAGTTGTCTTTCTCTTTCTGACTTAATTTAGTATGAGAGTCTCTAGTTCATCCATGTTGCTGCAAATGGCATTATTTTGTTCTTTTTTATGGCTTAGTATTTCATTGTGTATATATATATATCACATTCTCTTAATCCGTTCTTATGTTGATGGACATTTATGTTGTTTCCATGTCTTGGCTACTGTGAATAGTGCTGCAGTGAACGTAGGGGGAATGTATCTTTTTCAATGAAAGTTTTGTCTGTATACATGCCCAGGAGTGGGAATCCTGGGTCATATAGTAGTTCTATATTTAGTTTTCTGAGGTACCTCCATACTGTTTTCCATAGTGGTTGTAGCAATTTACATTCCCACCAACAGTGTAGGAGGGTACCCTTTTCTCCACACCCTCTGCAGCATTTGTTATTTGTTGACTTGTTAATGAAGGCCATCCTGACCAGTGTGAGGTGGTACCTCATTGTGGTTTTGATTTGCATTATGTGCCTGTTGGCCATCTGTATATCTTCTTTGGAGAAATGTCTATTCAGGTCTTTTGCCCGTTTTTCAATTGGGTTGTTGGTTTTTTTACTGTTGAGCTATATAAATTGTTTGTATATTTTAGAGATTAAGCCCTTGTCAGTTGCATCAGTTGAAACTTTTATCCCATTGTGCAGAAGCCTGTAAGTTTTTTTAGGTCCCATTGGTTTATTTTATTTTTTTTATTTCTGTTGCTTTGGCAGTCTGACCTAAGAAAACATGTGTACGGTTGATGTCAGAGAATGGTTTGCCTATGTTCTCTTCTAGGAGTTTTATGGTGTCTTATATTTAAGTCTCTTATCTTTATCAAGAGTTCCATATTTGTTTTCTGACCTTTTATTCTTAGAGGCAAATTTCACACAGTGAAATGAACAAATCTTGAGTATACTGTGCCATGAATTTTGGCAAAAGCATACACTGTAACCAACCATTCAAAATGTGAAAAAGATGCAAATCTCTATCAAGATATGAAACACTTCCATCACCTAGGAGAATTTCTGCATGCCCTTACTGAGACAATTCCTTAGAATTAACCCCTTTCTGATTTTCTCCATAGTTTATTTTTGGGCTTAGCCTAATATCTTTGCTTCCAGTTTCTCCACACTCAGGTAGTCCATTTTTCATACTGTACTAGAACATTATACCACTTCTATAGTGAAAGTCAAACAAATAGACAATATAAACCATAAAGAATCGACCTCCTCCATTAAATAATGGGACTGTCATAACATTCTGCATCTATTACACTTTGGTCCCAAACTTCCTTTCTAGCAGTCCTAGAAATTCCCCATAATTTCCATCAGTTACATAATTACACAGAACTATCTCTTATTCTCTGAATAAACCGTAAGTATTATGCTGTTATCTTGGATCAGACATAAGCATTTAAAAGGTTTACTAGTCATGGTTTTGGCTACCTGAGCATCCATGATATGTAATAAATTTAAATACAGCAGAATGACAGATTTGATTTCACAAACTGGGCAAAACTGACATGTGGAAACAAGTCCTACATTAAGTGAATAAGCACCACCAGCTCTATACACCTGCTTCTCAATGTAAGGTCATTTGTTATACATCTAATGTACATTCACTCTCACCCAGATTTTGAAGGAATCACTTCTTTTTTTCACTATGTTTTAAAGAGGAAATCAAAAGATATTAGGAAACAGTTTACAAGATTCACAGTCTTAGGATTTATTCCTCAGATATGTAAATGTTCTACCCTAGTTACTTCTCTGTGCTGCACGAAATAGGAAAATAAACTTTTTTTCTTATTCTAAAAATATTAGTTTCTATCATAGCCTTTTATGCCTATTCTTAATTACCTATTTACATGCTAATTCTTCCTTACAAATTAAAGAAAATTAGAAAGCATCCCACATACTTGAAATGCTGTAGATTGCCTTTTAGAACATGTAATTGAACTATTTTTTTCTAAGCAAGATTAAAAAGGAGTTTTTAGAACCATGATAAATTGGTTATATATAGAAACTAATATTGATCTACTGTCTTAAAATGGATCTTATATTCATAATTAGTCATTTTTCTTTCATCTGTTTTGAATATTTTTCTTTCTTATACTACCTCATGTGCTACATTCATGCCAATTCAGGAAAAAAAATAAGGAAGGGTACATTTTCTCCCCCTCATACTAACAATTTCATTTAATTGTATCTAAGAAATCGAGAAAGGATTGGAAACAGATATCTTTATCTCACAGGAAATTTCTTCTATTCGCCTGAAAATAAAGCTGCCCAGTTTTGAGAGATTCGTGTAGGAGTTGATAAATGTACAACACATAAGTGCAGCTCATGACAAAATATAAACCAATTTTAAAAATCATGTCAATGCTATTAAAGATAAACCACCCTCAAGCAAGCTACACTAATGTAGAAATATTTAAAAAAAAAAAACTGTCAAGAGTTCTCGAGATGCACAATACACGATGTTGTATTATCCACAGACAGTATTTGCAATTGATGAGGAAAGAGAAGTTAGAATCTCAGAGGCTCAGCACAAGAGTTTATACCTGACTTATGCCGGATTCAAATGCTGTTTAGCAGAGCATTTTCATGCCATAGTCATTCACAAACATAGCTTCAGTTCCATTAAGCTCCAAATTGAAATGTTTTCATCATGTCTCAAATGAGGGATTGTGGGAAATCATGTACTGGCTTGTAAGAACCCACTTAAAAATACATCTCTTCCTCTGGTTTATAATTGTGTATAACAAGTCACATAGCCACATTCAACTTTAAAGTGTACATGGAAGTATCAACCTAAAACATGTGCCTGAAAGAAGAGGAGCAAAATGTAAACAGCTTCTATGATCACTTCATTATTTTTGACAGTTGATGATCAGCCAGTTTTTGTGAAAGCCTGAGATTTTTCATTTTCTTTTTGCATTTGTAGTTAGGAATTTTTTATATCACCACTGAAAACAACAGTATACTTAGGTGTGTTGCATGAGCGTGCGAGGTTTTGTTAACTATTTTATCAAGTAACTTCCATCATTCACAATTTCTTAGCTTTCCATATACCTACTAGTTGAGTGGAGACTGCTAATCTAATGGCTCATCCCATTCATTGAGCAATAATAATGGATTAGTGATGTCATTCTGCTTCAAAAGAAATGGGATCTTTTTTGTGCCTTCTTCCATTGCTATAAGGTACAACATGGATTCATCAGGCCCACCTTAGTGCCTTGTTATGTTTAAACTTTATATATATAAATGGAAATCAATACTAATAATGCGTACTAATGTCCATGTTCAATTGAGGTTTGAAAGTTTCACGAAAATAGCCTAATTGAGACTGAAATTAAAGGCTAGCAAGGTCAGATAGTGTTAAACTTGATGGGTATTCTAGAATAATAGGAGCAGGAATCACTATATCTAATTCCAAAGCACCACAAGTAACTCAGTTTGAGGAAGGGAGGGCTGAGAGAGACAAGTAATAGATCAACATGTCTTATGTATTATGTTAAGGAGTTCCCGTTGTGGTGCAGCAGTTAACAAATCTGACTAGGAACCAGGAGGTTGCAGGTTCGATCCCTGGCCTTGCTCAGTGGGTTAACGATCTGGCATTGCCCTGAGCTATGGTGTAGGTCGCAGACGCGGCTCAGATCTGGCGTTGCTGTGGCTGGGGTATAAGCCGACGGCTGAAGCTCTGATTTGACCCCCAGCTTGGGAATCTCCATATGCTGTGGGTGCTGCCCTAAAAAAGGCAAAAGAAAAAGACCCCCTAAAAAATCTATATTATGTTAAAAATTTTGAATGTTATCCCATTAAATGAAATTATAATAATATATTTTAAAATTATGGAACAGTATGTTGTCCACCTGAAACATATAATATCGTATATCAACTATACCTCAGGGTTTAAAAAAATATGTTTTGGATGTGTTTTGTGTGTCTAGCTGGATATGACCATTAGAGAGTTGGAAATTTCATTGGAAGTTATGGAGATAGCTTGTTGCTGAAGAGATGTGAATGTGGTCAGCATATATAAATGGTGGTGAATAGTGGAGATTGGAAAATTTACACATGGGAAGATTTTATAGAAGTAGAAAAAGAGTGGGCAAATGACGAAACCAAAGATTTTTTTTTTTTTTTTTTTACCGATGTTGTCCAGGTCTGTTTAATATATACACAAGGAAAATACTCTATAATTTCTTATAAAATAGCAAGTAAGGAGTAGATGTAGGAGATGTAGAAGGGGAAAGAGAATTCAGAAAGTCCTTCTCTTCGGTAACTTTCACTTCAGAATCATCAAAAAGCAGCCACTTCCCCTCATACTCCTTTAAGCTTTGCACTATGTATGAAATTTTGTTCTCAAATCCACTAATGTTAATGCCTATTTGGTCACTGGATTCCTTGTTTCTATCAGATTCATGGGTCCCATTAGTATTGTTAGTCTCAGAATTTCTATTTTCAGCAAGTGCTGTACTGGCAACTTTATCAGGATTAGATGCTTTGTTGTATAACTCATAATCTGCTTTGCTCTTCTGTCCTCCAAGAAGTACAATAGCTGCTACATTTTTTTTGTTCAAAACTTTGCTTGGCTGGGTATTTCCACTGACTCTAATGGACACTTCTTCATCATCATAGTTTTTAACCACACCCCTTGCTTCCTCCTCATTGAGTGGTTCTGGCTTACCTATTTCACACATTTGGTCGATCACAAAATTTTCCTTATCTAGTTCTAAACTGTTAAGGTCAGTGACTTTAACAGAAGCAGTGTAATGCCCACTACTAATTGTAATGCCACTATGTATCACAACCGCAAATAATCCATAGCTGTCGTTGGTTGGCTTTGTGCTCCATTCTTCTAGTGACAGTTTAAGAGGTGTCAGTAAAGGAGTGTTGATCTTGGAAAGTCCACCACCATAACAATCAAACTCCAAGCAACTAGCAGCAAAGCACTTCAAATTAATAGTTATAACTTCAGGCATTTTGTCAAACAAAAGACTTCGTTCAGCTTCAGTGTAATGATGGCAATTTTCACAGAAATATTTATCTTCGCCTACAATCCTCTCCACTGAAGCAAACTGTGAAATTGCCCATCTCAGGGTCTTCATTTCTGTTTTTGGCTCTGGAGAAATTTCAGAACTCTCCTCTACTTTGGAAAGTTCATCTTCTTGCACTGGTACACTGATGTCTTGAAAATCTTCTCTTCTTTCTGTTAAACTTTCACATTCTAAGCAACGAGTCCTTAATGCCAGCTGACCTTGAAATAATTTCTCGACTAACTCAAAACCAATTTGCTCTGCACCTTTGTTTATGGGTTTAACTTCATTAACATTAATGGGCATAACATTATTCCCTGGAGATTCAAGACCACAACCGTTAGTTGTGTTATCATTTTCATATTTCCCCAAGTCCTCTTCAAGATCATACTCATTTTCTTTAGATTGTCCTTTGGATCCTTAGTTTGTTGTTATTTTCCCCAGACTACAGAATTTAGAAAGAATGCTGGGTTGCTTAGCTGAAGACTTTAACCAATTTATTTTAACTCTTGATTTCTTTTGTGAGGGTCTTCCACTCTCATTTTCAGAAATGTACTTGGGGTTTATTTTAGGAGGAATCTCTAATGTATCACCTGTACCTTTTCTTTTGGATCTGGTTTGTCTCTGGTTTTCTTCCAAAGACTGATGTTCCTTACAGACTTTAACTTTTTTTTTTCATGTTGCCAAATTCAGTGTCACTTTTTCTTTTCCCATTTCCTTTTGGGAGTTTTTCTTTATAGTCCTCAGAATGCTTCATATTGTCCATCTCCACGCTGTCATTACCACTCATTTCCTTTTTCTGATGTTTTTCTTCTACCTTAGATAACTCTGCCACATTTTTTACTTCTTTTTTTAGGAGTTGGCATGTTTCTTGAATGTTTCCCAAAATACACTGTAATACTTCCTGTGCATCATGCTGTAGATATCCTTCTTTCATAGGGTTGAGTTCCCTGAGCGTGTTAAGCAGTCGCCTTGGCTGAGTAGCAAGTTCATCAGTATACTTCTCTGGATTTAAGAGAAAACTAGCCTGAAGCTGTTCAACTGAAATGATCATGACTGTAAACTGCATATTAGTTCATAACTTGCTAAAGAATCTTCTTTGCAATTTCCATTTCCCTTTTCTTTTTGATTGGCTTCATCTTTCATGGCTTCCTTCTTCCTTGAAATAATTTTAAATAAGTGCTTCACTCCAGATTTAAAACCAGGACAAAAATATAATACCTGAAGTATACTATTAAGATAACAAGTATTGCCGAGATTATTCAGTCCCACAAATGGTAACAAGTTTTCTCTCTTCTCACAGTTCATAGGTGAGGACTGTGCTGCAGGAACAACTTGATCAACTTCAGATCCTCTGTATTCAGAAGTTTTTTCTTCATTTTCTTGAGAATCTGTGAAATCCAAGGCTCTCTTGGTTTCTTTTTTCTGAAAAAACTTCAAGGAAAGTCTGTTTTTTTTTTTGGATGGACTACCTCTTGAAAGCCCATTACTTTCACTAGGGATGACACCAGGCATTTTCTCTTCAAATCCCAAGGAGTGGACAAGAATTAATTTATACAGGAACCTTGTAATCACCAATCATATCTAGTTAATCCATCATTTGACTAGGTGCTGTAACTTATGCTGTACCATTTCTTGCTCCTGGCTGTCCTTATCACTGGGGATTGCTGGTCATGGCCCAAAGTGAGGTCCACGGCAGTGACACCGACAAGTCCAACCGGGCCGAGCGTGGGTGCCACAGGTGAGCCCCTGCCCCGAGCTCACGGGGGCCCCCGACCCAAGGAAAAGCTGGTCGGATCGCCCTCCCCGCAGGGGAGTGACCATTTGCTCTGAAGAGCGGGAACCCGGGCTGCCGCTCGGTCCTGCCCGGCTACCGTACCAACTACATCCCCGGAGCGGGGCCCGCCCGTGCCCGCCCCAGGACGGCAAGGAGCACCAGAAGCAGCTCCGCTCGCCCGGCGTCCTAACCGCTAGGGTCCAAAGATTCTTGAATATATTATAATTTTCTATTTGTAGCAGTTATAGGAAAAAGTAGTTTACTCTCCATGGCAGAATATGCTGATTACAATTCTGAAAATGACTGGCAAGTAGAAGTACAGTGTGCTCTGAATACCATAATGATGGGGATGGGGGAACAGAGGGTGAGCTACTCAAGCTTGTCAAAAAAAAAAAGAAATGACAACCAACAGCTTGTTTATAATACTCAGTATGTGCCAGGTGCTATTCTAAATTATATGTATCCTCACTTAATCCTTAACAACACATTGGAATAGAGAAAGGTCAAGTAATTTGCTAAACTAGTAAGAATTAAAACAGATTTTTTTTTAAGAGCAGACTATTTTATCCAGGACTAGTGGCTGCAGCATCTTTGTTCTCAACCATCGTTGCCTCTCTCTGCTTAAACTAGTTCCATAGTTTTCAGAATTTAGCTAGTGAGATCATGGTGACATTTTAAAATCTTGTAACTTTAGCTATAGGCTTCCCGTCCATGTATTAGGAGCAACTAATATACTACATTTCCTTGCTTTATTTTGACTATAGTAAGTTCTGACCTTTTGTTTTGTTTTGTTTTGTTTTGCTTTTTAGGGCCGTACCCACAGCACATGGAAGTTCTCAGGCTAGGGGTCAAAGCAGAGCTATAGCTGCTGACCATAGCCACAACAACACGGGATCCAAGCTGTACTACACCACAGCTCATGGCAATGCCGGATCCCTGACCTACTGAGTGAGGCCAGAGATCAAACCCGCATCCTCATGTATACTAGGAGGATTCATTTCTGCTGCACCATAATGGGAACTCCGGTTCTTACTTTTTAATAATTGCTAGAGTGATATTGACCACCGAAAATGGAACATTTAAGTATGCCTATTTATTAAGTTAACTATTATTTATTGGGTTAGCAGAAGCTATTTTAAACTTTTTTAAAACAAAAAATTCACAAAGAAAGTAGAAATATCAAGAAAATTTAGAATAAGGATGTCCTGTGAGAAAGATATCCAGCTGTTTAATCTTTCTGACATCAATTTCCTCATCTATGAAATGGTGTCTACATTACAGAATAGTGGGAGTCAAAGTGTATGTTCCATAGAACACCCCATATGATAGTTGCAAACTAATTTCTCAATATTTCATATACTTTATTTAAAAGTGTATATGAAAGTGCAACTCAAATGAAAGTTATATTCCAAACATCATGACTGCAATAAGGAAAAGAAGCATTATTGTCTCACTATTAGTAGAACATTAAATTGTCTTACCTTCATTCACTTCACAAAAATCTAATTTCATGTAAAATTTAAAACTTAGAATAATGATATCTTAATGTCAGGTTTAGAGTACTTTGAAATTTTTAGTTTGACTATTCTATCCTTATACATCTAATTTGTACCACCTCAAAGTATACTCATAAACGTTTCATACATCCCGGTTTGGTGAGGTAGAGCTAATATGACTTTAAAATAAGATTTTAGTCATAGGTAAAGGGAAAATAAATTTCTCAAAAATATCCAATTAGGATAAGGAAAGAATAAAATCAATGAAATGAAAATCCTTTCACATAATAGTCTGCTATCATGTATAATTAAAATCTCATTTGAGTTTTAGAAGTCTAGGAGAAGATTTCCATTCAAACATAAGCTACTTATAAAAAACTGCAAAAGAAATGGCTTTATTTTTCCCAATCGTATATAATGTCTGTATATGTGTGTTGGCATTTTTGAATTTGCATTAATATTGAAATATTTGTTTGAGTCATTTGAGAAAACACTTACTGAATGAACATCCACTCATGTGTGTGGCCCTATGTTAGGTTCTAAAGATATAAAGGAAAAATGGTACTTACTAGCAGTCAAATCACAACCTATGAAGGATGGCCAGTCAGAAAATCAATAACTTCAAGAGCAACAAGAAGATATTATTATGGAAACAGAGACATGAGTGCTATATTTTTAGGGATGTGATTAGGAAAAGCTTAATTAATGAAATGATATTTTACCTGGACTTTTATGTTTTCAATAGAAGGGGATAATGTGCATAGCAGTGTGATCATGAGTAATATAGGGGATGAAAAAGAGATCAGAGAATCCTGTCAATTATATTTTAGGCAATTAAAGTGTTCATAATATCTATTCATAATATATACTTATAATAGCTATGAGCATGTGCAAAAATATTCCACTTACTAAAACTTGTTAAAGTTTCATAAAATGTTGATTTTGATTTAGCAAAATTATTTTAATGGGGTTACCAAGTGTTGATTTGGTAAGTCATAGATAATGAGGGTAGTAAACCTGAAGAAAAGTAATACTTTATAATCAACTACTTTTAAAATAGAATTTTGTCATTTCTTTATACTCTGGTTGTGTATGTGTCTGTTGAGGGGTTAATTTAACATGTGTGCAGGTATCTGACCATATCAGGCTTTGTAAATAGTTCTCCCCTCCTTATCTTTCTATCTTTAAAGTTTTTCTCACCAAAAAATAAAGAGTAAATATAGATGTTAAGTAAGTGCCAGTGGGAAGCTATTTTAACTAACCACCTGTTGTTGGCCTTGATAAGAAATTTAGAATTTGCTCACCTAACCTGTTAGAATTAAGTCATGACATACAATAGCTGCTAGTGGCAAAGACGGTGGTAGGAAAGTAATTACAGCTCTCTAGAATAGAAGGTTTTTGAAATAGGTATCTTAGAGCTTTAGGCACTTAGCTGCATAGAGGCAACTATTCTAAGAAATGTGATTGAGAGTTGCCTTATGGTCCAAGGTTCCAGCATTGTCACTGCAGCAGCTCAGGTCCCTGCTGTGGTGTGGATTTGTTCCCTGGCACAGGAACTTCCACATGCCATGGGTGCAGCCAAAAAAGAAAAAGAAAGAAAGAAAAAGGAAGAAAGAAATGTGATTGTAGGCTATGTCTTACCACACATCATTGGTCCTCTTCCTCCCTCTTCTTTTTTTCCTGCGAGTTATATATCAGATAGTTTCCTAGAATTCTAACACAGGTACTTTTCTCATACTCTAAACCCACCTCTCGTCGATGGCTTGTATGGAGAAGCATTTTAGTGATCAATGATTGTAGAATCGTAGGATATCATTTTGGGAACACAGTTACATTCTGACCTAAAATAGCTGTTAGGAAAAACTGCTGAACTAAATAGATCAATTACTATTTTCATACTCATAATTATCTAGAAGACAAAGTTCTGTACTAAGCAATTTTTATATATTATTTAACGTGCAAAAATAGAGGCATGTAACAACACACACATACACGTTTCCAAAACACCCCAAAGATGTTGCTTTTGAATTATACACATTTACGGTATCATCTTTCTGAATAAAAAACTGTAAAATAGGGAAACTACTTGGCTCCTATGGATGTTGAGTGTAAGCCAACCCTGTTAATTTCATTGTAATATCCAAATGCAAGCACCTGGATGTGGGTATATTAAAAAGAATCATATTTCTATTTCAAACAGCTTAAATCTCAGTTTGCAACATTATACTTGCTTTAACACAAAACTGTTATTATGAGTCTCTTTTATCTAAGCCACTGGAAAAACTTGAGCATGCACATATTGTCTTCACCTTCTAACTATGACAGATAATATCTGTCTTTTAGTTGTCTGATTGACATTCCATACTATAGTGTGTACTGCAGGGGTTGTATGCCTCACACTACATTTCTTAAACCCATTTGTTAATTGTTGGGTGATAGATCTCTCTGGGTCTTCATATTTCTAGGTTTTGCAAGCGAGGCACTAAGTGCCTGGTTTTACCAATTCTCTTTTCGAGGGTATTTACAAAGCAAAAAGCCATGAAAGATAAAGGCTAAAGCCATTCCAAGAGGAATATGCATCTTTGTAAAAATAACTTTAATATGAGGCTGATTGTACAATACACTCAGATTTTAATTAGTGAAATTATAAAGTAAAATGTAATAATATATATCTTCAACAGTATTTTAATAGAGATTTCAACTAACTATTGTATTCCAGCTGAATTAAACTTCCTTTGTTCTTTTTAGATTATAATTTTACATATCTACTTTTATGCACGGTGTTCAAAGTTTAATGTGGCAAAGCTGTATTTTATTTAGCAGTATATTGAAGCAAAAAGAATATGGAGTAAGAAGTGTAAGACCTGGCTTACCTTCTGCCTTTTTAACATTCTAATCAAATGCCTAATCAAAATTACTCAAATATATTTGATGTCTACTTTCCTATAAAATTGGCAATAAAAAAATCTGTTCTTACTTCACTATGGTATGGATTAAATGAAATAAAATACGTGACGTATTTTCTGTATTATACATTTCTGTGTAAAAGGTAATTGCTCATTTATGTATATTTTGCTTTATTACAAAAGGATTTGATGCAGTCTTGGTAGATTGAACTGATGAAAATTCCCTTTGACCTCTACCTCCACCACTAGCATTTACAAGCACATAGAAATCTTGGATGAAATATATTCCAAAAAATTCAAATAGTTTTGCAATTCAAACCAATCTCAAAAAAAAAAAAGCTCTACTCTGAAAGTATCAGCAAAGAGCAAGGAACAAACATATGATAATAAGAAAGTGATCTTATGCCACAGAGGTTTAAATTATTAATTTTTGAACCTGAACCTAGAACTGTAAAGTAAATCTCTTCATAACAGCATGATTTTGGGTACGTACTACAACATGAAAGACACTCAAAGGCCTTATGGTAAGTGAAAAAACATGACTCAGAAGCTTACCTACCGGGCTGCTGGCTACAGATAGAGTGGAATAGACTCATCTCTCCCTATTCCTCTCTGAATAAGTACAGCTGAAGACCTTGGGCTAATTATGTCTTTTCTCAAAAAAATAAATTTTATTGGGGTATAGTTGATTTACAATGTTGTGTTACTTTCAGGGGTACAGCAAAGTGAATCAGTTATACATATACATATATCTGTTCTTTTCCAGATTCTTTTCCGATATAGATTTATTACAGAATATTGAGTAAAGTTCTTTGTGCTGTAAATTAGGTCCTTGTTATTTATGTATAGTTTGACTTCAAGATTTGTGAGTCTGTTTCTGTTTTGTAAATAAGTTTATTTGTATAATTGTATTGGATTCCACATATATTTGGAAAGATATCATATATTTGTCTTTCTCTGAGTCACCTCACTTAGTATGGTAATCTCTAGGTCCATCCATGTTGCTACAAATGGCATTTTTTCATTCTTTTTCATAGCTGAATAACGTTTCATTGTGTATTTATGTACCACATCTTCTTTATCCAGTCCTCTGTGGATGGACATTTAGGTTGCTTCCATGTCTTGGCTATTATAAATAGTGCTGCAGTGAACTTTAGGTGCATGTATCTTTTTTTTTTTACTAAAACTTATCATTTATTCCTCAAAAATGTGCATGAAATATGTAGTATGTAAAACCACACCAACAAAGAAAGCAATATAAATGAGGTTCTTAAAGTGAATGACTAGTTAAAATTATTACAGTGAGTGTGTATAATTGAGTGATTTTGCTGTACACCAGAAACTAACACAACCTTGTAAAATAACTATACTCAAAGTTTTGAAAATCGTAAGAAACATGAAGTAGAGACAGTAAATAGTAAAAAGTTGATACTTTTACAGTAACATTGATCAACTTCTATCAAGGATGATCAAGAGAAAAGTGAGAAAAATCCAAAATATCAATCTAAAAAAGACAAGCAGCAAACATATACCTCAAACTCTTTTTCCAAAGAATGACAAAGGGTTATTATAAAAAGTAAAATACCAGTGAATTTGATAACTTAGATAAAATGGAACAAATATGAAGAAGACACAACCACCTGAAAATGACTCAAAAAGAAATTATAAGGCTAAATACTCCTATGTCTCTCAAGAAATGAACAATCCTTCTTTGAAGACAACATGATTGTGCCATAGAAATCCCTAAGGAATCTACAGAGAACACTAGAAACAGCAAGTGAGTTTACCAAGTTTATATAGCACTGTGGATCCAAATAAAATATTAAAGCAAAGTCATCTTAGGCTCTTCTTAAAAGGTTAGCCATCAGCTGAATGCCTGAGAGTGATCTCAGTTCATGTGATATGGAACAGAGAAATAGTTCAGTCAAGTTCTGCTTAAATTCATATAGAATTAGATGCAGATGAGTTTAGGTACAGGCCTGTGCTTGATTCTAATAGAAACATATGCACATTTATATGCAAATACATCTATATTGATCATCAAGTACGGATTCATGTGTCCTCATATACAGACCTGCATTTGTCCACATATAGATACATGAATTCTAATTTTTTACAATTTTTTGCAATTGAATAAAGACCTAAATAACATTAAATATACCCATACATGTGTCATAGAGTTTCACACGAGGTGGACTGCAGATCTGAGTGTGTGGTGGGACATATTTGTGTTGTCAGCTATGGATCTATGAATGTTTGGGTACAGATATATGCCCATGGTTTTGAAGATTATGCTGCGTAGTTCATGGCAGCAAATGACACTAAACTCTTTTTGACCAGATCATTGAAATTATGAGTGAAATTTAAATGAGAGTACTCTTTTTAATTTTATGAATTATTATTGCTTTGGACATACATCTGGCATGTGAAAGCTCCTGAGTCAGGGATACAACAAAAAATACAGCAGTGACAATGCTTACTCCTTAACCACTAGGCCATTAGGGAACTCTAAGAGTCCTCTTTTTAAAGAAGTAAAACATAAGGAAAGATTTCTGTACACTCTATGGAGATGATTTCAAATTTTTGGAGACAAGCAATCCTTCACAATATATGTTTCATTCAGAATGAGAACACAAAATATTAAAATGCCTTGTTCCTCAAGATAAAGATGGAGGTGCATGTATCTTTTTGAATTATGGTTATCTCTGGGTATATGTCCAGGAGTAGGATTGCTGGATCATATGGTAGTTCTATATTTAGTTTTTTAAGGATCCTCCATACTGTTCTCCATAGTCGTTCTACCAATTTACATTCCCATCAACAATGTAGGTTGGTTCCTTTTTCTCTACACCCTCTCTAGCATTTATTGTTTGTGGATCTTTAATGATGACCATACTGACTGGTGTGAGGTGACAGCTCAGGGTAATTTTAGTTTGCATTTCTCTAATAATTAATGATATTGAACATCTTTTCATGTGCTTTTTGGTCATATGTCTGTCTTCTTTGGAGAACTGTCTATGTTAAGAGGACTTTGAAAGGCAGAAAGAAGAGCGCATACAGGGTAGGGAATCTCTGGTCTTGAGGAATGATATGACAGCTAGTTTTGTTTTTGTTGTTGTTATTTTTTACTTTTCTCATCTTTTCTTCTTCCTTTTAAAAAATATTCTATATATCATGACTGAGCACTGGATTGATGTAGAATACCAACAAGCACATACCCCCTCAAAACCCAAAAAAAGCCTATTTTCTCAGCCAAAAGATGTGGAGAGGGACAGCCTAGAATGACAGAAACTTTCTGACAGAAAATTTCCCAACCCCAACCAAACACCATGGATCCCTCCCAACTCCCTTCCACTGCGGGGTCTGTGGAAACTGAGCGAGGAGTCTGAGACTTCACACTCCTCTCCTAGTGGTGGCAGGGGGAGCCCCTTACCCTCTTAACTAGATGGTTGGAGAATCTTGAAGAGAAGAAGAAGTAGTAGAAAGAGATGTTTTAAACTTGCATAACAAGTCCTGGGCAGATCCTTAAGCAACCCATGTGTGAAACTGATGCAAATAATCACATCTTAGGGTTCAAGAACTGAACCGTAGTGTAGAGTAAGACCCAGGTTTTCAGTGTGATATCTGAGTGTTATACTTCATAAATGGAGTTGATTAGAATGGCACTACAAAGGCCCTAAATTTAAGTTCTCATTGGAACCACAATCCTCCAAAGTAGGTCAGGACCTACATGCTAAATCTCTTTTAATTTAATTTAATTTTATTTATTTTTTATTATATTTTTATTTTTGCATTACACCTGGTTTACAGATTTCTGTCAAATTTTCCAACTGCACCGCCTGCTGACCTGGTTACATGTACGTATATGGATTTGTCACATGTGATTAGACATAGTTCCCCGTGCTATACAGCTAGATCTCCTTGCTTTTCCATCACTGAGGAAGCCCCATACCCTCCCAGCCCTCCCCCACCCCCTTGGCAACCACAAGTCTGTTCCCCAAGTTCGTGATTTTCTTTTCTGTAGAAAGGTTCATTTGTGCAGTATATTAGATTCTAGTTATAAGATATCATATGGCATCTGTCTTTATCCTTCTGACTTGTTTCACTCAGTACGAGGGTCTCTAATTCCATCCATGTTGCTGCAAATGTCATTATTTTATCCTTTTTATGGCTGAATAGTATTCCATCATGTATATATACCACATCTTCCTAATCCAATCATCTGTCAGTGGACATTTAGGTTGTTTCCATGTCTTGGCTATTGTGAATAGTGCTGCAGTGAACATGCATGTGCAAGTGTCTTTTTCAAGGAAATTTTTGTCCAAATATATGCCCAAGAGTGGGATTGCTGGGTCATATGGTAGTTCTGTGTATAGTTTTCTAAGGTACCTCCATGCTGTTTTCCATAGTGGTTGTACCAGCTTACATTCCCACCAACAGTGCAGGAGGGTTCCCTTTTTTCCACACCCCCTCTAGCATTTGTTGTCTGTGGACTTGTTAATGATGGCCATTTTGACTGGTGTGAGGTGGTATCTCATGGTAGTTTTAATTTGCATTTCTCTAATCATCAGTGATGTTGAGCATTTTTTCATGTGCTTGTTGCCCATCTGCGTATCTTCTTTGGAGAAATGTCTATTCAGGTCCTTTGCCCATTTTTCAATGGGGTTGTTGACTTTTTTGCAGTTGATCTACATAAGTTGTTTGTATATTTAAGAGATTAAGCCCTTGTCTGTTGCATAATTTGAAACAATTTTCTCCCATTCTGTAAGTTGTCTTTTCATTTTCTTTTTGGTTTCCTTTGCTGTGCAAAAGCTTGTCAGCTTGATTAGGTCCCATTGGTTTATCTTTGCTTTTATTTCTGTTGCTTTGGGAGACTGACCTGAGCAAACATTTGTAAGGCTGATGTCAGAGAATGCCTTGCCAATGTTTTCTTCCAGGAGTTTAATGGTGTCTTGTCTTATATTTAAGTCTTTAAGCCATTTAGAGTTTATTTTTGTGCATGGTGTGAGAGTGTGTTCTGGTTTCATTGATTTGCATGCAGCTGTCCAAGTTTCCCAGCAATGCTTACTGAAAAGACTGTCTTTTTCCCATTTTAAGTTCTTGCCTCCTTTGTCAAAGAACAATTGACGGTAGGCATCTGGGTTTATTTCTGGATTCTCTATTCTGTTCTGTTGGTCCGTATGTCTGTTTTGGTACCAGTACCACACTGTCTTGATTATTGTGGCCCTGTAATATTGCCTGAAGTCTGGGAGAGTTATGCCTCCTGCTTGGTTTTTGTTCTTTAGAATTGCTTTGGTGATTCTGGGTCTTTTGTAGTTCCATATAAATTTTTGGATTGTTTGTTCTAGTTCTGTGAAGAATGTCATGGATAATTTGATAGGGATTGCATTGAATCTGTAGATTGGTTTGTGTAGTATCACCATTTTTACAACATTAATTTTTCCAGCCCATGAGCATGGAATATCTTTCCATTTCTTTGTATCTTCTTTGATCTCCTTGATTAATGTTTTGCAGTTCTCTGCATATAAATCTTTCACCTCCTTGGTCAGGTTTATTCCCAGGTATTTTATTTTTTGGGTTGCTATTTTAAAAGGTAAAGTATTTTGGTATTCTTTTTCTAATATTTCATTGTTAGTATACAGAAATGTGATTGATTTCTGAAGGTTAACCTTATATCCTGCTATTTTGCTGAATCTCATGATCAGTTCAAGTAACTTTAGGGTTGAGTCTTTGGGGTTTTCTACATATACTATCATGTCATCTGCATACAGTGACAGTTTTACCTCTTCTCTTCCTATTTGGATGCCTTTTATTTCTTCTGTTTGTCTGTTTGCTGTAGCTAGGACTTCCAATACTATGTTGAATAACAGTGGAAAGAGTGGGCATCCTTGTCTTGTTCCAGATTTTAGCGGGAAGGCTTTCAGCTTTTCTCCATTGAGCATTTGTCATGGGTTTTTCATATATGGCCTTTATTATGTTAAGGAATGTTCCCTGTATTCCCACTTTGCTAAGAGTTTTGATCATGAATGGATGTTGGACTTTGTCAAATGCTTTTTCTGCATCTATGGAGATGATATGTGGTTTTTTACTTTTCTTTTGTTAACATGGTGTATGACGTTGATTGATTTGCATATGTTGAACCATCCTTGTGCACCTGGGATGAATCCCACCTGGTCATGGTGTACGATCTTTTTGATATGCTGTTGGATTCGGTTGACTAAAATTTTGTTGAGAATTTTTGCATCTGTATTCATCAAAGATACTGGCCTATAGCTCTCTTTTTTCATGGTGCCTTTGTCTGGTTTTGGAATTAAGGTGATGTTGGCATTATAGAATGTCTTGGGAGTGTTCCTTCTTCTTCAACCGTTTGGAAAAGCTTAAGGAGGATGGGTATGAGTTCCTGTTTGTATGTTTGGTAGAATTCCCCTGTGAAGCCATCTGGTCCTGGACTTTTATTTGTAGGGAGTGTTTTGATGACATACTCCATTTCATTTCTAGTGATCGGTCTGTTCAGTTGATTTATTTCTTCTTGATTCAGTTTTGGCAGTGTGTAAGTCTCTAAAAAGTTGTCCATTTCTTCTAGGTTGTCACATTTGTTGGCATACAATTGATCATAGTATTCTCTCATTGTTTTTTGTATTACTGTAATATCCATTGTGATTTCTCCTTTTTCATTTCTTATTTTGTTTATTTGGGTTTTTTCTCTCCTCTTCTTGGTGAGTCTAGCCAGAGGTTTGTCAATCTTGTTTACCTTTTCAAAGAGCCGGCTCTTGGTTTTCCTGATTTTTTTCTATTATTTTTTGAATCTCTATTTTATTGATTTCCTCTCTGATCTTAATGATTTCCTTCCTTCTGCTGACTTTAGGGTGTTTTTGTTCTTCTTTTTCTAATTCATTTATGTGATGCGTTAGGTTGTTGATTTGAGATTTTTCTTCTTTTTTGAGGAAGGCCTGTAATGCTATGAACTTCCCTCTGAGCACTGCTTTTGCAGCATCCCATAGATTTGGAGTGGTTATGTCTTCATTATCATTGGTCTCAAGGTATTTTTTAATTCCTTTCCTGATTTCCTCATTGACCCATTCGTTTTTTAGTAGTATGTTGTTTAGTCTCCTTGTAGTATGTGTTTTCTCATTTCCTTTCCTGTGGTTGATTTCTAGTTTCATGCCTTTGTGGTCATAGAAGATACTTGAAATAATTTCTATACTCTTAAATTTGTTGAGGTTAGCTCTGTTCCCCAATATGTGATCTCTCCTTGAGAATGTTCCATGTGCACTTGAGATGAATGTATATTCTGATTTTTCTGGACGTAATGTCCTGAAAATGTCAGTTAGGTCTAACTGTTGTATTGTGTCATTTAGGATCTCTGTTGCCTTACTGATTTTCTGCCTAGAGGATCTGTCCATTGATGTGAGTGGAGTGTTAAAGTCTCCTACAATTATTGTATTGCCATCTATTTCTCCTTTTATGTCTTGATAGTACTTGCTGTAGGTACTTGGGTGCCTCTATATGAGGGGCATATATATTGACAATTATAATATCCTTTTCTTGAATGGATCCTTTAACCATTAAGTAGTGTCTTTCTTTATAGCTTTCATCTTAAAGTCTATTTTGACTGATATGAGTATTGCCACTCCTGCTTTCCTTTCTTGTCCATTGGCATGAAATGTCTTTCCCAATCTCCTCACTTTCAATCTATCTGTGTCCTTTACCCTAAGGTGAGTCTCTTGTAGGCAGCAGATTGTAGGTTTTTGCTTATTTATCCATTCTGCCACTCTGTGTCTTTTGATTGGAGCATTCAGACCATTGACATCTCAGGTGATTATTGATAGATATGTATTTATTGCCATTTTAGATCTTGTTTCCGGTTGATTCTATGTTTCTCTTCTCTTCTTTTTTTGGATGGATGAGTTCCAATTATTTTATACTTGAGTTCTTTTCTTTTCAGTATTTGTGGATTAGATGTCCCATTTTGTTTATGGTTGCCCTGTTTTTTAAGTATGTTAACACCTTCTTATATCTGCTTGCTGTGGCCTGATAACCATATAGGCTTAAACACATCATTAAGAAAAGAAAAGAAAAAAAGGAAAAAAGAAAAAAAATTTTAAATTAAAAAAAACAGAAAAAAAGAAATAGTCTACGTTTTCCTACTCTCCCTCCCCACAATGCATGTTTTTGTTGTCTTTTTTAATAATTTAATTTAATTAATTTATTTATTTTAGCATCTTCATATTTAGATCTGTATGCTAGCTAATTTGAATGATTGCTTTCTGTTTGTGGTTTCCTCCATTCTAATTCTTATTTTTTATTTTTCTTTCTTTCTTTCTTTCTTTTTTTATAGGACACTTTTTAGCATTTCTTTTAGAAAGGGTTTAGTATTGCTGTACTCTTTTAGCTTTTCTTTGTTGGGGAAATTCTTTATGTCCGCTTCTATTTTAAATGATATTCTTGCTGGGTAGAGTATTCTAGGTTGCAGACCTTTTCCTTTCAGCACTTTAAATATCTCTTGCCATTCCGTTGTAACCTGTAATGTTTCTGTAGAGAAATCAGCTGACAGCCTTATGGGAGATGCCTTATAATTAACACTTTGCTTTTCTCTTGCTGCCTTTAGGATCCTCTCTTTATCTTTAATTCTTGCCATTTTTAATGTAATATGCCTTGGTGTGGGTCTGTTTTGGTTCAGCTTGCTTGGGGCCCTCTGTGCATCCTGTATCTTGATGTCATATTCCTTCAGATTTGGAAAGTTTTCAGACATAATTTATTCAAATATGTTTTCAATGCCCTTTTCTTTTTCTTCTCCTTCTGGAATTCCTATTATGTGTAAATTGGGCCACTTTATATTATCCCATAGATGTCTTATGTTGCTTTCATGTTTTTTCTTTTGATTTTCTGTGTGTTGTCCTGATTGTGTGATTTCCATAATTCTATCTTCTACATCACTAATTCGTTCCTCTGCATTATTCAAACTGCTCTTTATTGCCTTTAGCTCAGTTTGCATCTCTTCAAATGAGTTTTCTAGCTTTTCTTGGCTCCTGCTTATGTTTTCTAGTTCCTTTCTAAGGGACTCTTCATTGCTGTTTGCATCTTCTCTTAATTCCTGGATACTCAACCTTAATTCTTCAAGTATTTTCATTACCTCCCTTCTGAACTCCACTTCTGTCAGACTGCAGAGGTCTGTTTCATTGTTGGCTTCTTTAAATGACTTGTTCTGTTCTTTTAACTGGGAATGATTTTTGAGCTTCTTCATCTTGGTTGTGGTTTTCTTTTTCTGTGAGTTTGGGGAAGCCACACTAGTTTTGTAAGGCTACTTCTCTGCAGGAGCACCCCTTTGTATTTTTTTGGTGGGGTATTTATTTTTTGTGTGAGAGTTTGAATATTTGATGTCTTTTTCTTTGGAGTGAGCAGGCTGTTATCTCAGTGGTACTCTGAGTGTTCTCTGGGAGAATGAAGAAATGCCTAAGGTCAACAGTTTGTGCCTAGTCTCTGGGCTCTCAATTGCAGGAGGGTGGTGCTGGCTACTCCTAGTTACCAGGCCCTGGGAAGTGGTAATGAGCTCTAGGCAGATCTACCAGGTTTCCAGAGCAATTGGCAGTAGCAGCAGCAAGAAGTGTGATTTCCCGGGAAAGTGAGAGCCACAAGAGCTAGTGTTTGATTGCAAAGTCCTCTTTTAGGTGATTGGAACCACAGGGGATACCTATCAGAGGCTGGCTCAGCAGGCTGGCATGGGCTCCGCCCCTCTGCTAATGCTTGCTCTGTGGGTTGGCGTGGGCTCCTGGCTCTGTTGACTGGCACAGTTCCCCACCCCACTGCAAAGGCTGGCTCTGTGGGGCTGGCACTGGCTCCGCCCCTCTGCCAATGCTGGCTCCATGGGGTAGCGCCAGGCTCCGCCCCACCAGAGGTGCTAACTCTGTGGGTTGGCGCAGCTTCCTGGCTCCGTGGGCTGGTGCAGGGCCCTGCCCCCCCACCAATGCTGGTTGGCGTGGACTCGTGGCTCCACGGACTGGCACAGGCCTCTGCCCCACTGCCACTGCTGCCTCCACTGGCTTCGCCCCACAGCCACTGCTGTCTATGTGGCAAGCGTTCCACTGCCCCGCCTTCCATGCTTGTTCAGGGTGCTTCCTGTGGCAGTCAGCCCCTCCTCCTCTCCTCCTCCCTGACAATGGAGGCTTGCCTCTCCTGCAGGACCAGACTTCCCTGGTTCCCTCTGTCCTGGCTTTACACTCCACAGTCCATAGAGTATCGCCCTCCCTCCCGTGCACTTCTCCCTAGCCTATCTCTGCAACTGCCACCGACCTCAGCCCTCTCCCAGGGACTAACCTCAAGAGCCTATGTCTCAGCTCCCAGGCACGGCCCAGCGCCTCATGCTGTGGTGTCTGTGCAGGTATTCAGTTCATCTGTATGAGTCTCCAACTCCACTTTTCCGTTCTCAATCCAGCTGCTGCATTTTTCTCAGGCTTTCAGGTCCCTTTAGCTCTGTTGATCATCGGTTAGGTGGCTTCCCAGGGTGTGGGTTCCTTTTCTTTTTCACAGCTCCCTTCCTGGGGTGCTGGTGCAGTCCTGATTCCTTCCCTCTCTCTCTCTCTCTCTCCCTCTCTCTCTCTCTCTCTCTTTTTCTGCTGTTCTACCCAGTTATTTCAAGAATTTCTTGCAGTTTTTGGAGGTTTAAATTAATTAGCATTCAGATGATGTTTTGTCCAAGTTTTATATTTAGATGTGTTTTTTTTTAATGTATTTGTGGGAGAGGGTGAGTGTGACCTCTTACTCCTCCACCATCTTGCCGCTGTCCCTCTACATGCTAAATCTAAGCAGGGTGACTACCTGCTAAAATCAAAGATTTAAGTATGATCCAGAATCTCCTGATATAATAGTCAAAATATCCAGGATACAATTACAAATCCCTAGTCACACCAAGAACCAGTAAAATTACTACCTGAATGAGAAAAGATAATCAAGAGATGCTGATGCCAAATGACTCAGATGTTGGCATTATTTCACAAGGATTTTAAAGCCATTATTATGAAAATGCTTCAATGGGCAATGCATAAAACAAATGAAACAAAAAAAATTAGCAAAGAAATAGAAGATATATAAAATAGCCAGATGAATGGTTCAACCCAGGGAACAGTTAGTAACCTGAGATATAATGACTATTTAAAATATTAAGAATACTATGAAAAACTGCCCATATATTTGACAGAAGGGATAAAAATGAACAATTGTATATAAAAGTATAGCTTGGAAGTTTAACTTAAAAAGAGAAACTCAGAATAAAATTCATCAAAATGAACTATTCAATAAAGCACTAGGATTATATAATTTTATATTAGTTATTATTCAGGGAACCATAAGCTCTGTTATACAGAGTGATTCAGAAAATGGAAAAGGGAAAGAGGTGTCATTACTGGTCAGTTAAATTTTCATCTTAATTTGTTAGGTTAAATTAATCTTTAGTGTTTAACCAAAATTTCATTTATATTAGAAGTATAAATGTTTTATTTCCAAATAACAAAATGCCAAACTCTACCATTCAAAAAGTGTCAAACACTCAAATATATTTTAACCATGGGCAATATATATGTAACTAAATTGCTTCATTTTTTTTTTTAATAGACTAATTTTCTCTGAGCTAGTGAAATGATGGAGGGCATCTAACAGGAATGGTGATTTTGATTTAGCGATAGTTAATCAGAAGCCATTACTCTCTGACAGAGTGGATCTAGTTTCCTGTTACAATCTCTTACAATGTATATGACAACAAAATATACACATCTGTGACAACAGAATCATGTTTTCAGTCTCTGAGAGACTGCTCATCCTTTTATTTCTTAGACCGGAAGCAGAAGTAATGAGAATACAGAAGTATCCATATAGTTTATTCAAAACTGTTATAAAATGCTAAAAGCATAAAGAGATGTATGGTGGGTAAGAATGAACACATTCCTGTTCGCTTTACAGGACACTACTCTCTGTCCTTCCAGAGGCAATGCCTATTCAGCTTTCTCACAATAGCATTAAGACATAGGTCCTAATAATCATCAGTAATCGAAGATTCTATATTGAGTTCTTCATTTACCATTTTTCTTAAAACCAATTCTTGCCCTTGAAAGGATATGCCAGGAAAATATCAATAAAAATGTCACTCTTAGTGTGCTGCTTTTCTGGAGGCAAATGGACAGACAGCATATATTGAAATTTAAATGTGAATACTGTTGGAGCCATTAGTTATTTTGTTTAAAAGTAAGGACTAGAGAGCAGTTTTTAAGAACACTCATCCTGATGCTAAATAGAATGTATGGAACTCCCAGGTCTACCACTTGCTAGCTGTGTGAACTTAGAGAAGTCACTTTTAACTTTCAGTGCAATGAAAAGATAATAACACCCTTCTCACACAACAGCGTACTTGGCACATAATATTACCTTAAAGAAATCATTGTATAAGTGCACCAAGAGGCATGGACAAGAGTCTCTCTAACAGAATTTTTCTCTAAAATCTTAAAACGTAAACTATTTAAATGACAGTTAGCATAGAAATTGCTAAACACTTGCATTTGTATATCTTAGATCACTGTACCCCTATACGTAAGTGAGATATATTTCATACTACAAAATGACAAGAGCTTCAGTACAAATTGTTGAATAGGAGAAATTGCGGGTTGACATACACCATATTATTTAATTTGCCTGTACAGAAAAAAAAAAAAAAACTACTTGTCTTACAACTATTTTAATAAATGTATTTAGATCCATAGAAAGAGATTTAAAAATATAAATACCAAATTTATAGAAGATTCTTTGGGGAGAGGACTGGAATTTTGATGAGACTAAGAGTACTTGTTTTTCATATATAAAGTTTTAATTTTTACAGGATATATGCATGGATCACTTATTTAACTTAAATTTAAAGTTAAATGAAAACAGTACAAAGTTTGTAAGTTGTTTTCACGGTGTGGTAAAGAAATCTTGACCAGAGATGACCAATGTTGCATTTGGAGAGTACAGTATGAATATGTGTTTAAATGATATGCTTGCCTGTTAGGCCAGTGGACCTATGGTTTGTGATAATAAACAAATGGATCTTTTAAAAATAAGATCAATTTCCCTTTTGATCCAGGCAACCTGACCTTATCCATAGAGTTAATAAGCACCCTCAAAATTTGAGGAATAGAAAATCCTGCCTGTATGCTTTATATAGTTTTAAACCAAGTATGGTATGTGAAGGAACATTTCTATAGCCCAGACAGAAGAAGCCTTTGGTATATGAAGTTCAGATATTTGGTTTTCATTTACAAAATTTATCTTGCCAATATATGAGAAGTTGACAACTTATATCTGGGCTTCTAAGCCCTGGTTTACCAAAGTCACATGACCTACCACTAATCTCCAAATTTCTCATTCCTGGACTTATCAGTTGATATTTAGGTGCAGAGAAACAATTAAATGGGACACAAATAATAAACCTTAAAGGGCTCCTTTTAAAAGATCAACTATCAGTTGCCACAAACAAGATATGAAAAGATTGAAATAAGTATTTTCCAATTTGCCATCTATTCAACTCAAAGGAACCAGAAGGATTCTGAGAAGGAACCACATGACTGGGAACAAACACAGTGCTAAGAATTTTATTTTTATCTTCAGAATTAGCTTGTAAAATATTACCATGGTTCTTAACCTTTTTTTTTCTAATAGGTATAAAAACAAGTCCCAAAATATCACAGTGTCATGATATTGTGATATTCATAAAGCTCCATCTTGATCAGACTAAAATAATGAAAAGGCACATATACTAAAAAGTTTGATACACCCTTAATGTGTAATAATATTTTTATATTCATTAAGCCATAAAACAAGCGTAAGCAATATAACAAAATTCTTCTTTTTCCTTTGATAACAAAGTTGGTGTTTCATGCTTTCACTAACCAAAATCTTTTTCTACTGCTCTAAACATTTAGTTTGCCTTTTGGGTGAGCTGAGATTTAAGTTCTGAAAAAAAAAATTAAGGAACTCTATAAGCACGTTCCACTTCCATTAATAAAGGAATGAAATGGACATATGGTAGTCTCATTAGAAACTATTGTAATAGTCCCAATTATACATGTATTCTGATGTATAATGAGATGTTCTCATTTCAGATTTCTAATGTTTTATAATAACTCACATGTTAACTTTAGTCTGTATATATCTTTTTAAAGTATAATCAGTGTTTTTATTTGACCATTGTCATTTTGGAAAAAGTTGAGTAATCTTATTAAAGATAATTAGTTGATGAATTTGTGAAAAAGAGGAAGCATGTGTAAATGCCTACATAGACTATTTTTTACATAATAGTTGATAGATAAAGTTCTAGAATGGACAGTGCATTCTGTATTTAACCAAGTAACTGCAAATACATTAGTTTATAAATTTATAACCTTAAATTTTCATGTGGATCACATAAATTGACTTTTAAAAATCATTTTTATTGTGAAAAGTATGCTAAACCTCTTAGTGGTTGAAAATAAAATTTAGACCAAAAACCACCCGCATTTTTCCTCTATTTTGAGATTTCTGAAGGATGCAAGTTTGTCTTATCGCAGTGTCTCCAGAACTTTATCCTGTACAGATACTCAGAAGGTATCCACTATATGTGGTCTGAATTTAGTTCATAAAACTTTAGTGGAAAAACACAAGACTAGTCATATATGTGACTGTAAGTTTAGAGATGCTGACTAGCTGAACTCATGTCCATTAATCCACAATTATCAAGATATTTTAAGCCACACTAGAAATATTCAAATATACATCTTCTTTATTTTATTGTCCTGGATAATTTGAATACAAGCACATTTGTAACCCAGAATTACTGAGGTAATTATGGTTGTGTGCTGACCTAGCCAGATGAGTAGTAATTTGGGGCTCCCGTTACCTTGACATCTGTTCTGAGTTAATAAAAATAAAATTGAGCATGTTTCTTATTTATTTGATTTGTTTTTTTAGTTTGTCCTTCCACACCTACAAATCTGACCATAGGAAAATCAGAACTGCAAAAAAGTTTGTGAGAAGTTGCTAAATATCATTGACATTTATCTTTCATCACCTCGTAATAGGTATCTGCTCGAACTCTATTGCCTCCTGAGCAATTGATGAAACAAATGATACTGACAGAATTATGGCCAAGTAACACTAGAAGTGAGAGTTTTGTATAAAAAATTATGTATATGTATCTATATTAATATGGTCAAGCTTTAGGGAAAATTTCAGATTCTCAAAGACTTAATTTTACCCACACACTAAAAAACAAAAAATGACCTTTAAAAGTAGAAACAAATAACATGAGTTGTATTTTCTTCAAGGACTCTAAATACTTGATTGCATCTCAAAGCTTGTGTTTTACTTATTACTGAATAGAAAAGCATCCTAAACTAACTTTCTTCCTTTCTTTCTCTCTCTCTTTCTTTCTCTTTCTCCTTCCTTTCTTCCTTCCTTCCTTCTTTCATTCTTCCTTTCCCCCTTCCTTCCTTCCTTCCTTCCTTTCTTCCTTTCTTTCTTTCTTTCTTTCTTTTCTTTCTTGCCACACCCGCAGCATATGGAAGTTCCCAGGCTAGCGGTTGAATCGGAGCTGTAGCCACTGGCCTACACCACAGCCACAGCAACACCTGATCCAAACCATATCTGTGAGCTACAAACACAACTCACAGCAATGCCGGATCCTTAACCCACTGAGTGCAGCCAGGGATGCAACCCACATCCTCATGGATACTAGTCAGGTTCTTAACCCACTGAGCCCCTATGGGAACTCTAACCATCCTAAACTTAATGGTGCAAAGTGACAACAGTTTTATTATGCTTATGGATTCTGTGGTGCAGGAATTTGTAAAGGACACATTAGGGTTAGCATATCTCTGTTCCATAATGTTAGAGGCCTCACTTGTTAGATGTATCCACAGCTGGAGGATGAATCATCTAAAACTTTATTCATTCACAAGTCTGGTGTTTAATGCTGGCTTTTGTCAGGGACCTTAGAAGAGGCTTATTGGACAGAACACCTACATGGTGGCTTCTTCATGTGGTTCTTTGTGCTTCCTCACTGCATGGTAACTGAATTCCAAGGGTAAGCATCCCAAGAGAAGTAGGTGGAAAGTGTATTATCTTCTGTGAACTTTAATGACATATCCAGAGAAGTTACAAGATTATGTGCTCAAAGTATAAATATACACTATCTCTTGGTGGTCTCTATGTTACAATCACACTGCAAGAAAAGCATGTGGAATAGAAGATAATATTGTGGTTGATTATTGAAAATGCTGTCTGGTACAGACAGATTGAAGGGACACTGTACCAGAGAAGATATAGAAATAGACCCAAACATAGAAGAGAAGGCCACCAGCATAATTAGTCACCAGGGAAATGCAAATTAAAAACCACAATAAATTATTACAACATACCTCCTGGAATGGCTAATCAAAGAGAGAAAATATGCCTAATGTTACTATGTGGAGTGAGTGGAACACTCATGCTTTGCTAGTGGGAATGCAAAGAGTATAACCACTTTGGAAAATGGCTTGGCAGATTCTCATGAAGTCAAACAAATTCTTACCATATAATCTAGCAATTACACACTAACTTGTTTACCCAAGAGATTAAGACATATGTCCACACAAATATGTCTGTATGAATGTTTATAGCAGCTTTTTTCATATTAGCAAAAATCGGAAAACAACTCAAAGCCCACGAGAAGATGTGAATAAATAATCAAATTTGGGGAATGCCCGTCATGGCTCAGCAGAAACAAATCTGACTAACATCCAGAGGATGCAGGTTCGAACCCTGGCCTTGCTCAGTGGGTTAAGGGTCTGGCATTTCCATGGGTTGTGGTGTAGGTCACAAACGTGTCTCAGATCTGGTGTTGCTGTGGCTGTGGCATAGGCCAGAGGCTACAGCTCCTATTCCTAGAAACCTCAATATGCCATAGCAGCCCTAAAAAGACAAAAAAAAAAAAAAGGTCAAATTTTGGCATTTATGGAATTCTCAACTATACAAAGGAACAAACCAGCAAAACATGCAACAATATGGGAAATTTAAAAAAAATTATGCTGTGCAACAGGAGTCATGGAAAAGAATGCATATGATTTCATCTATGCAAAATTCCAGAAAACATAAAAGTAACCTGTAATGACCAAGAATAGATCTGTGGTTGTCTGAGCCTAAGAGTGGATGAGAGGAAAACCCACCTTCTAGAAGCTCAAATGTAAGCCTGCATTAGCTTTAGCCAATCATGTACTCCCTCTCAGGAATTTGAATCCTGAGAGGATTTTTTTTCCATTGCTTAATGAATTTTATTACAATTATAGGTATACAAAAATCATCACAACTCAATATGATAGCATTTCCATCCCAAACCTTCAGTGAATCCCCCCACCCTGCAGATTGTCTTATTTGGAAACCAAAGCTTTTCCAAAGTCTGTGAGTCATTGTCGGTTCTGAAAAGAAGTTCAATGTGTCTTTTTAGTTTACACATGTAAGCAGTAGCATTGGGTGTTGCTGTCTAAGTGTCTGCCTGGTGTCACTTCACATGATAATTTCTAGGTCCATCCATGTTGCTATAAATGTTGTTATTTATTTCCTTTTAATGGCTGGGTAATATTCCATTGTGTGTATGTACCATATCTTCCCTATCCACTCCTCTGTCGATGGGCATTTAGGTTGTTTCCATGACTTGGCTATTGCAAAGAGTGCTGCCATGAACACTGGAGTACATGTGTCTTTTCGAGTCAGGGTTTCCTCTGGATAGATGCCCAGGAGTGGGATTGCTGGATCAAATGGTAATTCTATTGTGAGTTTTCTGAGGAATCTCCATACTGTTTTCCACAGTGGTTGTACCAATCTGCATTCCCACCAACAGTGTAATAGGGATCCTTTTTCTCCACACCCTCTC
>PVHT020000193.1:20970313-21003299 GCA_004024745.2 Catagonus wagneri
AGCACTCATTGTTTGTAGACTTTTTGATGATGGCCATTCTGGCCGGTGCAAGCTGGTACCTCATAGTGGTTTTGATTTGCATTTCTTTAATGAGGAGCGATGTTGAACATCTTTTCATGTGTTTTTTGGCCATCTAATATGTCTTCTTTAGAGAAATGTCTGTTTAGATCTTCTGCCCATTTTTGGATGGGGTTGTTTGTTTTTTTGGTATTGAGCTGTAGGAGGTGTTTGTAAATTTTGGAGATGAACCCCTTGTCAGTCGATTCATTTGCAAATATTTTCTCCCATTCTGTGAGTTGTCTTTTCGTTTTGTTTAGGGTTTCTTTGCTGTGCAGAAACTTTGAAGTTTAATTAAATCCCATTTGTTTATTTTTCTTTTTATTGTCCTTACTCAGACAGATGGATTGGAGAAGATGTTGCTATCCTTTATGTCAGAGAGTGTTTGGCCTATGTTTTCCTCTAAGAGTTTTATAGTATCTGGTCTTATATCTAGATCTTTAATCCATTTTGAGTTTATTTTTGTGCATGGTGTTAGGAAGTGTTCTAGTTTCGTTTTTTTACATGTGACTGTCCAGTTTTCCCAGTATCACTTATTCAACAGGCTGTCTTTTGTCCAATGTATATTCTTGCCTCCTTTGCAATAGATGAGTTGACTATAGATGTGTGGATTTAATTCTCGGCTTTCTATCCTCTTCCACTGATCTATATTTCTGTCTTTGTGCCAATACCATATGGTTTTGGTGACAGTAGCTTTGTAGTAGAGTCTGAGGTCAGGGATCCTGATTCCTCCAGGTCCATTTTTCTTTTTCAGGATGTCTTTGATCTTCTGGGTCTTTTGTGTTTCCAAACAAACTAAAATATTTTGTCCTAGTTCTGTGAAAAATATCCTGGGTAATGTGATAGGGATTGCATTGGATCTGTAGATTGCCTTGGGTAGTATAGTCATTTTGATAAAATTGACCCTTCCAGTCCAAGAGCATGGTATGTCTTTCCATCTGTTCATGTCAGCGATGATTTCTTTCATCAGCGTCTTATAGTTTTCAGATTACAGGTCTTTTGTCTCTTTAGGTAGGTTTATTCCTAAGTATTTCATTCTTTTTGATGTGATGGTAAATGGGATTGCTTCCCTAATTTCTCTTTCTGATCTTTCATTGTTAGTATATAGAAATGCAGTTGATTTCTGTGTATTAATTTTGTATCCTACAACTTTGCCAAATTCATTGATGAGCTCTAACAGTTTTCTGGTCGAGTCTTTAGGATTCTCTACGTATAGTATCATGTCATCTGCAAATAGTGATAGTTTTACTTCTTCCTTTCCAATTTAGATTCCTTTTATTTCTTTTACTTCTTTGATTGCTGTGGCTAGGACTTCCAAAACTATGTTGAATGGTAGTGCGAGAGTGGACATCCTTGTTTTGTTCTTGATCTCAGCAGGAAATCTTTCAGCTTCTCACCATTGAGAATGATGTTAGCTCTGGGTTTGTCATAGATGGCCTTTATTATGTTGAGGTAGGTTCCCCCTATGCCCACTTTCTGAAGGGTTTTTATCAGAAATGGGTGTTGGATTTTGTCAAAGGCTTTTTCAGCATCTATTGAGAGGATCATATGGTTTTTATTCTTCAGTTTGTTAACGTGGTGTATCACACTGATTGATTTGCGGATATTGAAGAATCCTTGCATCCCTGGGATAAATCCCACTTGATCGTGATGTACAATCCTTTTAATGTATTTTTGGATTCTGTTGGCTAGTATTTTGTTGAGGATTTTTGCATCTATGTTCATCAGTGAAATTGGCCTATAATTTTCTTTTTTTGTGATATCTTTGTCTGGTTTTGGTATCAGGGTGATGGTTGCCTCCTAGAATGAGTTTGGGAGTGTCGCTTCCTCTGCAATTTTTTGGAAGATTTTCAGAAGGATAGGTGTTAGCTTTTCTCTAAATGTTTGATAGAGTTCATATGTAAAGCCATCTGGTTCTGGACTTTTTGTTTGTAGGAAGTTTTTTAATCCCAGTTTCAATTGCAGAACTTGTGATTGGTCTATTCATCTTTTCTGTTTCTTCTTGGTTTAGTCTTGGAAGATTGTACTTTTCTAAGAATGTGTCCATTTCTTCTAGATTTTCCATTTCCAACTATTGCCATATAGTTGTATATTGTAGTCTCTTATGATCCTTTGTATTTCTGTGATGTCTGCTGTTACTTCTCCTTTTTCATTTCTAATTTTATTGATTTGTGTCCTCTCTTTTTTTCTTGATAAGTCTGGCTAAGGGTTTATCAATTTTGTTGATCTTTTCAAAGAAGCAGCTTTTAGTTTCATTGATCTTTTCTATGGTTTTCTTCTTTTCAATTTCATTGATTTCTGCTCTGAGCTCTATGATTTCTTTTCTCCTACTAACTTTAGCCCTTGTCTGTTTGTCCCTCTCTAGCTGCTTTAGATGTAAAGTTAGGTTGTTTATTTGAGCTTTTTCGTGTTTCCTGAGGTAGGCGTGTATTGCTATAAACTTTACTCTTAGAACTGCTTTTGCTGCATCCCAAAGGTTTTGGAGTGTCATGTTTTTGTTGTCATTTGCTTCTAGGTATTGTTTAATTTCCTCTTTGATTTCTTCAGTGATCCATTGGTTGTTTAGTAGCCTGTGGTTTACTCTCCACGTGTTTGTATTTTTTGCCATTTTTTTTCTTGTTCTTGATTTCCAATCATATAGCATTGTGGTCAGAAAAGATGCTTGATATGATTTCAGTTTTCCTAAAGTTACCAAGGCTTGATTTGCAGCCCAGGATGTGATCAATCTTAGAGAATGTTTCATGCACACTTGAGAAGAATGTGTATTCTGTTTCTTTTGGATGGAATGTCCTAGAAATATCTATTAAGTCCATCTGATCTAATGCTTCCTTCAGGGCCTGTGTTTCCTTATTGATTTTCTGTCTGGATGATCTATCCATTGCTGTAAGTGGGGTGTTAAAGTCCCCCACTATGATGGTATCATTGTTGATTTCTCCTTTTAAGGTTGTTAGCTGTTGCCTTATATATTGTGGTGATCCTATGCTGGGTGCATAGATATTTAAAATTGTTATATCTTCTCCTTGGATTGATCCTTTGATCATTATTTAGTGCCCTTCCTGGTGTCTAAAAATGTTCTTCATTTTAAAGTCTATTTTGTCTGATAGGAGTATTAGTACTCCAGCTTTCTTTTGATTCCCATTTCCATGGAATATTTTCTTCCATCCTCTCACTTTCAATTTGTATGTGTCCCTAGAATTAAAGTGTGTCTCTTGAAGACAGCATATATATGGGTCTTGTTTTCATATCCATTCAGCTAGCCTATGTCTTTTGGTTGGGGCATTCAGTCCATTAACATTTAAAGTAATTATTGATATGTGTGTTCTTATTGCCATTGTATTAACTGTTTTGTGTTTTTGCTGCTCTTTTTTCTTCTTCTATTGTTGTCTCCTCTCACAAGATGACTATCTTTAATCTTGTATTTGAGTTGATTTTTCTTATTTGTTTGTGTGTCAATTGTAGATTTTTGGTTTGCAGTTACCCTGAAGTTTTGATATAGGAGACTATATATAAATGAGATTGTTTTAAGTTGTTGATTTCTCAATTGCACGTGCTTCTCCAGTGACGTGCATTTGTGCTCTCTTCTCATGTTTTCTGATTTTGGTAGCATAATGTGTATGATGATTTTGTATCTTTATTTATGACTTTACTGGTGAGCCTTGTCATTTGTGGTGTTTTTGTTTCTGGTTGTGGCCTTTTCTGCCGAGAGAAGTTCCTTAAGTATTTGTTGTAAAGTTGGTTTAGTATTGCAGAAATCTCTTAGCTTCTGCTTATCTATAAAGGTTTTGATCTCTCCTTCAAATCTGAATAAGAACCTTGCTGAATAAAGTAATCTTGGTTGGAAGTTTTTCCTTTTATCACATTGAATACATCATGCCACTCCCTTCTGGCCTGCAGAGTTTCAGCTGAAAATCTGATGATAACCGTATTGGGGTTCCCTTGTATGTCATTTGTTTCTTTTCCCTAGCTGCTTTCAAAATTTTCTCTTTGTCTTTAATTTTGGTCATTTTAATTAATATGTGTCTTGGGGTGTTCCTCCTTGGGTTTATTTTATATGGTACTCGTTGCCCTTCCTGGATTTGAGTGGTTCCTTTCCCATATTAGGGAAGTTTTCGGCTATTACCTCTTCGAATATTTTTTCTGTCCCCTTCTCTCTCTCTTCTCCCTCTGACACCCCTATAATATGGATGTTGGTGTGTTTAACATTATCCCAGAATTCTCTAAGACTCTCCTCACTTCGTTTCAATCTTTTATTTCTTTTCTCTTCTGCGTTAGAGATTTCCACTAATCTGTCCTCCACCTCGCTGATTCGTTCTTCTGCCTCCTGTATTCTACTGTTTGCTGCTTCTAATGAATTTTTTGTTTCAGTTATTGTATTTTTCATCTCTTCTTGTTTAATTTTTACATCTTGTATTTCTTTGCTCAGTGTTTCCTGTAAATTGTCAATCTTTGCCTCCAGTTTATTTCCAATGTCTTGCATTATCTTCAGCATCAACAGTCTAAAGTCTCTTTCTGGGAGGCTGATGATCTCCTCATCACTGAGCTGTTTTTCTGGGCTTTTTCTTTCTCCTTTATCTGAGTTATAGTTTTCTGTCTTTTCATTTTTATAGGTTTTTGGTGTGGTGACCATAGAATTGTGGCCTCTCTTAGTTCTGGTGTTTGCTTCCCCTGTGGCTAAAGTCGGTATGGAAGGGCTTGCTGTAGGTTTCCCGATGGGAGGGACTGGTGCCTGCCCACTGGTAGGTGGGGTTGATTCCTGTCCTTCTGATGGGTATGGCTTTCTCTTTGAGTGAGATTAGAGTCTAGCTGTGTGCCTGAGGGGTCTCTAGGCAGCCTGTTTACAGATGGGTGGGGCTGTGGTGCCACCTGGATTATTGTTTGGCCTGGGACTTCTCAGTGCTGATGGGAGGGACCAGAATTTCCCAAAAATGGCCACCTCCAGAGAAATGCAGGCTAATGAATGTTCCCAAGATCTTCACCTCCAATGCCCTTCCTCTCAACAAGCCACAGTCACCCTGTTTTCCCAGGAGATCCTCCAAGAATTGTAGTCAGGTTCCACCAGGATTCCTATGGAGATTTCGCTTTGCCCTGGGACCCAGTGGACGTGAAAGTCTGCGTGTGTCTTTCAAGAATGGGGTCTCCTCTTTCCCCCAATCCTGTGGAGCTCCTGCACACAAGCCCCACTGGCCTTCAATGCCAGATGCTCCAGGGGCTCTTTCTCCCTGTGCCAGATCCCCAGGCGTGGGGATTTGATGTGGGGCTCAGAACTCTCAGTTCTGTACCTCAGTCTCTGTGATGCAGTTACATTCCAGTCTTTGGGACTTCCCACCCAGGAGGTATGGGGTTGCTTCTATTGCGTAATCACCCCTCCCACCTCTTGATGTGGTTTCCTCTTTGTCTTCTGGAGTGGAATATCTTTTTTGGAAGTTTCCAGTCCATTTGGTTGAAGGTTGCTCGGCATTTGTTTGTAGTTTTGTGTTTTTTGGGAGAGAAGTTGATCTCCAGTCCTTCTCTTCCACCATCTTAATCCAATCTCCTGAATCCTAAGAGGATTTAAAGGAAGAATTTGAATCCTGTGCTGATTGAAGGCTAGTGAAAAGTTTGTTGTGCCTGATGACATGCTGACAGCATCTAAGTCCAGGAAAATGAGGCCAAATCAATGTCATATCCTGGCCATTTCTGTGGCATGGCATTGGTTGTATCTCCATTACTCAGATCCCTTTGTTTTTTACTAATCTCTTAAGGTTGTTTCTTAAGCCTTCCTATTGATTCTGTAAGCAACAGCTCTTCTTCCAATAAACTTACTTTTGGCCAAAGTTACTTAGACCCAGCTTCTGTTGCCTTAAAAAAAAAAAAGAAAGAACTCTGACTGAAAGAGACTCCTAGGTGCTGAATAATGGAAATTTTTCTTATTATGCAGCAGGAAAACTTTTCAGTGGGGAACTCGGTAGGAAAATACTATTGTTTGCAATATACCAAATGATACCATTGTTCTCTGTGCACCCTGGCTTACATTACAGTTGTAGTCTAAGAATCATCATACTTCATCTTAATTTTGCAGATGATGGTAATAAATTACCTGGTTTCTCTACATGTCATCTAGCAAGATCCCTTGTTTGAGGCTGCTTAATTTTAAAACTCAGGCTTAAATCAATATTCTCCTCTAGTATAATCTCCTTTCTGTTGGCGGGTTTCTTACTATCTTAGTTGATAACTCTGTTGATCAGCTTTAAGTTCACCTTTGATGCTGATTCTGCTCTTATTTATAATAACTAGCTCTTGGCTATATACTTGGCAAAGGCTTTTTTTCTTTTTTAACTCTGGTTAATTCACTAGATCCCTGTTATTTCCCCATCTCTCAGTGGACGTCTTAGTACTGAGTTCCTTTAACTGCTTTGGTACTACCTTAAGCCTTGCCTCCATCATGTTAACCATTGCCTTTTACTAGTTCTGTTGATTACCAGTCAACAGATTTCCCTAACACCAGTTTCCTGCCAGAGCATCCCCTGGCTGCCCTCCAGTGGACATTGCTGATTTACATGGGCAGGCTGCCTGTTTGCTTATCTTTCTGCATACTGGAAAATTCCCCTAACAGTCAAGTAACTGGTCCAGATTCTTACTATTAATTGCCAGAAACTTTCAAACCAAGTTTCCTATAGCTTGATAAAGTCTCTGGTTCTTGGGTCTCTTGGTGTATCTACTCAGTTCTCATGGATGATCTGGTAAAATCATAACTTTGGTTTTCATTTTTAGTGTAGTTAAAATCAATTTTTATTCTTATGCTTGGCCTGGTTGGATTAGATTAGGTTTCTCATATTATGTATTTCCCTCTCTGTCCTCTGTCTCTCTCTCTCTCTATCTCTCTGTCTCTCTCTGTGTCTGTCTGTCTCTTTCTCTTTCCATGTAGTTAGAGAAATTGTCATCATTATTGAAATCACCTGGGAAATCTGGAAATATTATCCAAATTTAAATTATACAAGAAGATATTCCCAGTATAGTCTTTGTAATACTATGAATTTACTTCCTCTGTCTGAAAACAAGTACATGACAGAGGCTGAATTTCGACAGGAGAGATTAGATTTTCTCAAAGTCCTACACATTTTCATTCCATTTGATTTTCATTATGTTTTAGATTAGAGTTATTTTTTGATAAGATCAATACAGTAATAGAGCATTATTGGTCAAAATATGTAACATCAATATTTGGAGTTAAAGTTTTTTCTCTTATTGACTCACACAAAAAATATTTTTAAAGACCATCTTTTGTAATGTAGATAAGTGTAGAAGTAGACTCTACCTAAACATTTTAAGCTTTTTATAATATAAAAAACTACTCAGAACTGGGACTATGCCAGGTTTATGAATGTATCCATGCTGTTTATCAGTACTTTAGAATGTTTATCAGGACAGATGTACACTCTGTATGTCCTAATCAAAGTTAGGCAGATGTGGGAATATATTTTGTATAGGGATTAGTACAGTTTTTTATATTGGGATTAATATAAATGCCTGTTTAAAGTTATCAGAGGCATTTAATTATGTTCCATTTTGAAGGACATTTCATTGTTTATTTGGAATTTTGTTCACGTGAAAAATATCAAATTAATGTTATATGTACAGTTATGCTTAGCCTTTCTTTACATAAATAATTTGTCATTTATTATTTATGGACAAAAGTATAGAAACAAACTATTAATACATATTTTAAGACCAAATTTCAGGACTATTGATGTGATAATGATGCCCATTGTTCCATGGATTTGAGTTGGCTCTTAATATCCCAGAACAGTAATGACCTAAGTTGCAGATTTCAGTTTACTTTTTCCAAAGTTTGTTACAGAAGAATAGCTTGACAATAGCTATGTTTATATTGAAACCAATGCATTGGACCAGCATTCTTAAGCATTGAAATAAAGATTGTAAACACTTTCATCATTCAGATGTTTAGAGATATAGCTTGTGGCCAGTTCATTCAGATAGACTCACATTATGGCGATATTCCTTCCTTTTCTTTTCTGCCTTCCAACACTAAATCAGAAGTTTTTGATTCTCTATTATTTTATTTTCAATTAAATGAATTTCTTCACTTGCTTTTTAAAATTAGGCTAAATTGACCTTTTTTCTTTGGTCTTTTCCACCTCTCTTACACTGTGCTCTTGTGGCTGATTACACCTGCATAGACAGAAATTCAAGTTTTATTTTTAAGGGCATTGTTAATTTTGCCTATACTTATATTTGTGACATTTTTCTGTGTTAGGATATGGTAAATTTTGGCATAAGAAGTGTGCTAAGTGCCTCAATTTTCACAAGAGAAGGTTGTATTTATTACCTATTTATCTGGGCAGTGCTGAAGTATTTGCAGTAAGTAATTGTTTATTTGCATTTTAGGTACAGGTGTAACTTTCACTTCATGTCTTTAGGGACTTGAGAAAAGTACTGTTCACAAAATCCAAACTGTAGTGACAGTTTAAGAGATAATTGGTTGCTCTGGGTGATCCCTTTTGGATCCCCAAAGAGCTATGTACTTGGACTATATTAACTCAGGTCCTTGAAGAAATGCTTCTGTTTTCGTGGAGAACTAGGTAAACATACTCATCTATCTGATAATATTTCTGCATTTGCTTGTACCTTTGTCTCTCTTTATTCTAAAATTGTTTCTGATCTTTATTTTCATCTTTAATTGCTTGATTAATTCTAACAGCCTAATATTTTTTAAACATTTCCAGATACAGATATAAAATATCTGGTCAGTGTTCTCTTCTCCCTGGTTGGAGGATTATCTTTTTCTGTCTTATTCTAAGCCCTCCAATATGTTAATTGATTCAGTGCAGTATAAGCTTAGTTGCTTTTGCATTTTCTCATTAGCTTTGGTATTTTTCCTTTCTTGGCCACCCCGTGGCATTCTGAGTTCCCAGGTCAGGGATCAGATCTGAGCCACAGTTGTGACCTATGCCACAGCTGCGACAATGCCAGATCCTTAATCCACTATTCTGGGCCAGGAATCAAACCTGAGTCCCAACCCTCCAGAGACACTGCTGATTCCTTTATGCCACAGTGGGAATCCCTTTCCTATACTTTACTGAAAAACTACTTTATCTGTGCAAGGTAGAGTAGAAAGTGTGGTTCATCTTTTCCTCATTAAATCCTCACAGCTGCATATTTGGAGGCAAAATACAGATTTAGAAATTAAGTAACTGGTATTTAATAGATAATTTAAAAATGTGCCCAATTTGTGGTATTATTTTTTTTAATAACAAATTAGTTTTCTAACATTCTGCTAAATAGGACTTCCATTTTTCTGCACTATTATAGTTAAAAAAACCTGGTGTACTGAACTTTTAGTAAAATGGATTAAATATAAAATAAGATGTACAGATGGGCTGATGGATGGGTAAAATGCAATAAAGCAAATACAGCAAAATATTATTTGCAAGATCTTGGTGTACTCATATGAGTGTTCATTGTATAAATCTTTCAAATCTGTATGCTTAAAACTTTTTGTAACACAATGCTGGGAAAAATAAATTCATACTTGTCATATACGTATGTGAAGATTTTCTCATATCATGTTAGTCCTTAACTACTCATGCAGTGCGTATTTGTTGTTCTGTGATTTGTTGTTCTATGACTTGAAGGTACCAGTTTGCAGATATGTAAGGAAATAGAGCAGAGTTACCTAAAACATAGACTCTGCAGTGACTTGTTTTTATTTACTTTCTGTTCCTCCTCTTACTAGTATTTGATCTTTAGGATTCCTCATCTGTGTATTAGGGAAAAAAAAAAATAGTACGTACCCCATATGAATATAGGTTAGATAAAAAGATAAAGGAAGTACACTTAGAAAAATGACAAGTACATTTTAAGCACTCAGTAAATATTAGCTATTATTGTTTCTTACGGTGCACATGTAGGTATTGCTGATTTTTCTTTACTGTACTCTTTCTAGCTGGAAGTGGCTTTAAAAGCCTATGAATATTTTCATTCTAACCTCTGACCTTACCCAAAATAGGAATTTTGATAGGGTTCCTATATGTCATATTTTTGTATATTTTAGCTTTTTTATTTTGGAAACAATATTATAATCCACATGAATCTTTAATATGGTGGTCTTTTACTGCATCTCTTCTACTAAGGCATGGAAAATTGTTATTAAATTGAAGTCAACAGCATCTTGAGATAAAGAAATGGTGTTAAGACTTGTGATCCACTGGAGTTCCCCGATGACCTAGTGGGTGAGGACTCCACGTTGTCACTGCTGTGGCTCGGTTCAGTCCCTGGCCCATGAATTCTCACATGCTTTGGTACAGCCAATTAAAAAAAAGAAAGAAAGAAATTAAAACAAACTTGTGAATTACTCTCTCCAGTGTTAAATGTTATGTATGAGTTGACAGTCATTGAGTTAAACTACAGTGAAGGAAGTTGAGTTACTAATGACTTTTTAAAACTGAAACTGTTAGTTGGCATATGTTGCCTAATAATGCAGTTGTATACCTTTTTTTTTGTCCATCACCAATTCTGCTCAAAGATAGATGAATTACAATATATTTTATACAAATACAATTTTCTCCTTTGTAAAATAAGATTAAAACACCTTTATCATTTGCTTGTATAGGGGTTGCATCAGGTAAAAAAAATATTTTCTTAATAAATAGAGTTGTTATATCTAAACCATACCAGAATTAATTGAATATTGATTCAGGGAATATGATACAAATTAAGGTCCATTTGAAAACAAACAAGTGCTACCTTTGCATGGCTACTCAAAACAGTAATGCTATAGCTGTCAGTATCTTCAAGTGAAAACATATATTTCTTTCCATTTTTCCCAAGTGCAAAACGGAGTTTGATGATCTCCAATCTCTAATGCCCGATTGATTACTCATTTAGATCATATTTTAAAGCACCCCCTTGTTTGCAAAAGAATCATGACTATGGGATATCTTGAACTCAATATAAATTAGAACAGGGAGCAAAAGGCATTTTCAGTTTTCTCTTCAGGGTCGTCCTTACTGGGAAGTTCCCAGGCTAAGGGTCAAATTGAAGCTGCAGCTGTCAGCCACAGCCACACAGGATCTGAGCCGGGTCTGTGGCCTACACCACAGCTCATGGCAGTGCTGGAGTCTTAACCCACTGAGCGAGGCCAGGGTTCAAACCTGCATCCTCAAGGATACTAGTCCGGTTTATAACCTTCTGAACCACAGTGGGAACTCCTATTTTCAGTTTTCTAAAATAAGATTTAAACATAATATGTCTGAAAGGGAAAGGAAGGAAAAGCATGGTAGGTAGACTACTATATGCCTTATAAATTCCCATTGCAACTTCTGAACCAGCATACATACAGTGAGTACTCCATAAATATCTGTTGATGATGATAAACTGCATGTTTTGTATGCACTAATGTTGCTGCATGAGCACATCGCTTGTGTTTTCTAAAACCAAAGCAAGCAGTAATGTTGCCAAATCACCACATTTTCAGGTGCTTCTACGTACTGATAGTTCAAAGTCAGGGGCTTTATCCATTTGACGAGACTGTAACTGAAATCCAGCTGCATTGTATTTGTCCAACTTGAACATTTAAGCATAAACACCACTTGTCTGGAGTTACTTCTTTTCTCTTTAGATCGGTCTTGGGGTCAGACTTTCTTCTCCAGTATGCTGGATACATTCAGAAGCCTTGGCTTCTGTGTAAAGTATGAAATTTCTATACCCTAAAAAAATGAAAATAATAATTTAGGAAAAAAGACATCTGTTCCATCTTGTGGAGTTAACCTAGTTTGTTGCAGCAGTTTAGTTTTCAGTTTTGGGAACCAGAAGAGGCTTTGATTCTTATGCCACCTGTTGATACTTTATGTCATTAGGCCCGTTAACTGCATGTTGCTAAGTCTTAGTCAAAGTTCACTATGAAATGCTACTACTAAGAATTTATATCTCTCCAAATTGTTGCCTTTGGATAAAGCAATGAGATCCTGCTGTGTAGCACTGGGAACTATATCTAGTCACTTATGATGGAGCACGATAATGTGAGAAAAAAGACTGTACATATGTATCTATGACTGGGTCACCCTGCTGTATAGTAGAAAATTGACAGAACACTGTAAACCAGCTGTAATGGAAAAAAATAACAGTCATTTAAAAAAAAGAAATAAAAAGAATTTATATCTCAGAGTTTTTGTGAGCATTGAATGACATAATACACATATTAAGGAATAGCTAAAACACCAATTTGTAGATATTTGTAATTTAAAAACATTCACATATATTTAGTTTTCTGGAGAACCTTCATAGTGGCTGCACCAACTTACATTCCCACCAACAGTGCAGAAGGGTCCCCTTTTCTCCACACCCTCTCCAGCATTTGTTGTTTGTGGACTTGTTAATGACGGCTATTCTAATCAGTGTGAGTGGTACCTCATCATACTTTTGATTTGCATTTCTCTAATAATTAGTAATGTTGCATATCTTTTCATGTGTCTCTTGGCCATACATATGTCTTCTTTGGAGAAATATCTATTTAAGTCTTCTGCCCATTTTTCAGTTGGGTTGTTTGCTATTCTGTTATTGAATTGTATGTGTTGTTTGTATATTTTAGAGATTAAGCACTTGTCAGTTGCATCATTTACACCTTTTTTCTCCCATTCCTAGCTTGTCTTTTGGGTTTGTGTGCGTGTGTGTGTGTGTGTGTGTGTGTGTGTGTGTGTGGTTTTCTTTCCTGTACAAAAGCATCTAAGTTCAATTAGGTCCCATTATTTCTATTGCCTTGTTAGACATTTGTACAATTTATATCAGAGAATGCTTTGCCTGTGTTCTCGTCTAAAATTTTTTATGGTGTCATGTCTTATGTTTAAGTCTTTAAGCCATTTTGAGTTTATTTTTTTGCACAGTGTAAGGGTGTATTCTAATTTCATTGATTTGCATGCAGCTGTTCAATTTTCCCAGCATCACTTGCTGAAGAGACTTTTTCCCATTTTACATTCTTCCCTTTTTTTGTTGTCACTGGAAAGTTAAATTATAATATTAAGATATTTGCCTAATTTCATTCAGTTCCCTGCCTTAAACCACTTGAGCGTGAGACACTGGAAGGAGTCTTTCAACATGGTACTCTCCCTGACCAAAATGATTTTTAAACAAGCTTACTTTTAACAGGTTGTCAGGTGATACTTTGTGGAAATTAATGCCCCCATATAAAATGTGTGTGCATATGTATATAAATAAACATTTTTGGGAGAAGTTAAAAGTAAAACAAAGATAACTTGTCATTTCAACTGCAATATTTTCAGTTTGCATCTCTAATGGATCAGGGTATTTACAATAACACATTCACCATGCCATTATCATATTTAACATAATTAATGATTGTTTCTTAATGTCAACTGATATTCAATCCATATTCAAGTTTTCCTGATTATCTCAAAAATGATTTTTAAGTAATTTTCCTTTTAAGTTAAGATTCAAATAAAGTCCTCACATTTGGTTACTAGGTCTCTATAGACTCTTTTATCCTGTAACACTGTCCTCAGTTTTTCTTAATGCCATTGATTTATTGGATAAATCAGGTCACTTGTTCTGTAAAAAGACCTACATTCTAAATTTGTCTTTCCTCGTGGTGTGTTTTTTTCTTTCTGTTCTACATATCACACCCTGTATTTCCTATAAACTTCAGGTAGATCTGTAAGTTTTAGTATACTCAGGAACAATACTTTAACAAGCTATCTGATGGGGGTACTGTATATTTCCTACTCTATCTTATCAGTAGACATATAATGTAGGGTTGTCCAACTATTAGTTATACTAAGACTAATCACTGGTTTCATGTGTTATCAGTGTTAATATCTCAATTATAAATTTCTCCATCAGAACCTTACCTAAAGCATTGAGCATCCATTGAAGTTTACTGGCTACTTCCATTCTTTCATTGAATTTTAAAATTCTGATTTTGTAATACTATCTTTCTTTCCATATTTATTAGCTAAAATTCTCTTATGAAAAACTTCCCTCATCGAGTATTTGATTACTCTGACATAGAGTTGTGTGGGAAATGGAGGATAAGTTTGGATTATTTTATTCTATTATTTATTTTCAGAGCAGTGAAATTGTGTAGCATTCGGTGATGATGAATAGGAATTTTTTTTGTGAAACATCATAAACTGATTTTAGTGTTTTGTTTTGTTTTTTTTAAGGCCACAATGTGGCCTATGGAAATTCCCAGGCTAGAGGTTAAATCAGAGCTGCAGCTGCAGGCCTAAGCCACAGCCACAGCCATGTGGAATCAGAGCTGTGTCTGCAAGCTACCCCACAGCTCATGGCAACACTAGATCCTTAACCCACTGAGCGGGACCAGGGATCAAACCCACATCCTCATGGATACTAGTCAGATTTGTTACTGCTGAGCCACAGTGGGAACCCCTTTTTCTTATTTAATGCATTTTCAATTGGAACAAAGTATTCTTTACAGGCAATTAGAAACCTACTTTTATTTTATTTTTTAAAATTTAACTGTAAAATTCTTAAGGGCACATTCATAATTCCTGACTGTACAGGGAGTTCCCAGTGTGGCGCAGCAGAAACGAATCCAACTAGGAGCACATGAGGTTGCAGGTTTGATCCCTGGCCTTGCTTAGTGGGTTAAGGATCCGGTGTTGACGTGAGCTGTGGTGTATTTCATAGACGCGGCTTGGATCTGGTATTGCTGTATCTGTGGTGTAGGCTGGCACCTGTATCTCCAATTGGACCCCTAGCCTGGGAACCTCCATATGCCACGGGTGCAGCCCTTAAAACAAAACAAAACAAAAAAAAAATCCTGACTGCACATATCAGTAAATTATCACAGTGATTATGCTTATGTGACCACCTCCCATTGTTAAAAAAAAATAATATTAATTCCACCTTTTTTGTTTCATCCTGATCTAATTTCTTCCCTACCAAAGGTTACCACTGTTATGATTTAATAGCATAGATTAGTTTTCCTTATTTTTGAACTTGAGATAATGAAATTGTCCAGTATATATCCTTCTGCTGATGGGTGTTTTTGCTCATTATTTTTGTGAGATTCATCCTTGCTGATGCAGGAAGCATTAATTTATTCATCTTTATTCTGTTCACTCATTGCAGGAATATAATCCAATATATGAGTTTATTCATTCACCAATATTATGCTGTCATAAATATTTTAGCTCTGTCATAAGTCTTGAAATATAGTAAATTCTCCCTGTTTATTAAGATTGATCTTGGTTTTCTTTTCCATATAAATTTTAGAATCAGCTGATTAATTTTCAGTCAGAAAAAATGAAAACTTACTGGAATTTTTATTGTAAGTTTAATAGATCTACAGATCAATTTGGAGAGAATTGTCACATTTATAATACTGGATATTCCAATACATGACTAATTCTGATTTACATAAACTTTCACAAGCCATTCTACACATTCATCCTTGTTAGTGACTATTTCAACTATTTCTGTCTGCTAAAGTTCTTTTTTTTCAAATTTTCCTTTTTAGAGATTGCATTGTCAATTATTTATTTTGTTTTTAAATATAAAATTGTATTCCAATAGTTAACATGATTTTCTGATTTTCTATCTATACATGGCTTTCCTGTTGTTTCCAAACAGTTATCTATGTTTATACCCCAGACCCTTGTGAATTTTTCCATTAAAGTTAATGATGGTAGATATGATACGCTTAAGATTTTAGGGAAACAAAATGTGCAATTACCAAATGACTCCATCAAAGTTTATGGTGTGTCTGCCCATTAGATTAGGACACTGTGTTATATATAGCTAGCTATTTTTAGTACAATGTTACTGTGGTTTTTCTTTTTCTTTTCCTTGTTTTAAATTTGTCTCTAGCTATATCTTCATGATTCCATTGTTTATTTCACTAAATTAATTGTCTCTAAGATCATGTAGATTCTGACATAGCCTTGTGCTTTCCTTCTTTCTCTCTGGACTTGCTTTGCTTGGATTAATGCTTATTCATTTGAACTAATGTTTGAAAGAATAGAGGAAGATAAATTTTTTTTTAAATTATTTTAAAGCAATTATTTTGACTTGCCTAAATGGTTTCAGTAAATCTATTTTAGTTATCAGTTAATAGTTTTATCTGTTTTATCTCATCACCTGGTTAAAAAGCTTCTATGTCTATTTAGGTAAAGGTCTCGTTATTCTTTTTCAAACTTTAGCTATTCAAAAAGAACAAGTTCAGAGAAGACTTTACTTTTTTTCCTCAGGTTATCATATCTGAGCTCAAATATTATTTGTCCCTTTTGAAATGTTTTCAGCAGTCAAACTGGCATTTCAGATCTTTGGGAACATCCTGCCTAATTTTCTGACGCATCACAGAAATTTTATTTAAAATAAAGTGAACTTTGATCTTCCAAACCCTGTCTCTGTTGAAGATTTCAATAAAGTATTTGATCTAAAGGTCTTGACAGTTTGAAATGGACTTTGAATTGTTCTCAGGATCTGCACAATCAGGCTGAAAATTTCCTAAGGAAAAAAAATAATCCTTGTGGAGTTATAGTTCCACCTCACACACAAGTATCTTAAACCTCTGAAATTTCTCCTTAAAATAATTAAGGTAGTAGAGAGCTCTAAGCTCAAGAGTAGTGTTCTCATTAGCACTGCTCACACTTAGGGTCAGATAATTATTTGTTGTGGGATGTTCTTCTGTATGTTGTAGAAAGTTGAGCTTTGTGTCTGGGCTTCTCCCACTAAATGAAGTACCACCCATTTCCACCCAATTGAAATATCCAAAAATGTCTCTAAAAATTGCTAAATGAGCCACAGGGGACAAAATTACCACTGAGAACCAGTACTCTAGCATGTAATAACCATAACTATTTATAGAAGAAATTTTTTGTTAATTTGTCTCCCTGTTCCTATTAGAGAAGTGAACGGAGGAGTGGTGGCTTAGTTTCTTTGGAAGAAGAGTTTTTGGAAGAATTAAATATGAATTTTTTGTCCCTAATCCAACCTATCTCTCTGGGGAAAAATAAAGATAGGTGGTATAAGGCTAGTCTCATGAAGAAGGAAAACAGTCCTGAAAGTTCAAAGACAGAGCATACATATGGAAAAAATAGCCTCCATTAATCTAACCAACATTTCAGAAATACCTGTTAGTCAGAAAAAAAGACAAGAAGACAAATATTATGTGCTGAAGTAGAAGAAAGCCAGGATTCACCATGCTCAAATGAAAAGACAATAGGATTAATTGAAAGAAGTGGTGGGTAAAAGTAGGTGAAACAAGATGCATTTAGAAATAAGCAATGATTGCAGGGCAAGTAAAATTGAGTAATGGTTACAAATCTATTTTGGAAAAAATAAAGAATAGGATATACAATATTGTGCATATATTTATTCAATGATAAGCCCCTTTACTCTATATTTGCTGTATTATTTGATTTTCATAGCAATCTATGAATTAAGCAATATGAACCAAGCCAGTGCTAATGAACAGTAAAACCAGATTTTCATTGCAGTCCTCTATTATACATGAGTTGCTCGAGAGTTCTAAAAGGCTCAGAAAAAGACAGAGATTACTATATGCAGAGATAATTGTTGTGACAAGGGTGGGTAATATGAATACAAAATATAGAAATAGGTGAAACAACAAGTGACAATGAAACAATAACCAATTGATCAGTGCAACAAATGATGAAAAGTTGCTTCTTGAAAAAAGCAAAAACAAAGGTTCCTGAGGGTGAAGATCAAAATAGTCACTGAACACTAGCAAAATCAATGTAAGGAAAACTACGTCTAGGTACTTTGTCAAATGAGATATGTTACAAAGTTAAGTGTAAAAGTCTATAACATTCAGGAAGAGAGAGAGAAAGATTACCTAGGAAAAAATGAAAACAAAACCGCCTTTAGACTTTTTTTTCAATATGAGGTACCAGAAAACTGAATGCATACTTTTAAACCTCCTAGGGGGAAAATATAGTTAACTGAGAATCTCATAGCTATGATAGTTTTTTATTCATTGAGACAAATAATTTAATCCTTGAAGTGTTAGAATTTAGAAAATATACTACCCATGCATTTCTTCAAAGTACTACTTGAAGAGTTTTTCCTAAATTAATACTAAATCCTATACTAGTTAAATCATGACATAAATTGACTTTCCTAAACAGGCTGAATGCCCATAATGCAGTGTATCTTTGGATGATTTATTGCCATATGGATTCTATTGCTCAAAGGGACTATTTTTCAATGCTTGCTGAAGTTTTGTCCTTACAATAATAACAGGATTGGTCCAGTACTATAAGGTGTTTTTTTTTTTTTTTTGCCTTTTGTCATTTTTTAGGGCCGCACCCACAGCATATGGAGGTTCCCAGGCTAGGGGTCTAATCGGAGCTATAGCCACTGGCCTATGCCGCAGCCACAGCAACGCAGGATCCGAGTCGCGTCTGCGACCTACACCACAGCTCACGGCAACGCCGGATCGTTAACCCACTGAGCAAGGCCAGGGATCGAACCCACAACCTCATGGTTCCTAGTCGGATTCGTTAACCACTGTGCCACCACGGGAACTCTGGGTACTGTAAGGTTTTTGTTTGTCGTTGTTGTTTTTTTTTTAATTTCTCATTTGTCTTTCATCTCATAGATTAGTGAGAAAATCTTGTCATTTTTGAGAATTATGTAAACTGGTTACTCTTGCTGTCCTAAACCAGTAGTTGGTAATGATGACTGAACTGTTTTTGGTGACCTTGCTGTATGAAATTGCACCCAAAATGAATTTTCTCTCTATCCACAAAAGCATACTTGAGTAGAAAATTATATTGACCTTATTCTTATTAGAGACATCTGATTTTCTGCAACCGTAAATATATTGGATGAGTTGAGCGATTTTTATTACTTTATTTCTGTCCCTACCCTTTAAAAATCTTCAATGTAGGATTTATGAATATTCCCAAGTTAACTCTTTTAAAAGTCCAGTATCTACTGAATGGTGTAAACTATGTGAAAATGCAATGGTAAGAATAAAAAGAAATGCACTAAAATGATCAGTCATTATATCTGGCTGGTGGGATTTTGTGTGATGGGTTTTCATTGTTATAATTTTCCATATTTTTAGAAATAACTTTTATAATAAAAGTAATTATATATACAATTGATCACAAATGGTATTTATTAGAGATACAAAGAAAAATGTATAAAGGCACAAATACTTTGGCAGGATGGTAAAATTAGCGATATTTTTTCTTTCATCTGATTTTCTGTATTTTCTAAGCATATCTCCAGTCAGCTTCTATCCTTCCCATACCGAACAAAGCATATGATGCCTTTCTCTATCATACATGGGAAAAATCTCAAGTTGTCTTTCAGGCATCATGCTTTTTATTTTCTCTGCACTGTTTTTATTCCCTCACTTACCCCGCAAAAATCCCTACTCCAAGATGCTTTTTCTTCCCCACAAAACTCAATAAGAGATTATGAGAAATGATTATGTTAAGTGGTTGCTATACTGGTCTTTCGACATCTCTAAGACACAAAGCAATTCTATGTCCTCCTGATGATTTGGGTCCGTTACACCTGTCATTATGATGACTTTTTTCCTAGTCTGCCAGAAGTGAGTAGGCATCAGCCATAGCTTAATGTTAAATGGATTTCTTAGGAAATGAATTCCAAAACAATGAGGGAAAGGGAAAAGGAAGGGGATATTTCTCTTTCCATAAAAACCTCTTCCACTCTCCCCCTTCTCCTCCATCTTGCTGGCCAATAATAAAACTAAAAATATATTCTTTGATAAAGAATCAATGAAAAAATAATAATGATGTTGTCAATGTTGATACCCTTAGAGAAATTTAAATTTTTAATGACTGAAAGGCAATATATAAGAACAACTAATATCCATTAACTTTTTGCTTCCAGTTTACTCTGGTTCTCCTTTAAAAGTTATTGAAGAGGATAGTAAACTTGAGATAATGGAAAACTCTACACTGGGCTTGCCATTATATTATCATTTCATAATGTTTAGTTTTACTCTAACCTTACTTCTTGCCTTTGATTAAACTAGTTTGATTAGGCTAGTTTATGCACGTTCTTAGAAATTATTTTTCAGTGCTACTGTTTTGTATGTTATAAAGAGAAGACTTCTGGGAGTTCCCTTTGTGGCTCAGTGGTTAACGAATCCGACTAAGAACCATGAGGTTACAGGTTCGATCCCTGGCCTTGCTCAGTGGGTTAAGGATCCGGCGTTGCCGTGAGTTGTGGTGTAGGTTGCAGATGCGGCTCGAATCCCGCGTTGCTGTGGCTGTGGCGAAGGCCGGCGGCTACAGCTCCTGTTGGACCCCTAGCCTGGGAACCTCCATATGCTGTGGGTGCGGCTCTACATAAAGGCAAAAAAAAAAAAAGACAAAAAAAAATAAAGAGAAGACTTGTACTCTTCTATGCATTAAATTTGTATAAATACTTTCCTTCTGATTTCTTTTCATTTTGTTTATTTTCTCACATTTTAAAATGAAATCTTATTGATTTGCTTTGTAGTTTATCATTATTGGATGGACTTAGTAGTTTTAACTTTCTTCTCTATATAGAACAACATCCTCTTAGATATTACTATGTGTGTCCTTACTCCCACTACTTTTAGGATATTCTTCTTTGGAAGTTTTGACATTTTCTTTAACTTATTCATTTAGGATCCTGTATCTTAGGTTTGTTTTTTTCTCATGCTTGTTGACTTTTTAATACTATTGTGATCACAAATTTTTATCTGTTGCGTGTATACATTTTAAAATCCATTGTAGTTGTCTTTGGACATATGATATGGTCATTTGTTTCTGTATATATCTCATATCTGATGTTAAAAAAAAAAAAAAAACACAGGGAGTTCCTGTCATGGCTCAGTGAAATGAATCTGACTAGTATCCACAAGGGTGCAGGTTCGATCCCTGGCCTTGCTCATTGTTAAGGATCCGACATTGCTGTGAGCTGTGGTGTAGGTCGCAGAAACAGCTTGAACCTGGTGTTGTTGTGGCTATGGCGTAAGCCAGCAGCTACAGCTCCAATTCAGCCTCTAACCTGGGAACCTCAGTATGCTGGGGGTGTGGCCCTAAAATGACAAAAAACAAAACAAAACAAAAAAAACCAAACAGGCTCAAAATGGCGTCAGTTGTGCTAAAGCTCCACATCAGCAAACCACAATTTAATTTTAACTAATTACAGTTTCAGCCTCTTCTGGGAGTAGAAATTTTAACCAATCAGTCTGCAATTTCCTGATCAAAACTAGCGAAGTAATCTGCATGAAAACATCCCGCCCCATCCCACCTCCAAGCTTCCCTCAAAGGAAGGTAATCTTGCCTGAAATATTTCTTTATTTTGTTTTTTACTTCCTTGCATCACCCCCTTTTTGCCTATAAAAAAAAATCTGCCACTTTTTTATAGTTCCTTCAGGTGCTTTTCTACTTGCTAGATGGAATGCTGCCTGTTTCATGAATTGTTGAATAAAGAAAATTAAATCTTTGAGTTCTTAAAACTGAAAAACAGTTTATTCTAATTTTGTAGTGCATTGTTTTTTTTTCTTTTTTGAGGGAGTGGGGTTATGCACACAGCATGCAGAAGTTCCCAGGCCAGGGACTGAATCTGGGCCACAGCAGTGACATTGCTGAATACTTAACCGCTAGCCACCAGGGAACTCCTTGTAGGACATTGATTTTAAATGTAAAACTTTGGCATAATTTTGTTTTTAATATTACTTGAATCTTTATATACTTGGTTTTTTAAATTATGATCTGTCAAGAATTGAGATATTGGCATACACATAAAACTAATTTTTCTGTCAATTTCTTGTCTTTATAGTTTATTTTATCAATATAATATTAAATGTATATGGTACCTTTTACTGTCATAAAATTCATTGTCCTACTTAATAAATTCTACCTTTAAATTACTATTGATAGTCAATAGTGTTAGTATCTTTTTGTCTTATTGGCATGGTGTATCTTTATTGTTTTCATACGTAGTTAGTTCTTTCAAGGCAGTTAGTGAGACAATATATAATTGCCTTTTAAATTTTTTGCTTGGTTTCCCTTGACATTGAAAGTCATATTAACTTTATATATAAATTGTGTCCTCTTTATGTTTATTGTTAACACCAATATGATGGGTGTTGCTTTTTAAGGCTCATTTATTTTCTGACTTTAAGTTTGTTTTATTTTCTAGTGTTATGCTCTAAATTATGTTTTTTGCATTTTTATCTCTCAGATTTTAAAAAATAATTAGGACATGTGCATCCTGTTTACAGATATTAAGAATAAATACTTATCTAAATTAAGGCAGCCATTCCTTCTTATCTACACTATTGGTATTCATTTTATTTTAATTCTGAATCTTTCTTTAGAAATTAGCTCTTTGTGGTACAAAAGTGATAAATTTCTTGTATCCTTACAATTCAAGACTGTTTTTCTACATTCCCGTCATTTCTGATAGGCTAGTCAGAATAAAATTTTCTGGTAAAAAGCTTCCTTGTTTTGATTCTGCTGTAGAAATTACTTCATTGGCATCTAGCAGTTATGGTTCCAGAAGAGAGAACTGCAGTTAACGCAACCTTTTTTCTATCCCTCTCTTGGTTAACATGATATTCTCTATGTGATTATGGTATTCACTTTTTAATATTGGAATTGCATAACTTTGTAATATAGCTTTTGGGTGTAGTTAATGTTTATTAAATAATCTTTCTAAGTGTTGAGATTTTCAAATGTGCATATTTAATATATTTTTCCTCATTTAAAGAAAGTTTTTCCCATATCTCTGTGTAATTAAAATAAAAATTTTCTGTTTGTCTTAGTCTCTTCTTTAAGCATACTGATTTTCCTAGTTTACTTTCCCTATGAGTATTCATACTTTTGTCCTTCTCATGACTTCCATGTAGTTTTCTCTAGTATACCTTAAATATCACTGATTTTTCAATTTTTTAATAAAAGATTTGATACTTCTGGTTTATGCTTTTAATTTAGTTTTAAGTTTTACAATGTCATTATCTTTATTCTTAAGTTGATTTTCTTAATTTACCAGTTGCTCTTGAAGGGGAGCAGAATTTGCCCCCCCCCAAAATATGCCTCTTTGGCATAAGGGTTATTTTGAGCTTGTTATTTTTTAAAAAAGCAGATACTGGTGAAACTGAAAAACATGTAGAAGTTATCCTTTTATAAGAAACATTTACATGTATAAGGGAAACCTTCATTTGTGAGGGTTTCCTCCTTGTCTGTACTGAAGAGAAGGATGATTAAATCTCTAGAAACTTTTGTCAGTGGAGAAGGCAAGGACTTAAATCTGCATAACAACCTCACCCTTGTTACTTTTTACCTTACTTTTCCTGATACTCTCCATTAACAACACCCATCCCCCATCGTCATTGTAAGAGGTGGTATTTAAGGTGATGGTTTAGACCACTTTGAGGAGTTACTTGGTTTCCCTGGATATTTCCTGTGTATATAGGAGGTATTTATTAAACTTCTGTTTGTTTTTTCTCCTGTTAATCTTTTATTACAGGGGGAATCTCAGGAAAAGATTATTTTTTCTCCCCTACACTTTCTCTCTAATTCAATTGTTAACTCATCACTACCTTATTTTGTAGAGCCCAGTGTCAGGGAGGAAGAAATTTTCCTTTACCCTTCTAGGTTCCTATGGCTGGTCTAAGAACTAAATTGGTAAGAGACAAGTTAATGGGAGAAAATTCAACAAAATTTTATAACAAGTATACATGGGAGAATCCCAGAAAAACTGAGCAACTCACCAAAATGGCTGAAACTCTCACCTTAAATACCATCCTCAGGTATAAACAAAAGAGGATATTGAGGATGAGGATAGTCAGTTATGGGAGGTTATCGGGAAAAGCATGATAAACAAGGGTGATGATGCAGATTTAAGTCATCGCCCTCTCCATTGATCAGAGGTTCTAAATATTTGATCATCCTCCTCTTTCGGGTATAGAGAGGGAGACACCCTTACAAATAGTGATTTCCCTTACAAATGTAATTTTTTTTTTTTTTTGCAAAATGGGAACTACTCCTTGGTTTTTAGAGCCCTGTCCTTTTCTGCTGTTTCTCAGAAAACAACCAGCCTAGATCAATTAATACACCAGAGACATATTGTGGGATAGAAAATTCTGCTCTCCTATACCAGAAACATAAAAATGAAAATCTTCACTCTTTTTCTGCCCCTCCCCCATCTGCATGGTGGTTGGTTTGTTTGTTTGTTTGTTTGTTTGTTTGTTTTGAGGGATGAAGGGAGCAGATATATATACATATATATATATATACATATATATATGTATACACATATATATACATATATATATGTATACATATATATATGTATATATATGTATACATATATATACATATATATAGTATGTATATATGTATGTGTATATATATATATATATATATATATATTTTTTTTTTAGGGCCACACACACAGCATATGGAGTTTCCCAGGCTAGGGGTCAAATAGGAGCTGTAGCTGCAGGCAATAACCACAGCCACAGCAATGCAGGATCTGAGCAGCCTCTGTAACGTACACTGAAGCTCACGGCAACGCTGGATCCATAACTCTAAGCAAGGCCAGGGATCGAACTTGCATCCTCATGGATGCTATTCAGATTCATTAACCACTGAATCATGATGGGAACCATGACGTGAACTCCTGAATATTTTTCAAATTATATTATGAAAAATTTTAAACTTAAAGCAAAGTTTAAAGAATTTTACAGTGAGCTTCCATATTCCCAAAACTTAGATTCTAGTATTGAAATTTTCCTATACTTTTAAAGTTTACATGGCTGTCTACTCATTCATCTGTCTATACTGTCAACTTAAAAAATATGCACAACCTAAAAGTTGAGAGTTAAATTTTATTTGGGGCAAAATGAGGCCTATAGCCCAAGAGGCAGCATTTCAGATAGCTGAAAGGGGGAATGTGAGTATATATGTGATTTTGGTGAAGAGAGGTACTTGCAACCAAGCACACAGTTTTATAGAAGGTTGCTTGCTGCTAGTCTTGTGAAGGTTATTGCTAGTCATGTTGCCAAAACTCGGCCTCTGTCTGCCAGTGCCAAATAGAAATGTGGACACAGAGTTTGGGTGAAGGAGGAAAAGATGGCTTTATTGCTTTGCCAGGCAAAGGGGGACAAAGCAGGGTAATGTCTTAAAGGCTGTGCCCCCCCTTGGAAGAGATTAGGAGGTGGTCTTATAGTTTGGGAATGAAAAATAGGTCCATTAATAAGGATCAGGTTGTAGATGAAAACTTGCATTATTTTTCAAAGCTGGTGTTTAGGTGGTCCCAGGACTGGTTCTGATGATCCTTTTGGAATGAAGAATGCTTCATTAACATCTTTCATTTGTTGGGAGTTTCAGTTCTGTGGAAGAACTCAAAGGTATTATTATGTATATTCCTTGAGGAGGAACTAGGACCCTGCCCAAAGTGTCTCCCCTGGCTGCACTACTGTTTCTTGACTGCTCCTCCCTGGTCTCTGCATCCCCTCCCTTCCCTGATTAGCAACTGTTTGAACCTGCTTTTTGGAACTCAGGGGCTATCTTGGAGGCTGAAGCCCATTCCCCAAAAACAAGAAATGGAAGGGGGGGGCGGTCACAGAAAATCTCGTGTGCCCAGGAGTCCCATAGCGCCCTGCTTGGTTTCAGTCATGAGGAGCAGACTTTACCATGAAGGATTTTAGTGCTTTTCTAGATGCAAGGAGATGGAATAATTACGCTCATAATAACTTCTGAAAATATTTAGCTGTCTGAAGACCTGTTTTTCCACTTTTCCCAGAGCACAGAGTGCCTCACTCCTGATCTCCACCTGGAGCTCTTCTAGGGGGTCAATAGCTCTAGTGGTTCCTCATTCAGTCCTTGTAGAGGCAGTTGGCAAATGTCAATCCTCAGTTCACAATACATTTAATCCATCTTAATTTTTATGCATTTCAAATTGGTTTTCAGATATTCATACCTGTTTGTCTAAATACATCAACAGGTATATCATTAACTAAAGTGAAATTTGTTTGCCATGTGTTAGAAAACAGAATTAAACTGAATAAATGTAAAGATCAGCTGACTTTATTCAGCAATTCATGAATCAGGCAGCATCCCATTCAACAAACAGAAAGGAGCTCCAAGGAGCTTTGCAAAGTGAAAGGCTTTTGTGGACAGAAGGGGGACGAGGACAAGGAAAAAGCAGATTACCTCATTTTTCTTTAGGCAGTGGAAGGGATTGTTTACTTAAAAGAACTGCATTGTGTAAAAGCTGTGAGTTGAGTTTGTTCAGTGTCTTACTGAGGACTATAGCCTGGAACCAAGTCTGTCAAATAGCTCTGAGAAAACTGTTTCAAAGAGTTAAGAGGGGTGGTCAGTATATATATGGTTTTGGCGAAGGTGGTATGTGCAACCAAACGCACATCTTAATAGAAAATTCCTCCTAGTTGAAAGGAACAGATATCTTAGTTATTGATTTTAGTGCTTTTTAAACATGGGAAGATACAACAGTCTAGGCTCATAAAAAATTTCTCTTGAAAATTATCTATCAGAAGTCCTGTTCTACCAGTTTTCACAGAGCAAACAATGCCTCATTCCTGATCTGCCTTGAATTCCTTTCAGGGTATGTTAAAGATCAATGACAGGGAGTTCCCTTTGTGGCTCAGTGGTTAACGAATCCGACTAAGAACCATGAGTTTGCGGGTTCGATCCCTGGCCTTGCTAAGTGGGTTAAGGATCCGGCGTTACCGTGAGCTGTGGTGTAGGTTGCAGACGCGGCTCGGATCCCGCGTTGCTGTGGCTGTGGCGAAGGCCGGGGGCTACAGCTCCTGTTAGACCCCTAGCCTGGGAACCTCCATATGCTGCAGGTGCGGCTCTACATAAAGGCAAAAAGACAAAAAAAAAAAATCAATGACTGCAGTCACCCACTCTTTGTAAGAGCTAGATGGAAAGCAACATTGTTTAGTTGACAAAGTCTTGGAGGAATAGTGCTGATCAGATAATTCCAGACTGACTCGTTTAGATTACATTCCTGGGTAAGGCTGAAATTTACATCAGGTTAGGTATTAATTCTTAATTTCTTGATGTGGGATTTAGCACAAGTGAGTCCTTTTTTTGGACCTGTGGCTTCTTTTCTTAAGAAGGTTTGTCTTTTGGTATGTAATTTATTTTAATTGTAAATATACATTTGGTGAATTCTGACAAGTGCATACACCTGTGTAACCCAGTATTCTATTGAAACATAAAATATTAGAAAACCACAGTAAGTTCCCTCATGCCCCTTCACAGAAAACCCTGGCTTTTTCCCTCCCATAGATAATGCTGTGATGTTTTTCTCTGTACGTTAGTTTTACCTGTTCTAAAATTTCATGCAGGTTGAGTAATGGAGTATATATTATGCTACTCATGAATACAGGATAGAATATAATGTGGGAAAGAGTAAGCACTCTTTTATGTAAGGCCTCTTTTGTTCAGCATAATTTGAGATTCATCCATACTGTTGGTTATTTCATTAAATTACCCCTTTTTAGTGCTAAGTAGTATTCTGTTACCCAAGTATATACAGTTTGTCCATTCTCCAATTGATGGACACCTGATATGTTTATAGTTTTGGCTCTTATGAATAAAACCACTGTGAACAATTTTGACATCTTATTGTGAACGTATGTTTTCATTTTAAGTGCCTGGGAGAAGACCTGTGCCATATGACAGATAATATATGGTTTTTGCTTTGTTTTGTTTTTTCTTTTTTAAGCCACACCGAGGGTGTATGGAAGTTCCTGGGCCAGGGATCAAATCTGAGCCACATCAGCTTATACACCACAGCTGTGGCAGTGCCAGATCCTTAACCCACTGTGCCACAGCAGAAGCTCCTGTATGTTTATTTTTATAACAAATTACCAGGAGTTCCCTTCATGGCACAGCGGAAAGGGATCCAACTAGGAGCAATGAGGTTGTGGGTTTGATCCCTAGCCTTCTCAGTGGGTTAAAGACCTGACGTTGCCGTGGCTGTGGTATAGGCCGGCAGCTGTAGATCCAATTTGACCCCTAGCCTGGGAACCTCCATATGCCATGGGTGCAGCCCTAAAAAGCAAAAAAAGAAAAAAGGGGGGCAAATTACCAGAACTTTTTGTGAAATAATTATAACATTTCATACCCCACCGTCAATGTATACAAATTATAGTTGTTCAAACCCCCATCTATATTTGGTTTTATCATTCTTTTAATTTTATCCATCCTCCTAGATATGTAATGAAATCTCATTGTGTTAGCAGACACATATTTTTCAAAAAAAAATTTATCTGTGCTTTATAGGTGCAAAGTTGTTTTGTTTCCAGAGTTCAAAAGCTAGTAGTGATCAGCCTTGTGTTTTTACCCGCTATGCCTCTTTTACTGTTGATATGTGTTTGGGAAAGAAGTTCTACAAGCCAAATAGCCTCTGGCTCTCCAAGATTGAAGATGCCCAGCAGGGTTCTTCAGAACAAATTCTGTTAGATTTTCTCAACAGAGTTTCCTGTCAGCTCCCAATATCCTCTTTCAACTGGGGCCAAATTACATTATATTTGGGGTACATGCTCTCAACGTGATGATCAGAGCCTTTTCCTGTTTTAGTTATAAATAACATTTTTGTCTCTATTTTGCATTATTGTCACTAATTTTGAGGGAAGTGAGAATTATACGTGGGCATTTACCTTATTGTTTTCCCATCTTCTCTTAGAGAAATATTAAAAGGAAAAAAAAATCAACAAATTATATACAGTCTTTAAATTATGAAGCAACATTGCAAAAAGGCTAGTTAATTTCTAAATCCATTTTTATCATCATATTACAGTAGTGAGAATGGACCTATCTGCAGTCTATTTTCCATCACTCTATTAATGAGTTTGGGATGATTTTGTTTTATTTTAATCTTTAATTGAAATTTCATCACAAGCAGGATTTTGTTATTGAAAATTATAGTAAGGAGATTTTCAATGTGATTGGTAGATATGGTTTCAAGGCTTTTTAATTTTTTTTTAAATAGAAACAATCAATTTCTAAGCTATGATGTAACACAAGCTTCTACTAATTCTAATACACTGAAAATACAATTGAAGTAACTTGCTAGCCTGGGAAAGAAAAACTAAATAAATGTGCATTAGGATATTAACTTTTCATTTTTCAAGGCACAGATTAGAGTTTGTGTCTAAAAGTTAATGTTCTGTTACTAAAAATTCTGATATCTAGGCAGTTTTCTAATTCAAAAGGCCAACCAGCTGTCAATGCTTGTCTGAAAAACACCATGCAGAATCCAACAAGCATTTTCCTTCCTCCCTCCCTCCATCCTTCCCTCCCTCCTTTTATCTCTCCCTCTCTTTCTCTCTCTCTACCTCTCATATTCTTTCTTCTTTTATTCCTATTTCTCTCTCTCTTTTGATTTTTTCTGGCTCACTTCACCTGTAGGCCATGGAAGAACTCTAATGATGTTTATAGGTAAAGAAATAATCTGGTGGTGGACGGGCTGCCTTCAGGCCTAGTGGCAGGTAAAAACACCCTACATATCACTTCTGTGAACACATTCAACCATGCTGGCCCTTGTAAACCTTATGGTAGAGCAGCTGTTTAACCTGTTCAAACTGTGGAAATAAACAAATACCAACCAAATGGGAATACTCAAAGGCTGTTTAGTCAGAGCTTGCTATAGCAAGAGAGTCAATCTTGGCAAAACTCAAAAGCAGACAGAAAAATTGGAAAGGTTTATAATGGAAAAGAGGGAAGGCTTCAGGTATACCCCCCCACCACCCCGACTGGGCAGAGATAATGATCCGAATTCCTACAAGATCCCTACAAGTCTGACTAATAGATAACAGGCTGGCTTCCAGAGCTGGTTACTGTAGATAATGAATTGGTTTTCTGGGCTGGTTGCTGTCAGTTTGGAGTCAGAGCTCTAATTTTATGTATGGCCTGGCCATTGTCTATTTGTATTTTCAGTCTCTCCAAAATGGAGGTTGTAAATGTTTAATGGTGGTGATGGTTGTACAACAATATGGATGTACTTAATGCTAGTGAACTATACACTTAAAAATGGTTAAGATGGTACATTTTCTGTTACATAAATTTTAGAACAATAAAAAAATTGGAAAAAAAAGAAAGGTCTGCATAGGAACACAGTATAAATGGAACATTCTTGTTATTATGCTAACAGTGCATAACTTTGAACAAACACTACAAACAGCCCTCATCTAAAAGATTCCAGTGCTTATGTTGTAGTATAAGAACTTAGATGGTGGGGAACAGCTATGAACAAAGACTTTTAGCTTGAGAGTGATCTCTTTGGACCCATTACCTTGCATTCACAATCAGATTAGATCATCTCCCACTCTGAGCACCCCTCTTGAAAACTGAACAGTTTATCAATAATATCTATGAAGAAATGTAGTATTTACATACAGCCCATTGGAACTCCAGCGGACACCAGAATTATCAAAGAAGAGTATGTTAAAGAGCTCAAAAGCTCATGAGGCAGTTTTCTTTGGCTGGACAGTAAAACTTCTAGAACAGTTTGTGCAAAGTTGGTATTCCTTTAGATTCAGTGACAACACACAAAATGTACAAATTCATACAAGGGCATTCTTAAGCTCTTAAAAACAAAGAAATCTATATATGTCTTCTGTATCCTGGGCATAACAATGACTTGTCTTTACCCAAGAGATTCCTGGAGTTTTGTCTTTGGACAAGGCTTTTTGGCAGATGGCACGGGAATAGTTAGCTCTGTCAGATATGGCTTTGATTTTTATCTTTAATACTGTGAGTACAAAGTGAAGAAAGATGAAAAAATGTCTTCAAGTGGCTATTCAATTTTTAATAACTGTTGCATTCCTGATATCTTGGATATTTTGCTACTTTGATCTATGAAACTAGACACAAACTTGGACTTTGACATTACCACTAGCTGGCAAATCTAATGCAAGTCTCAGCCATCTGGAAGAACTACACCTTGGGCTTTTAGACTTTCTCCCCATCTACTTAGGTAAGTTACAATATGCTATTCATGTTAGTATTACAGAACAATTTAGAGAACAGGGGAGCTACATTGATGATGAACCTACTAATATAACTGGAGTATCTCTGAAGTACAAACTTGATAAAACTTTTGGAAGTCTTTGAGAAGTGGAATGAATGGATAATGAAATGGTTTTCTGCTCTCCACAATAAGAACTTTCAAATAGGGATAATTAGAATGAAATGCTTGCACATTAACATAAATAAATGAATAAATAAATAAAGAATCTGGAGTTCCTGTTATGGCTCAGTGGTAATGAACCTGACTAGTATCCATGAGGATATGGGTTCGATCCCTGGCCCTCCTCAGTGGGGTTAAGGATCTGGTGCTGCTGTGAGCTGTGGTATAGGTTGCAGACATGGCTCGCACCTGGTATTGCTATGGCTGTGGTGTAGGCCAGCAGCTGCAGCTGCAATTTGACCCCTGGCCTGGAAATTTCCATATGCCACAGGTATGGCCCTAGAAAGCCAAAAAACAAAAACAAAAATGCAACAAAAACACTGGAAACTGCTGAAATAAGAATTTATATGTAAAATTTAATTTTATTGAGTCCTTTTATTTAATGGTCTCTTTTTGCTTTCTAATATACCATCACTAGAAAAGCTGTCTGATGAGCACAGTTTAAACGGTACCATGCAAGTCTTCAGACAAGGAATGTCTAACCTTTTTTTTCTTTTCTTTTTATGACCACACCTGTGGTATATGGAAATTCCCAGGCTAGGAGTCAAATGGGAGATGCAGCGGCTGGCCTACGCCACAGCCACAGCAATGCCAGATCCAAGCTGTGTCTGTGACCTACACCACAGCTCATAGCAATACTGGATCCTTTAATCCACTGAGCAAGGCCAGGGATCAAACCCACATAGTCAGGGATACTAGTTGGATTCTTAACCTGCTGAGCCACAAGGGGAACTCTAAGGAATGTCTAACTTGAAGAGTTTAGGCACTAGGAATATAAATAATTTTTGTATGCTTTCACTTGTTGATTAGTTAGGATTTGGGCTAGGATTTGAGGATTTTTTTCCTATAAAAACTAAATATCCAGGACCTATATACACATACATTTCTGGGTATGAGGCACTAGCAAAGTGTTAGAAATTCTTTGGACACTTTATAGTTACCTCCTTATAGAATGGACCCAGCTAGAAGGAGATACTATTGTGGAAAAGGAGAATCATTGATAAATTGAAAGTAGGACCTTTGAGAGATGGCCTACATGCAGATGAACCAGATCTCTAGGGAAGAACAGACTGGGCCAGCACCCACATGCTTGAAAGCATAATGTATTGCAGCAGGGCTTTGGACAGGTTGAGGGTGATAAAAAAAGATGCAGTCTGTCCTATACATCTGTGGATTCTGCATCCACATAATCAACCAAAATAAAAAATATTGGGGAAAAAAATTCTAGAAATTTCCAAAAAGCAAAACTTGAATTTGCCACATGCTAGCAACTATTTACATAATATTTACAATGATTTGCATAGCATTTAAATTGTATTAGATATTATAAGTAATCTAGAAATGATTTAAATCCAGTTATATGAAAATATATGCCATTGTATATAAAGTACACGAGCATTTGATGTTTTAGGTATCCTCGGGAGGGTCCTGGAATCAGTCTCCTTTGGATACTGAGAGATGACAGATTATGAGACCGTAAGGAAGATATAAGTTGAGACATTTAAAAGTAACCTGGGATGTATAGAAAGATACAAGGAATTAAACTGTACCGAGAGAGGCGGCAAGATGGCGGAGGAGTAAGAGGTCGCGCTCACCCTCTCCCACAAATACATCAAAAAACGCATCTAAATATAAAACAAGTTGGACAAATCATCATCTGAATGCTGATCAATTTAAACCTCCAAAAACTGCAAGAAACCCTTGAAATAACTGGGCAGAACAAGTGAAGAAAAAAAAAAAAAGG
>PVHT020000193.1:21006591-21037926 GCA_004024745.2 Catagonus wagneri
ATATGAAATCTCTTATAACTGGAGTCTAAAACACTACACAAATGAACATCTCAACAGAAAAGAAAATCACGAACTTGGGGAACAGACTTGTGGTTGCCAAGGGGGCGGGGGAGGGGTGGGGGAGGGGTGGGAGGGAGTGGGGATACCTACTGCTTTAATGATGGAATAGCAAGGAGCTCCAACTGTAATGCACGGGGAAATATATCTAATTACATGTGACAAATCCATATATGTACATGTAATCGGGTCACCACATGGTGCAGTTGGAAAATCTGACAGAAATCTGTAAACCAGCAATAATGCAAAAATAAAAAAAAACAAAAAAACTGTACCAATATCTGCAGATCAGATGAACCAGGAAACTGACATGATATTCAAATTCAGCCACCAGTACAGGACACTTTCAATTACAATGGATGGACGTAATTGATATTTTCAATTCTCACCCTGGGTTTAGAGAGAAAATCCTCTGAAAACTGAGAAACTAGGGTTTTATTCCCATTCAAGAGAGTACCTCTGCAGCTATGTCAGAAAAAGGAAGTTCAGTTTTGGAGTTGCCCTACCGCCATCATACTCCTGATGGTTCTCAAATAGTCATGCACATTTGAGACATACACATTACATATAAGTATATATATACTTCTCTACAACTGTGGTAATAGTGGCCATCAAACAAGTTTGGGTTTCTAAGACTCATAGGACCGAAAACGACAAGGTTTACAAGTCATTTATTATCACTTACTACAGGGAAAGTATACAATAAGTCAACGCTTCAGTTAGGATATATATCACCGCCACAGGCTACCTCACAGCAAGACTTCTGAAAAGTTGGAATCAGACTCCAGTTGTCCTCTCTTAAGGGTTCTGCTTTTATCACTTGGATCAGGACTCACCAACATTTGCACAGAGCCATTGATCTAAAGATGGAGTCGGCCAGAGCTTCTTACACCTTTCTGGCCGTATTAATCCTGCCTGACCAACAACCTGAGTGGCAGAGCCCTTGTACAGATCATCAGTATTGCCACTGTTATCGAGGATAAACCATCAGTCGGGCAAACCATCAATCTCACTTTATAAATAGTGCCGGCAGGCTGGCACAAAACATGCTGAAACTTGCCTTGGACACATGTTACAAAACAGTACAATTAATCATTCTATTTCATTGACCCTGGGTCAGTACCATGCAGATATGTCTCATATTTCAGCAAAACATATCAGGCCAATTCCAGGCATTTTGGAATTAACCTTTAGAGCACAATAACTCAGAATAATCTTTTTGTTTCTAATTCATCACTTGGCTCCCCCATTAATACCAAGCTTCAGTCCTCTATCTCAGTTTCCTTTTAGGGCAGCCTCCTGTGCCTTTGTCTCATTTAATAATTGTGATACTGTGATTTATAATAAATATATATTTGGTCATTACCCCATTCCTGGCACAGATTCCCCAACCAGGGGTTTCAGAAGGTTGGAGCTTTTAGTCCCTCTCTTCAGATTCCAGAAGGGGAGAGGGGCTAGAAGTTGGATCAGTCACTAATGTCTAATTACATTTTTCTTTCTTTTCTTTTTTTTAATTGAAGCATAGTTAATTTATACTGTTATATTTGTTTCAGATATACAGCAAAGTGGTTCATTTGTGTGTGTGTGTGCATATGTATGTATATATTATGTATAAAATTCTTTTTCATATTCTTTTCCATTATAGATGATTAAAAATATTAAGTATAGTTCCCTGTGCTATACAGTAGGTCCCTATTGTTTACCTGTTTGATACATAGTAGTATGTATATGTTATTCCCAAACCCCTAATTCATCCCCACCCCCAATTACCTTTGTTTTCTATGGCTATTTCTGTTTTGTAAATAAGTTCATTTGTATCATTTTTTAAGATTCCACATGTAAAGTATGTAATCCACATGTAATCTCTTTATCTGATTTACTTCACTTAGCATGATAATCTCTAGGTCCATTCATGTTGCTGCAAACGGCATTATTTTATTCTTTTTTATAGCCGAGTAATATTCCATTATATGTATGTATGTACCACATCTTCTTTTTTTTTTTTGCCTTTTTGTCATTTTTTTATGGCTGCACCCACAGCATGTGGAGGTTCCCAGGCTAGGGGTCTAATTGGAGCTATAGCTGCTGGCCTACGCCACAGCCACAGCAACGCAAGACCCAAGCTACGTCTGCGACCCACACCACAGCTCACGGCAATGCCGGATCATTAACCCACTGAGCAAGGCCAGGGGTCGAACCCGCAACCTCATGGTTCCCAGTCGGATTCGTTAACCGCTGCGCCACGACAGGAACTCCGCACATCTTCTTTATACTTTCCTCTGTTGATGGACATTTAGTTTGCTTTCATGTTTTGGCTATTGTAAATAGTGCTACAATGAACATTGGGGTGCAGGTATCTTTTCGAATTATGGTCTTATCCAGACATATGCCCAGGAGTGGACAAGATCATATGGTAGCTCTATGCTTAGTTTTTTAAGGAACATCCATACTGTTTGCTGTAGTTGTTGTACCAATTTATGTTTCTACCAACAGGGTAGGAGGATTCCTTTTTTTCTAGCACTTATTATATATTTGTAGACTTTTTAATAATGGTCATTCAAACTGGTGTGAGGTGATACCTCGTTGTATTTTGATTTGCATTTCTCTTATAATTAGCGATCATCACTAATGTCCAGTGATTTAATATCATGCCTCTGTAATGAAGCCTCCATAAAACCCCCAAATAATGGAGTTCAGAGAGCTTATGGGTTGGTGAACTCATAAAGATGCAGGGAGAGTGGTGGACCTGAAGAGAGCATGTAAGCGCTATGCCCCTTCCTCATGCCTTGCCTTATGCATCTCTTTCCTCTGGTTCCTCCTAAGTTATATCCTTTTATAAGTCAGTGATGTAGTGAGTAAAATGTTTCTATAAGTTTTGTGAACTGCACTTTCAAATTATTCGAACCTGAGGAAAGAGTCTTGGGAACCTCTATCTGTTGCCAGTTGCTCAGAAGCACAGGACACATCCTGGTTTTGTGAGTGCCAGCTGAAATCAGGGAAAGGTTTGAGTCTAGTAGGACTGAGCCCTTATCTATGGAATCTGATGCTGTCTGTGGGTACATAGTATCAGAATTGAAGTTGAATTATAGGACACCCAGATGGTATCTGGATAATTACCTGGTGCTGTGTGGGGAAATCCGCCTCCACATGTGGGAAATAGAGTCTCAGAACTATTTTAATAATACTATATCGGGAGTTCCTTTCGTGGCTCAGTGGTTAACGAATCCGACTAAGAACCCTGAGGTTGCGGGTTCGATCCCTGGCCTTGCTCAGTGGGTTAAGGATCAGGCGTTGCCGTGAGGTGTAGGTTGCAGACGTGACTCGGATCCTACGTTGCTGTGGCTGTGGCGAAGGCCGGCAGCTACAGCTTCTGTTAGACCCCTAGCCTGGGAACCTCCATATGCTGCGGGTACAGCTGTACATAAAGGCAAAAAGACAAATAAATAAATAAATAATAATAATAATAATAATACTATAATATTATTTTTTCATTTACTTATTTTTTCAAAGTGCCTTTTGCTAATCCTTCCTTAATAGCCCGCAGCTCAGTAAAATGTTTTTCAGTATTATTTTCTATGTAAGCAAATGTTTCAGATAATTTCCTAGTCTCTCTCTCAAATAGTAATAATACTGATTATAACTATTATTATTTTTATTATTTGAGGACTGTTTACAAATTTCTTTCTTTCTTCATTTACTCACATAGTTTCCTGAAGAAGAGAGCATGAGAGGAAAGTAGTATGAGTTATTATATGCCTGAAATATCTTTGTTTTCTTTATCCTAGTTGGATGATTTGGCTGAATATAGTTTTCAGAAACTGTCCCTCAAAATTTTTCATTCATTTTCTTCTTGCTTCTTTGTTGCTTTTGAGAAGCTCATTGCCATCTTAAAGGGAAACTGCTTTTTTCTCCACTCAAAAGCATTTTGAATATTTTCTATAACCCATATTCATTACTCTTACACAGCTGTTTTATTACCTCCAAAGCAATATTAATTAATAGTACTGATCATGAAAACCAAACTCTTAGTGGAATGCTGTTAGGTGTCCCCATTAATCACATTCATCATATAATCACCTTTGTTCTCACACAAACGCTTTTCTGTTTTATTTATTGATGCCATGTAATTGGTGATCCCCTTTAATGTAGTTAATTTCTACATCCAGGCTCTGCCTCCTGTCTGCTCTCATTTTCCCGAAAGGTTGCTCCCTGATTTACTTAATTCAACATTTGGGTCTTTAACCTTTTCCTCTACAAACCGGTAGTGTTTTTAAACATTTGAGCTTCTCATACTATTTTTTTAAAGTTCCTTGTTCTCAAGATGTTATTCATTTCTCTCTTTATTGAACAAAATCAATACACATGCATTCTCTGCTTCAAAAAAATCCATCTACTTTCAGTCAACTACATTCTAGTTACCATTCACACTCCTGCCATTACTCTTGTCAAGGACATCAACACCCGTCTTGTTGATAAAGCCAATGGATTTTTTCAAACCTTATTTTATTTTATAAAATATAAGCATTAAAAGTTGATCACGGAGTTCCCGTCGTGGCACAGCGGAAACAAATCGGACTAGGAACCGTGAGGTTACGGATTGGATCCCTGGCCTCGCTCAGTGGGTTAAGGATCTGGCGTTGCCGTGAGCTGTGGTGTAGATCGCAGATTCGGCTTGGATCCCGCATTGCTATGGCTGTGGCGTCGGCTGGCGGCTGTAGCTCCGATTAGACTCCTAGTCTGGGAACCTCCATATGCCGCAGGTGTGGCCCTAAAAAAAAGACAAAAGACAAAAAAGATGTTGATCACTGTCTTTTCCTTTAAAACATTCTTCCTTCAGTTTTTGGGAGTTCTCTTGTGCACAGTGGGTTAAGGATCTGGTGTGGTCACCTCAGCGTCTTGGGTTGCCACTGTGGCATGGGTTTGATCCCTGGCCCAGAAACTTCCACATGCTGTGGGCATGGACAAAAAAAAAAAAAAAAATGCCGACCTCTTCCTTCAGTTTTTATCACAACATATTGTTCTTTTTTTCTTTCTACAAATTCTGATTGTTCCCTTTTGATTTTTTTTTTTTTTCCCTGTGGGTGATTTCATTCTGACCATCCCTTAAATTTTGGAGTTCTTTGAGTTTCAGTCCTAGGTTATCTCCTTTGCTTAGTGGACAATCCTCTCGAGGCTAGTTCCACTGCTCTTAGGATTTTAATGGCTATCTGGCATATAGCTGACTTATCAGCTAACATTTCCAGATGTTTCCTTTCAGTTTAGGACTTTCCCTTCATTTTTAGGGGCAAGAAGTTAATATAGCCTTATAGATATTTCCAGTTAGATTTCTTAGGGGAACCTCAAACTGTAGCCAGATATTAGGGTAATCTTTACTACTGGAACTGCTCCTCACAAATATCTCTATCTTATTGAATAATAAATTCAGTTACCCTCACAATAAAATTATACATTTTTCTTAACCTGTTTTCTCTACTTTATGCCCAGTTCCAGTAAATCACCTAGTCTGTTGATTATACATTTTAGATGTCTTTATAAATCTGTTTTTCTTTTTCAATATTTACTGTCTGGAATAAACCAACATCCATTTCAAGAGTTGACTACTCATGACCAGATTGAAACTGAGATTTAAATCTCTTCTTGAAAATTTTCTTCATGTCTGTCTTAGGTTGCTATCCTGTTTTCTTTTTCTTTCTTTTTCTTTTTCTTTTTTGTCTTTTTGCCCTTTCTAGGGCTGCACTCACAGAATATGGAGGCTCCCAGGCTAGGGGTCTAATCAGAGCTGTAGCCCCCTGCCGACTCCACAGCCTCAGCAATGCGGGATCCGAGCCACGTCTGCAACCTACACCACAGGTCACGGCAATGGCAGATCCTTAACCCACTGAGCAAGGCCAGGGTTCAAAGCCGCAACCTCATGGTTCCTAGTCGGATTTGTTAACCACTGAGCCACGATGGGAACTCCTGTTTTCTTAAGCTCTACAGACATCTGCACATAATTACAGTGCATTCCACCATATGGCAAATATTGACTTATTCATATTTTCCACTAGATTATAAATGTACCGAGTCTTTCTAGTCATTGAAAAACTAACAACTAGCAAAATGGCAAGTATAGTGTGCTCAATAAAAATAGTTCGAAGTAATTAAAATATCTTAGATGATTTATTAGGTGTTGTCATTGCCAATAATTATATCATAGTCCAAAAGAGACAGAACATATTGTATTTCCTTAAAAAATTTCTCCTGGGGGAAAGCCTCCAAAAGATGAAAAGGAGAATTTTTTTTTTATTGGCATTTGGAAGCTCCTGAGCCACGGATTGAATCATATCTACAGCTGTGATCTGTACCACAGCTGTGGCAACACTGAATTCCTTAACCCCCTGCACTGGGCCTGAGGTTGAACACATATCTCTGCAGCAGCCCAAGCCACGGCAGTCATATTCTTAACCCACTGCACCACAGCAGGAACTCCTAGAAATTCTTAATATTATTGGGAAACCTGTTGGCCAATATAGCTTTAAATTTTATTTTTGTTTAATGATAAATCCATACACAATTTTCTTAATTTCTTAATAAGACAAAATTGAATATCGATGTGATCTTTTTGACTAGAACTATTACTAAGAATTAAAGGAGTGCGTACTCACCCTCATTTTGGCAAATTGAGATACTGAGTTTCATTATATATGAAATTGGATGTGAAGAAATCCAATTCATTCCAAATGTGCTATTTTTAGGAACTGACAATTACTCATTGCCTTTCCTGAAGATTGTGTGCTCTTTATATTTATTTATTTATTCATATGCCAGAGTATGTGTGTATGTCATTGATTACACTAATGTCCCGATCCCTCACCTCTGCCTTTATCTATGCACTTTGCATATTACTTGCATATTATAAGTTATTTGTAGCCTCCTCTTAGCTTGCTTTGGCCTAAGTGGTATCAGCACATGTGATATAAACAGAGACTTGAAATGAGCTTGCGCATTAGGTTATGGACTTTCTTGTGCCTCTGTTATTACCATGAAAACATTCCTGACCTAGTCTACTTGGGGGTGAGAGACATTTGGGCACAGCCAAATTACCCAATTCACGCAATCCAAAGTCAGCCTAGATCAGCTGACCACCAGATCACCTCAGAATATGTGAGCAAGGCCAGTCAAGATAGGCAGAGCTGCTTAGTTGACTTTCAGCAGAGCATCTGTGCAATGACTTCTTACTGTTTGCCACTGAGGTTTAGTAGTTGTTTGTTATGTAGAAAAAGATAACTGGTACATTACAGTCCTTTCTGTATTCAAAATTCGTTCAAGGTAGTTTATGAAGAAACATTGGGAGAATGCCCTTGTGTAAGTGGCACCCTTGAAATCAGTTTCTTTAAATAATTGAACAAAGTGATAAAAATCATTCTGATGCTGTCAATAAACCATAAAAAATAGAATTGAAAGAGTATTTAATAGTATAGTATCTCTCTTTGAACATATTGAACATCCCCTTTTCACTACTTTGACTCTAAAGCAGGGAGCTGGGTGGCAGAGACAATGTTATCTGTAAAACATTTCCTGGATCCACATGATTTCATTTACCAGCCCCCTTTGCAGTTTGGCTTGAGTTGTGTACTTGTTTTTACCTATAAGGATTTCAGAGAAGTGATGTGTAATTTATGGTTCGAAGCAATTAAGTATGGGTATAGGTTCTCCATGGTCACTCTCTCTCCCTTATGTACAGCTGAAAGAGAATAAATGTTAGTATTGGGGCTTTTACACAGAGAAATCCAGATCCACAATGTACTTTTCATGGAAAATCACCAAGCAGAATGAATGGATCCGAATTGGACTGGGACATGAGGAAGAAATAAAATTTGATCTATTTATGTGTTGTGGCAGCTAACATTAATTATCCTAAATAATACAAGGTTACATTCTCAAAATCTTATAAATACTATGCAGGTGAATGTTCTAGGTGTAAAATTGTATTTGTTATCTACTGCTACATAACATATTTACCCCAAAACTTAGCAACTTGAAACAACACTGTCAATTATCTCAGTTTCTGTGGGTCTGGAATTCAAGAGTGGCCTAAGTAGGTAGTTTTGTTTTAGGATCTCTCCTGAGGTTGCATGAGGTTGAGTGGGACTGCAGTTATTTGAAGCTGGAAGATACCCAGACTCACTCATGTGGTTGTTGGCAGACTCCACTTCCTTGCTGTATATGTCACTCCCTAGGCTTCTATGAGAGTCTTCACAGAGAAGCAGCTAGCTTCTCCCACAACAAATGATTCAAGAAGAATACGTCATCTTTTATAATTGAATCTCCAAAGTGATATATCATTACTTCTGCTGTATCCTGTTGGTTACACAAGGCAAATCTGATACAATGTAGGCATGGATACCAAGAGAGGGGATCCCAGGAGAACATCTGAGAGTGTAATTACCACAAATACAATAGAGAATGGAGAGGCCTGAGGCAAACTGGAGAGTGTATGCCCTACTAGAGTAATTCTGTTTAGAACACTTTTTGGGTCAAAAAAGTAAGTCTGCTGATCTCATTACAACTGGAAGGAAATGCTCATTTAAAAATACTGCATGTATCAAAAAGGAAAGGAGGATAATGGAATGTTTTGGTGAAAGAGAAAGTGATATGGTATTGGGTATGTGTTATTTTCAAGTTACATCAAGAGAGGAAAACATCCTTTCTGTCTCTTTTTGATTTATTTTTTTTTCTTAATGGATTTTATTTCAGTTATAGGTGTACATAAATCATCACAAGTCAATTTTACAGATTTTGTATCCCAAACCCACAGTGCATCTCCCCACCCTCCAGATTGTCTTATTTGAAAAACGAAGGTTTTCCAAAGTCTGTGAATCATTGTCTGTTCTGCAAAGAGGTTCATTGTGTCTTTTTAGTTTCCACATGTAAGCGGTAGCATTGGGTGTTGCTGTCTAATTGTCTGAGTGGTTTCACTTCGCATGATAATTTCTAGGCCCATCCATGTTGCTATAAATGTTGGTAATTTGTTCCTTTTAATGGCTGAGTAATATTCCATTGTGTGTATGTACCATATCTTCCCTATCCACTCCTCTGTCGATGGGCATTTAGGTTGTTTCCATGACCTGGCTATTGCATAGAGTGCCGCAATGAACACTGGACTACATGTGTCTTTTCGAGTCATGGTTTCCTCTGGATAGATGCCCAGGAGTGGGATTGCTGGATCAAGTGGTAATTCTATTTTGAGTTTTCTGAGGAATCTCCATACTGTTTTCCACAGTGGTTGTACCAATCTGCATTCCTACCAACACTGTAATAGGGATCCTTTTTCTCCACACCCTCTCTAGCACTTATTGTTTGTAGACTTTTTGATGATGGCCATTCTGGCCTGTGTAAGGTGGTACCTCATAGTGGTTTTGATTTGCATTTCTCTAATGAGGAGCGATGTTGAACATCTTTTCATGTGTTTATTTGCCATCTGCATGTCTTCTTTGGAGAATTGTCTCTCTTTGATTTGAAATGATGAAGTCTTCTTTTGTTTCAGTTAGTGTTGAGGGGCAGGTGATGTAATTATCTATTTCAAACTGGAGTACTTAGCAGCTTCATACAAACGAATGGAGCTCTGAAGCTGGGGGAGATGGCCCTGTCAAGTTGTCTGGGGTTGAGTCAAGGGAAGCATACCTTTTACTGGTTAGTGCAAATGGCTTTGAGTTCATGATACCTCCATCAATGGAGACAATTCTTAAGCAGGGCTCCTCTTTAAGAATAAGTAATTAAGGTTGTCTCTCACCACTGCTCATTGCATTTGGGGGAATAAATCTTTCCGTCCTGCAGGAAAATCCAGATGGTATATCACAGCATCTGCTTACTAGGATTGAAAGGATTTTCTCACTGATGATATGAGGGGCATAATGTAAATCGAGGCATAACGGATGAATCCAAGATATTTTGGCCCAAGCACCTAGAAGGTTGGAGTTTCTGTCAGCTGAGATGGTAAAGGCAATAAGTGAAGTTTTCTGAGGGGGATTTTAAGAATTTAGTTAGTTGTGTGTGAGATGTCAATTAAACATCCAAGTAGATATGTCAGGTTGACAGTTGCATATATAAGTCTGTCAAAGACTCGAGGTGATTTTATAAATAACTGCCAGTATTTTTCAACTACATTTTCCCATTCTTGTATTGTTATTTTGATTTTATTTTCTGGTGACCTTTGAAAGTATTTTCAATCAACCTCCATAGCACAAGTAACTGGTTGTTCCATTTACTGAAATTTTGGAAACCTAAGAATAACTTTTTTTATATTTGTACATTTGAATGGCAACTTGCGTATATATCAATTCCTATGAAATACTAAACTGTCCTTATATATTACTTTTTCATGTATAGGTATTTATGACAATTTCTGGACTATTTGTCTTCACTTTGACTGTACTATATTCTCATAGAACCCATTCTTTAGTTATTGTTCGTAGGTTCATCCTAGAATATAATCAACAGCAAATATCTATCTACACCCAGTGTTTAAAGAAACTCAAAATGCATTGATTGATTTTGGCTCTTTCTCAATCACTGAGGCCAGTAAGAACTTATTTATTAAGATAAGGCATCTGCTGAGATTTAAAAAGCTCAGTAGTATTTTTGGGAGTTCCCGTCCTGGCCCAATGGTTAACGAATCCGACTAAGAATCATGAGGTTGCGGGTTCGATCCCTGGCCTTGCTCAGTGGGTTAAGGATCCGGCGTTGCCGTGAGTTGTGGTGTAGGTTGCAGACGCGGCTCGGATCCCGTGTTGCTGTGGCTGTTGTGAAGGCCGGCAGCTACAGCTCCTGTTAGACCCCTAGCCTGAGAGCCTCCATATGCTGCGGGTGTGGCTCTAGATAAAGGCAAAAAGACAAAAAAAAAAGCTGAATAGTTTTTTGGTTAATATTTTGTCCAAATATGCAGATTTTGGATGGTTAATATCAAATTAGCCGTTATCATTTTTGTCTTTTCATTGTTGTTATATGAAGTCATATAAAAATACTTCTGGTTTTAGAATATCTTTTCTTTTTGGTTTTAAACACTCATTTTGTTTAGCAATTAGGAATAAGATTAATAAATCTTTGTTACTCAAATATCTTAATATCAGTCTAGAATTTTTAATTTGTGTATTAAAGATGGGAATTTGGGGTTAGTAGATGCAAACTATTGCCTTTGGAATGGATAAGCAATGAGATCCTGCTGTATAGCACTGGGAACTTCTAGTCACTTATGATGGAGCATGATAATGTAAGAAAAAAGAATGTATATATGTATGTGTAACTGGGTCACCTTGCTGTACAGTAGAGAATTGACAGAACACTGTAAACCAGCTATAATGGAAAAAATAAAAATCACTATAAAAATTTAAAAAATAAATAAAGATGCTTTTCAACATAAAAAGAAAGATGTATCACATAGATTGTGGTAAGGAATACAAGTAACAAAGAAGAGTAAGTCCCAAATAATAATATCACAGGTTATGTACAAGGAAATACATAGTCAGAGAGAGAGTATGGGCAGAAACAGTGACCAATTTTTACATATAATTCCATATATATATAATATATTAATGAAACATATGTCTGCTTTAGGTTCACAGAAATTATTTGCTCTTACATGTAACACTAACAAGGTAATTAGGAGTTTTATATGCTGAGTATGCTTTTATGCATATTTCTACTATTGAGTTTAGCCTCAAAAACAAAATCCCACAGCTTGGTAGACAGATCTGGGACTATGAAAGATTACAGGCAATAATTATGGTGGATCTGTTCCTATAGCTTAAATCCTATGGTCCTCTCTTAGAAGTGCTCATCCAATGACACTTCAGTAATAAGACCATGAATTAAATTAGGAAGGGAAACTAAGTCTTTAAAATGGTGTTAAACTTTTTCAAGCTCAGTAATCATGACTAATTTGGAATAGAACCCTGGTGCCTTGTGCACCAGCCCAGAGCTATTTCCAGTATTCCTCATGACCACAAACTCTAAGGCTTCAATTTGATGTTTATTTTCTATTGTGGATATTGATTTCCTAGGGAAAAAATGAAATGTGCTGTTGTGGTGCTGTGTGCTTTATTGACCAAATAAAGTCTAATTGATTAAGAAGGCTTATGTACTATTCTTTAGTTTGTATATTACTACAGATTTATTTCAATAAAGCTTCTTCAGTGATGGCTGATTGCAACTACATATATTAATAAACAGTACTACTAATGTACAAACAGTTATTACAGATTTATCTGTTTTATAGGCCTGCCTTAGCCCAAATAAAACCTTCAGTGTATTTTATAGTACTTTGTGAGGAGCTTTATAATTAAGCTTATGTTTAAATGGGAAGAGGCATGACAATAGAATGCAGTTCCTCAAATCCTTTGATTTTTGCTGACTGCATTGAAAACTACAAAAGCCAAGAAAGCTATCAGATATATTTATGACTATGTTATAAGTGACAGATTTTGTTAAATATTTTTCTAAAAATGTCATATCTTGATTAACTTAAGAAAGTTTTTTCATCCCACCCAAGATATTGAAGACGCAAAAGCTATTACATTTCTCTTCAGTATTTCTTATCCCCACATTCATTTTATATTAGCTTACTTAATTTTTTTGTTTATTGATTATTATAAGCAAACTCTATAAAATTCAGTTTACTTAGATATGCTGAATTAACCATTCTTGGCTAGAAACAAAATTAATCTAGTGTAAAGATGTTTCGTGGAGGAAGATAGTACTATCTGCTAATGGAGACAAAGATGAATTCCTTTATGATTTTCCTAGTCTCCAATGAAAATTTCCTACTGTAATAGTAGAAAATCTTCACAGAAAAATGACTTTGTTACCCTGTGCAAACTTGACTGTTGCTTCTTATTTTCTCTCCCCCCACACTGTATTCAAAAGAAAATATCCAACAGTAAATAAAGTATATATTGGTTTTAAATATTTCAAACTTGGGTTTGACTTTGACAATTGTGGTAAATTGCCATGCTGTCATAAACTATATATCAGATCTCAATTTGTAAAATAAATCAGGGCACACAAAATAAACCTTCTTAACTCAATCATTCTGCACTGCCAGGATTCCTACTGAATTGCGTGATTCAGGTCTATCTATTTCATCAAACAGTATCATTAAACAACAGAATATAATCAGTATTTTTAGAACACTTCATTCACTGCAGAATTCACATTTCTTTTTCTGAGTCTATAGGAACATATACCAAGGCAGGCCATATCCTAAGCCATAAAGCAAACCTCAAAAAAAAAAGAAGGAATTAAAATCATATGAAATGTTCTATTTCAGAAGTTCCTTTGTGGCACAATGGATTAAGGATCTGGTGGTGTCATTTCAGCGGCTTGGGTCACTATCACAGGTTCAATTCCTGGCCTGGGAACTTCCATATGCCATGGTATGGGCAAAAATAAAATGAAAATCAAAGTTAAAAACAAATAAATCTTTACAATTTGAAATAAATAAAGTATGCTCTTTGACCATAATGGGATCAAACTGTAAATCAATAACAGAATGAAACATGAAAATCCCCAAACACTTAAAAATTAAGTAACATACTTCTAAATATTTTATGGGTCAAAGTGGAAGTCTCGAAACAAGTAAAAAAATATATCAAACTGTATGAAGATGCAAGATATCAAAATTTCTGGAATACCACTAAAATAGCACTGAGAATAAAGTTTATAGCACTAAAAGTTTGCATTCCAAAAGAAGAAAAGTCTTACAACAATGACCCATGCACCCATTTCACGCAACCCAAAAAAGAACAAAAAAAGAAATAAAAACAAGCATAAAGTCATAATAAAGACCAAAAATCAATTAAACTAAAAATAGAAACAATAGAGAAAAATAACAAAACCAGTTGGTGGTTCATTAAAAAGACTGATAAAATTTCCAAAAAGTGGAGTGGATAAGCAATGAGATCCTGCTGTATAGCACTGGGAACTTCTAGTCACTTATGACGGAGCATGATAATGTAAGAAAAAAGAATGTATATATGTATGTGTAACTGGGTCACTTTGCTGTACAGTAGAAAATTGACAGAACACTGTAAACCAACTATAATGGAAAAGAGAAAAATTATTATTAAAAAATAAAAAATAAAGATGTTTCTCAACATAAAAAGAAAGATGTATCACATAGATAGTGGTAAGGAATACAAATAACAAAGAAGAGTAAGTCCCAAATAATAATATCACAGGTTATGTATATTATGTATATTTCCAATTAGTGTAAAATGGAGGGGGAAATTTTTTCTAATATCAGGAATGGAGCAGTAGCTATCATTACAGATGGATAAGTGGATACTATGTACAACTGAAACAAAGCCAATGCAATATGTAAGTAATTGGCAAATATATGTAATTCAACCCTTCGTTCAACAAATATGCAATGAATAAGCTACTATGTACCATGCGTTTTGAAATGCATTGAGTCTGTGGCCATACCACCCTGAATGCGTGCAGTCTTGCTGAAATGTATTGAAAAACATTTATCTGGTTTGTGTTCCCATGGAGGTTGATATGAGATATCAACAAGATTTTCAGGATTTCTTTCTCTTTGATAGACACAAACAGTAAACATTATATGAGGAATGCTTTAAACATATTTTTATATCTGGACATAGTTTTAATAGTATAGCTGCCTCCAAAAGCCATATTGTGCCTCAAGTGACTTCAATTATGCAAGAAATTTGAATGCAAAATATGCTTACCTTATTTTATATTGTTTTTCATCATTGTGAATATCTAAAAATATGGATTATCACAGAAAATAATTTTGAACCTCATATTTTGCAGTTCTAGAATATAATTTTTAAACTTTTTGTATTTTAAGATTCTTGAGAGTATTTTAATCAAGTGATAGCAAAAAAGATTGACAAAACCATAAAATGGTTTTATCTGTAGCTACAATTATTCTCTAATTGGAAGGCTTATCAAAATATGCTGATCTCCTTGTATTACTTGTCATTTCAACTATGCAAGGCTATTTGCATTGGATGTGAGAGAGCAAAATCATCTTCAAATCAACCTCTTAAATTTACTGAATAAAAATACTTATAGGAGACCAAATACCATAATACTGTCCAACTAGTATTTGGATTATAGGATATGAGAAATGCATTTCTTTTTTTCTCCTAGCCAATCTGTAGTATACATGTTTTGCTGTAATTATATTGGTTTTGTTTACATTTTATCTATCTGTAGTTTACTCAAAACTGTGTGTTCTAGGGTATAGTCAGAGCCGCATTCATATTTCATATATTCTGGGATGTATCATTAAATTCCTCTTTAAGGTCTCCCTCAGTTCTACATGTCACTAGCTGTATTCATGAGTAGCCAATATCTGTTTTGGACATTTGTCTGAGGACAGATTTCCCAGTTAGTGTTTTTAGCTATAATTAGATGAAACGACTCAGCAGTATTTTAAGGTCAGATATCAACTATAATATTGATAATATTAAGTAATAGAAATTAAATATGTTTGTAAAAGATGACATTGTGATCTGTTATATTCAGCATTCTTTCTAATACTTGAATTTCTAATGTAATAATAAGAATAGAGAATGGAATAATAAATCTGAAATATCGCTAAATTCCAGAGCTTCCCTACTCTAAGTTACCTCTGCAAATATACAATTAAATCCCTAAATCTTATATTCTGCCTTTAGGGCATCATTTTTGTCTATAACTGAGGAATTTTATTTCTCAAATGAATCTGGATAATCTTCCCCCCAAAGCTCTGATATTTCAGAGGGTTTACTCAAAAATGCTAAGTGTATTTTTGTCTACTTTTCCAAGCTATCTGAAAAAGCTATTGGCCTATATTCATTTAGAAGACCTTGCTGCACATTTAATAACCTCTGAAACTTCAGATTGTGAAGTTTGAAACTAAATGGCTCTTGTTAGATAATTAATTTCCCATCAACATCACAACACATGGTTTCCATCCCCTTGGAAGATTTACCAAGGAATTTAATTGCAATTTTCTAGACTTTAATAATTTGAGATCACTTGTGTTGCGGCGATATGATTACACATATAGAGTAGGTCCTGAGGATGATGTGTCATGTTTATTTTATTCTCAGTACCAAGTAATATAAAATTTTAAATGGAATGCTCTATTAATCTTTATCTAGTAATCTGTCATCGTAAACTCTTTCCTAGTCTCTATGAGCAATATATACATATATAGATAGATATATACACACATATGAGTATAAGCATATTTTATATATATAAGAAACTTATGAAATTATAAATTAACAACTTTAAGCTTCTCACTACAAGGATCCTTAGCTCCTTTCCTAGAATATACTTTTAATATTTTCTGTGTACACCTGTAATGGAGAAGATACAATCTCAGCAGCATGTGGAACTCTCCTTAAATTTTTTTTAAAGGTTTTACTCTGTTCCATTGAATGGATGCACACAAACTTTTGATCATTCCCACGTTGCTGAACTTGTGGGTTGGTTTCTGCTGTTAAAAATAATACAAAATTAAGTAATGTTTATAATTAGTTCCTGTCATAGTTTTTGAATAGGTACATGGGGTAGTTCACTAACAACCCCCACACAAAAGAAATAAAATAAATTGCAAAGTCAACCAGTTTCTGGAGTTTAAATTTTCTTGGACTTTAAAAAATTGGCCTTCAAAAATTTTGACCTATTTAGAAGCTCACGAGTAGTTTTCAGATTTACTGTGTATCCACATTGGTGCCAAATCATTGTACTTACCTTTATAAATTTTACCTTATATTTGAAAAAATATTTTTTGCATTTCATTAAGTTAAACAACCTTTTATATTTTTAGCTATTTGTATTTATTTCTTTTACATACACACATTTACACACGTGCATGCTTCTGCATGCACACATGATTTACATTCAAAATTACTTGGAATTTTAGAACAAATTTAAAGAATAGTATTGTTACTCAGCGTTCTTTCGTTTTTCTAAATCTTGATGGAATTTTTCTTGTTCTTTTTCATTAAGCATTTTGCTTTCCTTGATTTTATAACTATATATAGTTAAAGACAATTATTTTTAAAAGTTAGGACTACTGGACTTATTTATCTATAAGCTCCAAGATTGCATACACAACATTAATAAGTCGAGATCTAATGCATAGCATAGTGATTATAGTCAATGATACTGTATCATAGACTTCAAAGTTGCTAAGAAACTAGATCTTAATTGTTCCCACCACTAAAAGAACTGGTAATTATGTGACATAATAGAGGTGTGAGCCAAGACAATGTTGATGAGCATACTGCAATATATACGAATCAACTCAACATGTTGTATGCCTTAAACTTACCCAGTGTTATATGTTAGTTATATTTTAGTTAAAAATCAGGGTGAATATTATTTTATGTGTATTTTGAATGCCACATGGTAACCATAAACATAATTTTTTTACCCTGACCTACTTAAGAAAAAAATATATATATAACTTACATACATAACTGGCAATTTTTAACCAACCTTGTATTCTTTTCCTGTCATTATTCATTCATACTATCAGTATTTGCTGTGTGCCCGAAAAGTGGCAGTCATTTTCCTAGAAGCTAGAAACTCAGAACTAAATAAAACATCTAAAATCCTTGACTTAAAGGTATATATTTTAATATGTAAGTTCTCTTTTCTAACATTTGATTTCTTACATGAGTATTGATATTAATAAATTATACTGATGTTATTTTTGTAATCAATATTATTCTGACATCAGAACAATATTTTTAAGCATTACCCTAATTACTGCTCTGGAATATTTAAATCGCGTTGGAATTAACTTCTTAGTTTGAAATTACTGTGAAACCATCTGGGCCTTTTAACTTTTAGTGAGGTATTTTATCAGTATTTTAAAATTAATTTTCATGCAATGATTGGCTTGTTTAGATTTTTCATCTCTTCCGAAGTTAATTTTGGTTGATGTTATTGCTATAATACAATATACTTAATCCTGTTTTTCCACGAATTTTATACAAATTATTGAGAATTTTTTTGTATATCAATTTCCTATTTTTTTTCCTTTCCTCATTTCTAATTTTACATCATAGCATTTTATCCTTTTTTCATATATTAATCTAGTGTCACTGTGATATTATTTAAAGTAGATATAAACTAGTTTAGGATTTCGAGTATTATTGATTTAAGCTTTAAAATTTTTTCTATTTACATGGATAGATTTTTCTAAAAAAAAACCCAACTTTGAAAATGAAGCAATTTTTAAAAAGTCTTCTTTCTTACTTAGGAATATATGAGTCAAAGGACATGAATTGTCTTTCACTAAAAATAGCTCTAGCATTACCTATTCTTAAAATACGCTATCCTTGGGAGTTACTGTTGTGGCACAGTGGAAACAAACCCAACTAATATCCATGAGGGTGCAGGTTCCATCCCTGGCCTTGCTTGGTGGGTCAAAGGATCCCATGTTGCTGTGGCTGTGGTGTAGGCAGGCAGCTCTAGCTCAGATTGGACGTATAGTCTGGGAACATCCATATGCTGCACATGTGGTCCCAAAAAGCAAAAAAAAAAAAAAAAAATGCTATCCTTAAGCATGATAGTCCCTATATTATGCAGTGTTGATTTGTGTTTCACCTTTAATCTAATAGTTGTATGACAGTGTTTTCTTTGTAATTCTAAAATATTTTGAAATAATTTCAGATTTTCTTTCCTCAATTTTAAATGTTACACCATTGTGGTCAGAAAATATGGTTCTTTCTTTTTTATTTAAATGTATTATGATTTTCCTTGTGGTCTAATATATGCTCAATTTTAGTATTTATCATCATGTAACGTTTTTTATTATCAGGTTATAGAGAATGTAATATGGCTAGAGCAGACACTAGTAGTACCCTGCCCATATCTCTCAGACCTACAGTTTTCAGTGTGTGCCTTTGAACTTCCAGCTGCCAGTGTCTTTATCTCTCTGCCACAAAGCTTTTTCTGAAATCTTAGAAGGCTATTCTGAGCAGGCCAGAATGTGAATGAATACATGCCTTGCAACCCCCAACCAATGACTGCTATGATATGGTATATAAATACCCTAGTTGCCTCTCCACTTGGCTGTGAAAATTTGATCATGTTTTATACCATTTCTCAAAGTTTTTCCATGTCATTAGTCTGTGTCAGGTAGTTTAACTGGGCACCCTCTGCTAGATGCTTTCCCTTAACTAGGTAGCTTCTCTCTTCCCGACCTGTGTCCCTGGTCTTCCCTCCTAAACACATTTCACTGGAATTCTTATCTTAGGACCTGCTTCTGGAGGAATTCAATACCGATCTTATTAATACCTTTTCTTTTCTGATAGATTACATGGTTAACTGCTCAAAAAGATTGACTTTTTCATTATGTATTCATGGTGATTTAAAGCCAGTTTCTCATTCATTGTTTCCCTTAATTTTGTTTCTTACAGTCTATGTTTCATATTTTAGACTTTTTCTTTTCAGTAACTAAATATTAATTGCAAAGTTTTATTGTCAATGTGGACAGTGTGTTCATCATTATAACATGCCCTTCTTTTTCTTAAGAAGTCTCCATTGTCTAGGATTAATATCATGGCACAACTTGGTTCGTACTTTTACTTGTAAATTGTTTTGAATATACCTATTAGATTCATGTATATGTGCAATAGTTATTTATCTGCTTAGCCTTTTACATCTGGTGTGTAAACTTATCTCATTTCTACTTATTGATACAAAATTTTTTTTGAGTTCCAAGTTTCTTTTTTTTTGTTGCTTTGGGTTTTTTTCTTTTGGCTTTTTAATCTTTTTTTTTTCCTTTGGACTGAACCTGCAGCATATGGAGGTTCCCGGGCTAGGGGTCAAATCGGAACTGCAGCTGCTGGCCTACTACACCACAGCCACAGCAATGCAGGATCTGAACCGTGTCTGCGACCTACACCACAGCTCATGGCAACATTGGATCCTTAACCCACGGAGCAATCATTGAAAGAGTCCTAGCAGTGGCATCTCAGGAAGGGAAATGCTGAATCATTATCTTTAAAATTTTTTACTTCAGGTTAATGCACCTTTTTTTAATGGTTAAAGTAGATGATTGATGTAAGTTTAATAGCTCACAAATGAGGCTGTTTTAGTTAACATAAAATTTAAGTTAAATCATGTATAAGTCAGATGACTTCCCCAAGCTTCAATATGTGAAATTTCTTCCATCAACTGGCATTTAGTGTGTAGAGACCAGGAATGTTGCTCAGCAACATGTAAGGCACAGAGGAGCTCCCCATAACCAAGAATTAACTAGCCCCAAATATTGTTGTCACATCTGGGGAAGAGTGCTACTAGCATCTGGTTTGTGGAGGTCAGAATTGCTGCTACATATCCTACAGTGCATAGGACAGCCCTCTCCGCAGCACAGTACCATCTAGCCCCAAATATCAATAGTGCTGAGGTTGAGAAATCTTGCTTTAAGTGGTCCAAGCAAGGATCAGCAAACTATGATCCTGCTTGCCAAATCTAGCCCACCCTATTTTTGTAAATAATGTTTCATCAGAACTTTGTTTGTGTATAATACATAGGGTGTGTGTGTGTGTGTGTGAGAGAGAGAGAGAGAGAGAGAGGGAGAGAGAGAGAAAGAGAGAGAGGGAGAGGGAGACTGAGGAAGAAACACTCATTATTGGACACTTTTAGTAGTGATTACTTTTATTCAAAGTAACAAAAGTATTAGCTTTTAAGCAGAATCTTCCTGAAATATACAGAAGGCTGAAAAGGGGGCCAAGCTTCTACTCTGTTTTTTGCTTCACTGTTTCCCTGAGATCTGGTGGTGTTTTTTTCCCTGATCAGCATACTCTGGGGGAAAGATATTCTGCTTTAGGCCTTTCATGTTCTGTTACACTTCTCTACTCAGCTTTTTCTCTTTGCATTTGCAGATGTACTAATAAAGTATGCAAGAAATAGCAAAGGACTATTTCTATAAGTGAATATTACCAGGGAAAATATTCTCTTGGCAGGAAAATGAAATTTTATTTTAAAGTTATTATTTTCAGTGAAATGTATTACTTCCTCATCATGCTTTTACTGCAATTTCTACATAAAGTAATACTTTAATAATACTTAACATATGTATGAACTAGATGACACATTACAAATTCCTCAATAAAGGATATTTGCACAGTTTCATAGTTATTTCTCTTCAAGATACATACTGATTACCGAGGAGAAAATAGTAACTTTACAGTGGAGAACCTGAAAGACACTACTTTGGCCAAGTGATCATGGTCAATATCATCAGTAACAAGATATACTGACTTTATGAACCCCTTGAGATGATGCACTGAGGAGAACTCACTGTCACTTCTGTGGTATTCTTGGCAAAAAGAAATGTTTAACTGGAATTCATTATGAGGAAACATCACCCAAATCCAAACTGAGGAACATTCAGCAAAATAACTGGCCAGCTCTTTCCAAAAGTGTCAAGTGTTCTGTTGGTGATAATTTCCTGGTTTTGGTATATTATAAGATGATAATACGAAAGGGTATTTATTTATTTATTTTGCTTTTTGTTCCACCAAGCCTAGCACAAATTAACAGCTTCATAAAAGCTTGAATTAATAAATATCATTCATTAGTTTAATATTAAATTGTATTTAATCTGTATTTTCTTTTAACTGTCTATTTCCTGATACTAGATCTTAATTTCATCTCCAAAGAAACCAATTATTTTCTCTTTTTATGTGGTAGTCTTCAAAATCCCAGTACCCAGCTGTGTCCGCATTTATTTTCAAAGACTAATGAAATCCCACATCTTCTACCAGAAGACATTGAACTAGCAGCCTCTCCAGGACAATAAGAAAATCATTGATGGTACAAATATACTAGCAGAAATTTAAGGACCTGCTTTGAAATGTTAGCATATAGTTCATGTGTAATATTGGGTTTGTAGCATATATTAATAACCTAAATATACATTTATATATTTTAAGAATCTTTTAGTGAATTTCCCTTGTAGTGCTGCAAGTTAAGGATCTAGCCTTGTGATAGCTGTAGTGCAGGCTGTGACTGTGGCGCAGTTTCGGCCCCTGGTCGGGACTTCCACATGCCGTAGGCATGGATAAAAAATATTTTAAATTTATTTTATTTTTATTGTTTTCTTTCATTTGTATTTAAAACTTTGGAATGTATTAGTCAGACAAGCCGTTACGAACCCATTTTAAAATCTGTCATAGTCAGTAATCTTTCCACATCTCCTCTCACTTAAAAGATGTTCAGTTGATACACAAGATAGAAGTAATTCCACAAGCTTCACATGAAAATTTCTCTTGTATGCATTCCATATGTTTAACAGTTAAATAAGGTAAAATTTATTTTGTTTTATAAAATTGATAAATAGCATTACTATTCAAAAAATATTTGATGGTACCATTGTTTGAAACCTCTGGTTGAAACCGGTTAATTATAATTTGGTCATCCTTTGTATTAAAACAAAATCTAAATCTAAAGTTCTTGTTACTGGGAAGCAGCCAAATATATTGATATATGAGTATTGATATCACTCCATATTGAAATAGAAAGTAACTTAAAACTGAAATGTAGTATTCTATTTTCAAGATCAGAACAAAATTCAATGTCACCTCCCTGGAATCAATAACTCTTCCATAGCTAGATTTACTATACTAAAAAAGATGTTAATAAAGCTGAAATGTTGTGAGTGGGCTCCCATTCCAGAATTGTAAAATGAAAGGAAGTTTAAGAATATTAATTATATTTGAGTCATTGTGAAGCTTGAGCTTGAGCATCTCATAGTAGTTAAAATAATGGATTTGGTCTTCTGACGTATAAAAATTCTTAACTGAAATAAGCTAACTTTCATCGAGAGAAATTGCCTCATACTCCAGAACTATCTGCAGTAAGATGCACATAGAACACTAGGCAACCCACTTTAAAGATTGTCATCCTGCAGGTGATTTCTTTAGTAGAAACTGATTCCAACATTATGCTCTTGAGTTATCCATCTCTAATCTTCAATGAGAATTTTAAATATTTATTTCATCCTAATTACAATAACTTGTGACATAAAATTGAAATCTATTTTTTAAAGTATAGTTGACATATTAGTTTCAGGGCTAGAACATAGTGATTTGATATTTTTATAGATTACATACCATACGTATTTAGAAAATATTGACTATATTCCATGTGTACATTACACCCTTTATATTACAGCCTGTGATTCATTTGTTTTACAGTTGGTAGTTTGTATCTCTTAATCCTCTTCACTTGTTTTGCCCCTCCCTGCTCCCTCCCTTCTGGCAACCACTAGTTTGTTCTCTGTATCTGTGAGTCTGTTTCTGTTTTGTTATATTTATTCATTTATCTTGTTTTTTAAATTCCATATGTAAGTGAAAATATACTGTATTTGTCTTTCTCTGTCTTACTTATTTCATTAAGCATAATACCCCCCAGGTCCATCCAAGTTGTTGCACATGCCAAGATTGCATTCTTTTTTATGGCTGAGTAATATTCCCTTATAAGTGTATGTGTGTGCATACTCACACACTCAGATATTGTATCTTCTTTACCCATTCATCTGTCAGTGGACAGTTAGGTTGTTGCCATATCTTTGTTATTGTACACAATGCTGCTTTGAACATTGTGTACACATATCTTTTTAAATTAGAATTTTTTATTTCTTCAGTTAAATACCTAGAAATGGAATTGCTAGGTCGTATGGTAGTTTTATTTTTAAATTTCTTGGAGAACCTCCATACTGTTTTCCATAGTGGTTGTCCTAATTTACATTCCCACTAACAGTGTATTAGGGTTCCTTTTGTCTACATCCTTGCTAACACGTGTTATTTCTTGTCTTTTTGATGATAGCCATTCTGCCAGGTAAGAGGTAATATCTCATTGTGATATATATATACATATATATATATATATATATTTTCTTACATAGTGTGCCAAAGTTTGCAAGTTTAATATTTTAATTCTATAAATCTCTCTCCCCAGGATAATGTAGTACACATTTTTTGTTGTTGTTGTTCTTGTTTATCTGTTGTTTTCTACTCAACATATCCTATGTTATTCTAAAGAACAAAAAGATGATTCAAATCCATACATATCAGATATTCAATTAAATATAAACAGATAAAATACTTCATTTTAAGGGTTGTCATAACACATATATAATCTTAAAAGTGAGTTGTGTGTCCTGTAAAAAAGAATGGGAAAAATGTACAACATGGCTTTTAAACCAAAGAAAGCTAGTATTGTTACTCTCAGGCAAATAGATTTAAGGAAAGAAATTATTACTAGGAAAAAATAGGCTTATTTCAGTATAATAAGAGGCAGAATACAAGAGGAAGATAGAAAAATTCTAATCTTCTATTTAGATAACAATATAGCCTCAATTTACAAAATAAGAGAAGTGATAGCAGTAAAAGGAGATATAAATAATCACAGTGTGAGAGTTTAGCTCACCTACTTTTTAAACTAATAGAAAAACAAAGGAAAAAATGCAAGAAAGAAGAATATTTAAACAACATTGTCCTAATTGACACATAGAAGAAATATACTCAACAAGTGCAAAATACATCTTCTCTTCGAGTACACATGAAAACATGTGCACGATTTGATCAGATACTGACTCATTAGGCAAAATTTGACAAAATTCATGTAACTTGTAAACAGTATGTTCCCTATTCAGAGTGGAATTAAGCCACAAATTAGCCGGAAAGTTAGTTACTCCCAGAATGTTTTCCAATTAATTACTTTTCATATTTTGCATGTATGGTTAGTTTTGGTTTTATGCTGGATTTCCTGTAGAAATATATGTGTAAAACTGAATCACTTTGCTATGCACCAGAAACAGACACAACATTGTAAATCAAGTATACTTCAATAGAAAAAATATATATCTGAAGTAACCCAAGGCAGGAGAAAAAAAAAGGTAATTGAAGATTCTGGGTGATTTGATTTTCTTCCAGGGAAAATTTGGTTTTGCTTCTAAGAGGTGGGGGCAGTTCATCTCATTGCAATCAGAAAACATTTGATGCTTGGTCTCAGTTTTGTGAGTTTTCTCTTTCTGTTTGATATGGACACTTGGGGTATAGCCGCTTAGGAACACCAAATGAACCCTTGGCTTGTTTTCCAGAGCCTTTTGTCTTTATGGGCCCTGAATCCAGTCTGTGTCCCTAGGCTGGTATGACTGCTGAAGCCCTGTTCAGCTGCTTGGCTTCTCAGGGACAACTTTCTACTCAGCGTCTTGTGTTCTCAGTCATGAACTTTATCAGCAAAACGTTTTAAAGGCGAAGCAGTACCAAACTTCGTTCTTACCACCTAGGTGACTCTTCCTAAGAATCTCGTTCCTTCAAATTTTTGCTCCCTTGCCTTTCTGCAATCAAACAGATGTCTTTAATAATTTTTCAGTTTTTTCTAGATTTACTCAGCAGGACGGTTGTGTTGAAACAGGCTATTCTCACATTACTGGAAGCATTGTCACAAACCTTTCCCCCTCCTTTTCCCTTTTTTTTTTTTTTTGTATGCTTTAGTTTGTAGCTTTTATCCCTAAAGGCAATTAATATAAAATTAAGAAGATAAACCATTTATTTTAAGGCACATGATCCTTACTAGCAGTGGATCTGTTTTGTAATAATTCGCTTAGATGCTTTCAATTAATTTTATTTAATCGAGTCACTAAATATTTCTTCAGCATTAATGTACCAGGTTTGGTTCATTTGCTGGAGGTATATTGTAGATGTAGCACCAAATGGAAAAGAGTCAAGTAAATAAGGTGTGTATTAAGGTACAGGTATATACATGTTCCTGTATTATAGCACATGTTAATGAAACAAAACATGTAAGACCTTAAAGATACCAAGGGTTTCAAGGAAATTGTGTCAAACATTTCATAACCTCTGATCAAGTTGTCAGTGGTATACAAGGATCTGTAATTTGTGCATTGTGATCATTTGTAAGTTGAAACTCTTCTGATCAAGGCAGATTGGGTAAATCAGATCATTTCTCTCTAGAGTACAATTTGAGAGGCTGGAACAGAGAAAGAGACCTGGAGATTGAAGAACTAACAAAAGTAAATAAATATTACAGAGTTAAAGATCCATAGAAGTGAACATAGTATTCATATCCATCTTTGCTTTTGATGGGTCTGCAGGTTCAGATAGTTGCTTAGCAACTAGACACTGAACAAAACTGACTTCCAATAGATAAGCCAGAAAACAGGGAAAATGAGAGCTAGAGCTCAGGAGTCACTAGGCTCTGTCTTTGTGTAGTGGGAAATGGGATGTCAATTCTGCAGGATTTGGGTGGGACACTGAAGGTTATGGTTTGGAAGCTGCAGTGAACCTGAAATTAACCAGTGCTCACCAGGTCCTAAAGCTTGGTTTTGAATCATTTGGATCTCTGATTGAATTAAGGGTGTCTGGAAATAATAGTGCTATTAGTTGCTCAGCCAGGGTGAAATTAAATTTGAATTATCACTATAATTTTTATATTTAGCTCTTGGAACACAATTAAAAATGACTAGGATAAGTATATAAGGGAAAAATGTGACTAAAACACAACTGAAACAGATAGAAACAGACACATAAGATAGCCAGATAATAGAGCTATCAGATATGCAATTAAAAATGCCTAATATGTCCAAAGAAATAAAGTACAAAATTAAGACTTTAACAGAGAACTGGAAATTAAAAAAAAGCAGATTTTGTTTTATGCATTTGAAGCTCTGTTATTAGGCATCCAAATATTTAGGTTTGTAGTATGCCTATTTAAACAGATCCTTTAATCATAGTGAAACATTCCTTTTTATCTCTAGTTATATTCCTTTTCTTGTCTAGCATTAATGTACCCATTCCAGTTTCATTATGCTTACTTTTGTTTGCTATATCTTTTTTCACACATTTCACACCTAACCATATCTTTAAATATAAATGGTATCTTATATAAACAACTTTTAATTGGGATTTAGTTGTTGTTTTTATCTAGTCTGACAGTCTCCACTTTTATTTGGAATGTTTGTCTTTTAAAATTTAGTTGTTTTGAATATAGTCTGTTTTAAAGTTGACCATCTTGCCGTTCATTTTGTTTTCCCATCTCTTTTTTATTTCTCTGTTACTGCGTTTGTGCCTTCTTTTGTGTTTATTAATCATTTTTATTATTCAAATTAAGTTCTACTATTGTATTTTTATATAAGGTGTTTTGAAAACAGTTCCACACATTTTTTTACATTCTTTCCTTCAAGAGATGAGGTTTATGTCTCTTCCCAAGGTTCTGGGTCAACCTGATGACTCTTTAATTGACAGAAAGCGGCATGTGTGATGCTGCATAAATTCCTGGGCTCACATTCTAATCAGCTGCCATGACCAGCTGCCTCCAATGCTGGGCGCACATTGTCCCACCTACTATTCTTTACTCGTATTTCAGTGGTTCTCAGTTCTCATCACTTGTCACTTCCCTTCGGCCAGTAGAACTTCTGGTAGCATGGCGAATTACCGTTAAGATGCAGACTGCCTTGGATTTATGTGGATTTGTCTTATTTACATCCCAGTTTGGAGGGATAAGCTTACTAAAGGTAGGATTCTGCCTCCATGGTTTTATTTTTCCTTTCACTTTGATTGTAGTTCTCCCCGGATGCCATTGAGCAGGCAGCCATCTTCTCCAAGTGCGCGAGGACATATCCGGGCTGAATGCCGTTTGGTATCTAACAAGAGGTTAGTCATTTAAATCATTCTTTACTTCTTGGCTTTATGTCCTTATTTCTCTGGCAATATTGGAAATACGTTTGTCCACTTCACGTTTTCATAATATTCTTCATATTTTATATATATATGATGAATATACAGGATGGAAAAACATTTCAAAAAATGTATAGTTTTTATCAAAATTGTTTAATTTCTATAAAGAGATTAATTTATATAAGTAAACTAATTTTGCTGAGAGCAACAACAAAATAAAGAATTCAAAAAGCATAAAAATAATAAAAGCCAAAAAAATTAAACTTTCTTATTAAAATATTTGTTTAAATAAATCATATACGAGTAAAATAATTTAGGAATATTTCCAAATCCCCAAATAGTAAAAATTTTTTTCTTATAATTGGTGATCTGATGCTAATGTTAACTTAGATGAAAAATTATATAAGAATAGCCAAATCTTTTAATAAAAGAAAATGAGGTGACACTTGTATTACCTATGGCTAAAAGTTTCATATCTAAAATAATTATATAATACCCAAAGACATTCATTTTTCACAAAACAGTTTATATAGTAATACATAAATTAGTTCAAATCAGAATAAATGCAATAACACAATTTATAGAACATAAGTGAAAGTAAAATGAAAGTATACACATATGTAGTCTTAATATATGACAATTTTAGTATTTCAAATGTAATGAAATGAGAGCTTAAACAAATAATATCTGTAAAAAAGGATAAATATGAAAAAATAGAAATGATCAGTAAATAAATATGGTTAATATTTAATGAAAATTAAAAAGATAATTTTTATTTTTACCCTGGTATTGATAGTAAAGGATTTTAAAATGTTACTCCTGTTTTAGAAAGAAATTTGACACTGTTCCACAAATTTACTTTGCATTAGCTTGCACAGTAATTTCACTTCTAGAGCTGTAACCTGACACAGCTACTTAGACAATGGGGAAGGGTTCTTTGTGATCGGGGATTCTGGAGTCCCCACTCTCTGCCCGCCCCAGTCTGGGCTGTCCTTGCTAGATGCCACTCCTGCTTTAGGAATTGACCTCAGATGGGCAGGCAGCCAGAGGCTCCAGGCCCGGGGGGTGGAGGTGACCTGTTCAAGAGAAAGCTTATTCAGCTGGGACCTCTGAGTTTGCCTCCATGTTCAGGATGGGGCCAGGAGGACCTTAATTTGTTTCTAGTTACGCCTTTTTCCTATATTAATTTGCAAAAAGCAAGTGCTTCCTGTGATGCCCAGGGTGTCTGTTGGAAGCCCTTTCTGAGCTGCAGTGTAGCAAACCACACCCTTAGTTAAAGCAGTGAAATAAAAACAAACAAAAAAGTATGGGGACATAAAAGGAAACACAGTTGTGAAATAAATTACAGTGTGTCCGTACTGTGAATACTGTACAACTGTTACAATCAGCCTGGTAAATCTATATATAGTTACAGAAAAGATCTCAGCATTACCAATAAAAAAGTTAAATTGTAGACTTTCAGGAGTTCCCGTCTGCATCGTGGCTCAGCGGAAATGAATCCGACTAGGAACCATGAGGTTGCGAGTTCGATCCCTGGCCTCGCTCAGTGGATTAAAGATCTGGCTATTATTATTTTATTATTATTTTTATTATTATTATTATTTTTTTTATCTAGCAATCCCACTTCTGGGCATATATCCAGACAAAAGTGTAATTCAAAAAGATACATGCTTCCTTATGTTCATAGCAGCACTATTCACAATAACCAAGACATGAACACAACATAAATGTTCATCAGCAGATTAATGGATTAAGAAGATACATTACACATATACAGTGGAATACTACTCAGCCATAAAATAGAATGAAATAATGCCATTTGCAGCAACAATGGATGCAACTAGAGATTATCATACTTACTGAGGTAAGTCAGAAAGAGAAAGACAAATACCATATGATATCACTTATATGTGGGATCTAAAATATGGCACAAATGAACCTATCTGCAAAACGGAAACAGACTCACAGACATACAGAACAGACTTGAGAATGCCAAAGGGGAGAAGGGAAGGACAGGGATAGACTTGGAGTCTGGGGATAGGATATGTAACTTTTACATTTAGAATGGAGAGACAACAAGGTCCTACTGCATAGCACAGGGAACTATATACAAATCTCCTGGGATAAATCACAATGGGGAAAAAAAGAATGTGTCTATATATATATATATATATATATATATACATACATATACACACACACATACATTCTTATTTATACATTATAAATCAGCCATACTTAAATTTTAAATAAGGACAAATATATATCAGGCCTTTGCAAATTGATCCGTAGATTCACCCTCAACAAAAAATGTCAGCAGGCTTTTTATGTAAAAATTCAGAAAAACTATTCTAAGATTAATATGGAAATGTAAAGGACCTATAGTAATAACCTAAATCAAAAAAAAATAAGTTGAAGGATCTTTAACACCTGATTTCAGGACTTCCTACAAAGCTATAATATTCCATAAGGAGAGAATGGAGCCAAATAGAACGTCTAGAAATATGGCCAATTAATTTTTGACAACGGTACCAAAATAACCTGAGGGGAGAAAGAAGAGTTGTTTCAATAAAATACTGTAACAACTGAATAATCATATGAAAAAATGTATTTGGACATGAATTTCACACTATGCAAATGAACTTAAAATAAATCTTGGACCTCAATATTAAAGTACTAACTATAAAACATATAGGAAAGTAAACCAGTTCTTGCTGTAGAGAAAAATTTCTTTGACATTATACCAAAAATAAAATAGTTTTTTACCAAATATATAAACTTTAAATATATGCACAATTGTCATTAGTAAACACTTCACTGATAAATATCCAATAAGCACATGAATAAATTCCCCACGTCCTTAATCCTCAGGAAAATGCAAATAAAATCCACAGACACCAATTCCTAACTTCTTTGATAGCTAAATTTTAAAACTGTCACAAAACTAAAAGCTGACGAGACTGTAGAACAACTGAAACTTCATACAAGGACATTGGGACTGCAAAATGGTACAGCAACTTTAAGAAACATGTAGGCAGTTCCTTTAAAAATTAAACATGGAGATTAATCCCTTGTCAGTTGATTCATTTGCATATATTTTCTCCCATTCTGTGGGTTGTCTTTTCATTTTGTTTAGGGTTTCCTTTGCTGTGCAGAAACTTTGAAGTTTAATTAAGTCGTATTTGTTTATTTCTCTTTTTATTGTCCTTACTCTGACACATGGATCTGAGAAGATGTTGCTATCATTTATGTCAGAGAGTGCTTGGCCTATGCTTTCCTCTAAGAGTTTTATAGTATCTGGTCTTATATCTAGATCTTTAATCCATTTTGAGTTTATTTGTGTGCATGGTGTTAGCATTCTAGTTTCATTTTTTTACATGTAGCTGTCCAGTTTTCCCAGCACCACTTATTGAAGAGGCTGTCTTTTGTCCAATGTATATTCTTGCCTCCTTTGTCATAGATTAGTTGACTATAGATGCGTGGATTTAATTCTGGGCTTTCTATCCTGTTCCACTGATCTATATTTCTGTCTTTGTGCCAGTACCATATGGTTTTG
>PVHT020000193.1:21038926-21124209 GCA_004024745.2 Catagonus wagneri
TTTTGTTCTAGTTCTGTGCATTATTTCATTCTCTTTTATGGCTGAGTATTATTCCACTGTATATGTGTAATGTATCTTCTTAATCCATTAATCTGCTGATGAACATTTATGTTGTTTTCATGTCTTGGTTATTGTGAATAGTGCTGCTATTAACATAGGGAAGCATGTATCTTTTTGAATTACACTTTTGTCTGGATATATGCCCAGAAGTGGGATTGCTAGATAATATGGTAATTCTGTTTTTAGTTTTCTGGGGAACCTCCATACTGTTCTCCATAGTGGTTGTACCAATTTACATTCCCACCAACAGTGTAGGAGTGTACTTTTTTCTCTACACCCTCTCCAGCAGTTTTTTTTTTTAATGAATTTTATTACATTTGTAGGTGTGCAACAATCATTACAACCCAATTTTATAACATTTCCATCCCAAACCCCCAGCCCATCCCTCCACCCGCCAACCTATTTCATTTGGAGACCATAAGTTTTTCAAAGTCTGTGAGTCAGTATCTGTTCTGCAAAGAAGTTCATTGTGTCCTTTTTTTAGATTCCACATGTAAGTGACAGCATATGATGTTCGTGTCTCACTGTCTGACTAACCTCACTTAGCATGATAATTTCTACGTCCATCTATGTTGCTGCAAATGCCATTATTTCTTTCCTTTTAATGGCTGAGTAATATTCCATTGTGTATATGTATTACATTTTCTTTATCCACTCCTCTATCAATGGAAATTTAGGTGGTTTCCATGTCTTGGCTCTTGTATAGAGTGCTGCAATGAACATCGGAGTACATGTATCCTTTCGAGTCATGGTTTTCTCTGGATAGATGTCCAGGAGTGGGATTGCTGGATCAAATGGTAATTCTACTTTTAGTTTTCTGAGGAATCTTCATACTGTTTTCCACAGTGGTTGCACCAATTTACATTCCCACCCACACTGTAATAGGGTTCCCTTTTCTCTACACCCTCTCCAGCATTTATTGTTTGTACACTTTTTGATGATGGCCATTCCGGCTGGTGTAAGGTGGTACCTCCTTATAGTTTTCATTTGCAGTTCTCTAATAATGAGTGATACTGAACATCTTTTCATGTTTTTTTTTTTTTTTTTTTTTTTGGCCATCTGTATGTCTTCTTTGGAGAATTATCTGTTTAGATCTTCTGCGCATTTTTTGGTGGGGTTGTTTGTTTTTTTGGTATTGACCTGTAGGAGGTGTTTGTAAATTTTGGAGATTAATCCCTTGTCAGTTGCTTCATTTGCAAATGTTTTCTCCCATTCTGTGGGTTGTCTTTTTGTTTTGTTTAGGGTTTCCCAGCATTTGTTATTAGTAGACTTAATGATGGTCATTCTGACCAGGGTGAGGTGATACTCATTGTAGTTTTGATTTCCACTTCTCTAATAATTTGTGATGTTGAACATCTTTTAGTATGCCTACTGGCTGTCTGTCTCCTTTGGAGAAATGTCTGTTTATGGCTAATGCCTATTTGTCATTTGAGTTGTTTGTTTTTTGTTGTTGAGTTGTAAGAGTTGTTTGGGTATTTTGGAGATCAAGCCCATGTCAGCTGTATCATTTGCAACTATTTTTCTCCTATTTCTCCTTTTCTGTAGGTTGTCTTTTTTTTTTTTTTGGCTTTTTGCCTTATCTAAGGCTGCACCTGTGGCATATGGAGGTTCCCAGGCTAGGGGTCTAACAGGAGCTGTAGCTGCTGGCCTTCGCCACAGCCACAGCAACGTGGGATCTGAGCCGTGTCTGCAACCTACACCACAGCTCACGGCAATGCCAGATCCTTCATCCACTGAGCAAGGCCAGGGATCGAACCCACAACTTCGTGGTTTTAGTCGGATTTGTTAACCACTGCACCATGATGGAAACTCCAGTTGTCTTTTTCTTTTGTTTATGGTTTCCTTTGCTGTGAAAAAGCTTACAAGTTTGATTAGGTCTCATTTTGTTTAATTTTTTGTTTTGCTTTTATTTCTTATTGCCTTGGGAGACTGACCTAAGAAAATATTTGTAAGTTTGTTGTCAGAGAATGTTTTACCTATGTTGTCTTCTGGGAGTTTTATGGTATCATGTATTATGTTAAAATCTTTAAGCCATTTTGAGTTTATTTTTGTGCATGGTGTGTGGGTGTGTTCTAATTTCATTAATTTACATGCAGCTGTCCAGTTTTCCTGGCACTACTTGCTCAAGAAACTGTCTTTTTTTCGTTTTATATTCTTGCCTCCTTTGTCAAAGATTAATTGACCATAGGTGTCTTGGTATATTTCTGGGCTCTCTCTTTTGTTCCATTTATGCATATATCTGTTTTGTACCAATACCAATGTTTTGATTACTGTAGGTTTTGATTATTACAGTATTGAAAAGAATGATATCTCAACACATTGAGGTTTCCAATCCAAGAAAATAGAGTATCATATTTCTTTATATTTTCTTTTGTTTTTCTCAGCAATATATGTAGTTTTCACTTATAGGTTTTGCATATATTTTGCTAATGTTTCTCTAGTATTTCATGTATCTTTATGCTGTTATACATGACAATATTTTAATTTTGTTTTTGACGGTTATTTGCTCATTTATAGTTGTACAGTTGATTTTTTGTGTACTGATATTATATACTATATACCTGATAAATTCATTTATTTCTTTTGTTTACTTTTTTGTGTATTTCTTCATGTTATCTGTATACATATATGGTACTGCCATCTCTTAAAAAAATTATAAGTCATCTTTTTCAATCTGTGTATACTTCATTTTTTTTTTTTACTGTCTTGTTAAGCTATCTAGGATTTCTGTTTCAAGTCTCACTAGAAATGATAAGAAACAATACCTTTGTCTTGCTTCTAAACCTGTGGAAATTCATTCAGTCTTTTACTTTATTTTTGTGTGCATAGAGGTTTTTATTTTCTTAGCATAGATTCTCAGAATTACTGGGTTAAACAATATGCTTCTTTAAAAATTGAGATATAGTTGATTTACAATATTATATTAATTTCAGATGTACACAAATCCATGTTCACAGATTATAAAATTCAATATTTTTGGAGTTCCCATCATGGCTCAGTGGAAACAAATCTGACTAGCATCCGTAAGGACATAGTTTCAATCCCTGGCCTTGCTCAGTGGGTTAAGGATCCGGTGTTGCCATGAGCTATGGTGTAGGCCACAGACACAGCTCAGATCCCGTGTTGCTGTGTAGGCCAGCAGCTCTAGCTCCGATTTGACCCCTAGCCTGGGAACCTCCATATGCTGTGGGTACAGTCCTAAAAAGACAAAAAGATAAAAAAAATAAAGTATTGGTTACATTTCCTGTGCTGTACAATGTATCCTTGTAACATACTTATTTTATACATAGTAGTTTATACTCTTAATTCCCAACCCCATCTTTCCCCTTCCCCCTCCCCGCTGGTAACCACTAATTTGTTTCTCTACCTATGAATGTTTCTTTTCTGTTGTATTCATTAGTTTGTTTTATGTTTTCAATTTCACATACAAGTGATAATATACAGTATTTGTCATTCTCTACCTGACTTATTTCACTAAACATGGTACCCTCCAGGTCCATTCATGTTGTTACAAATGGTGAAATTTCATTCTTTTATTTTTATGGCTAAGTGGCATTCCATTGTATGTATTTATTCCACATCTTTATCCGTTTATCTGTTGGTGGATGCTTAGGTTGCTTCATATATTGGCTATTGTAAATAACGCAGCTATGAACATTGGGGTGTATGGATCTTTTCAAATTAGTGTTCTAGTTTTCTTTGGATATATACCTAGGAGTGGAATTACTGGATCACATGGTAGTTCTGTTTTTAGGTTTTTGAGGAACCTCCGTACTGTTTTCCACAATGGCTTCACCAGTTTATATTCTCCCCAATAGTGTTCCCTTTTCTCCATATCCTTGCCAACATTTTTTATTTGTGGTCTTTTTTTTTTTTTTTTTTTTGTCTTTTTAGGGCTGCACCCATACCCACAGCATATGGAGGTTCCCAGGCTAGGGGTCGAATTGGAACTGTAGCTACCAGCCTATGCCACAGCCACAGCCATAGCAATACCAAATCTGGCCCACATTTGTTACCTACACAACAGCTTGTGGCAATGCCAGATCCTTAATCCACTGAGCAAGGCCAGGGACCGAACCTGGGTTCTCATGGATACTAGTCAGATTCGTTTCCTCTGAGCCATGACAGAAACTCCTATTTATGGTCTTTTTGATGCTAGCCATGTGACGGGTGTGAGGTGATATCTCCTTGTGGTTTTTATTTGGAGCTCTCTCATGATTAGCTTTTCAAGCATATTTTCATGTGCCTGTTGGCCATATGTATGTCCTCTTTGGAAAAGTGTCCGTTTAGGTCTTCTGCCCATTTTTTAATCAGGTTGTTTTGTTTGTTGTTTATATTTTTGTGGATATTAAATAACGCCTTACTGGTCATATAATTGGCAGATATTTTCTCCCATTCAGTAAGTTGTCTTTTTGTTTTGTTGATGGTTTCCTTTGCTTTGCAAAAGCTTTTAAGTTTAGCTAGATCCTATTTATTTCTTTTTGCTTTTGTTTCTTTTGCATTAGGAGACAGATCCAAATACATTGCTACAATTTATGTCAAAGAGTGTTCTACCTGCTTTTTTGTAGGAGTTTTGATTTTCAATTTTACATTTAGTTCTTTAATTCATTTTGGGTTTTTTTTTTTTATATGTGGTGTAAGAAAATGTTCTAACTTCATTCTTTAACATGTAGGTGTCCAGTTTTCCCAGAACCACTTGTTGAAGATACTCATCTTTTCTCCATTGTATATTCTTGCCTCTTTTATCATAGATTTATTGACCATAAGTTCGTGGATTTTTTTCTGAGCTCTCTATTCTTTTCCATTGACCCATGTGTCTGTTTTTGTGCCAGTACTGTACTCTTTTGATTACTGTAGCTCTGTACTATAGTCAAATACCAATGGTGCTTCCCACAGAACTAGAAAAAAACAATTTAAAAATTTGTATGGAAACAGTCTTTTACTTTATTATGCTAACTACAGATTTTTCGTTGATTCACTTAAGGTGAGGAAATTATTTTCTGTTACTGGTTTGTCAGTTTTATCAACTTGCACACTTCATGACTGATGAATATAGGTGAATGCAAATTATCCCTCAGCAGATTTAAAACAGGTAGATCACTTTAAATATTTACTGGGGTTATTCTTCGTGTAGTTAAAAACCACATAATATTGACTATTTTATCATATATTTCTAATATGTCTTTTATCCATGCCCATTAGTATATGTGCACATACATAAAAGAGGAAAACACATGTATCAGCTCCATTTTATTATTCCAGCTAAATGAATATTTAAGAAAGTATTTTATAAACTTTGAAGAATCATCAAATCATTAAATTATTCTTCCTGTTCAGAAATTTATATATTTATATGTGATATTTCTGAATATAGTTAAGACTTTTTGATTATATTGTTATTCTTAGTATTTATTCAAGATATGGCAACTTGAGAATAAACAAAACTTCTTACATGTCAAAAAATGATTTTCACAATGATACTGAAACATTAACGGTAGAAATAAACAGGGCTTATAATATGAACAGATCAAGGAGGGGAGAAAAGCCATTGCACAGTATCCAACAGTGATATCTAAGCTCAGAAACAAAGCATTATTTCCTTCAGGAGCTTCAATAAGAATACATTTTATCCTCTCTAAATTTTACCTGTCTCTAGTAGTTAGCAATTATTTCCCAGGCATTCATCCTAGATCGTTGCTAAGCAATGACTACAAGCTTGCATCTTTTCAGTTTACCATTTGCTACACAGACTAACTTGCATAACTGTTTTCAAAAATATTGCTTTTTGCTCTAAAAATTAATAAAGTGCGCTTATCTTACATCAAACGTAATATAATTTTCTGTATAATATGGTCTTTAGGGAGACTAAATTTGTTGGGTCATTGACTCATAGAATTTTTTCAATATATGATCACTTTTTTGCATATACATGCACACACACTCCCCTAAACAGGATCTATAAAAGAAGAGCAGACCATATCCTACTATGACAAATGGTTCATTTGATTTGATTCAAGCTTATTTCCCTTGAAGAGATGCCTCCTGGGAACTGGATATTTTCTACTTGTTTCAGATGCCCTAAAAGACCAACCAATTATGAACACTGGTATAACATTTTATAATCTTATTTGTAGTTTCTTTTCTATTTTATAAACTTGTCATAGCTTATTTTTGTTTGAATCAACTAAACCTCAAGACTTATTGGGATAGTGGTAATGATACCTGTAGTCACAGTATAAGGGTCCAAACTTGGATTGAGACTTATAGTCCTTAAGCAGATAATTAAATTTCTGCACACCTAAAATAATTTTATTGACAAAGTGAAGATAATTATTCCTCAAAAACCTGATCAAATATATAAATAAATGTAGTCCTCCAAAACACTTTGGTGTTATATCACCAGCCAAAATAGTTCAATCAATTCAAGATCTCCTCCCTAGACCAAGGAAACATCCTTTCACTTTTTCCCCTTCTTTAAATATTTCTAAAAATATTTTTTCTATGGTGCTCTCACAATTTACATAGCCGTAACTATTTCATAATAGGAAAATATTTCACTTCCCTCTTCACTTATTTAGGTTTTTTTATTAAGTAGAATCTGAAGTATGTATTTTAAAAAGTTGTCCTTCTGTAGATGTTGTTATCATGATTTCTTTGCGTCACAGATGCAGTCACTCTCTTTCTCTCCTTCTCTGATGAAATTCTCCAAGACCTAAAACAAATTTAGAGTTTGGGGAGTTGAAAATTTATTTTGATATATATTTAGATTTTTTTTATAATTTTTCTCTTCTGATCTGTTGCTCAATATCTAAAATGTGATAAACAGTCATATTTATGTTTTTTATTAAGTTTATCTTAAAGTTACTCAAAATTACATTTTGGTATTTTATTTTAAGAGTGGGTAGGAGTTCTCTTGTGGCATAGTTGGTTAAGGATACAGTGTTGTCACTGCAGTGGCTCGGGTTGCTGCTGTGGCACTGGTTCAATCCCTGGCCTGGGAATTTCCACATGCCATGGTTGCATCCAAAACACAAAAAAGAGTGGGTAGTATTTTTTTCAAGTGGTCAATTATTTGTCCTAACACTATTAAATAAGTAATTTTTTTTTTTTTTTTTACCAACTAAGCTGGAAGTTTTACATGTATGTCTTAAAATTTTAGATATACTGGAGTTTATTTCTGGGTTAACTCATTTTATCAATTTATTGACCTGCTATTTCCATTCTTTTATTTGTATTAGATAATAATTTTAGTACCTGTTAGCCAAGGTTCTTTGCAGTCTCAATTTCCGAAGTTCTGTTATGTTTGCTTTGCTTTTTATTCTTCCCCATTCATTTTGGATTCATTTTGGTTAATGAAAAAGTAATCTTACTGGGACAAAATTATACACTTTTCAAAAGAGATGTCTGTAGAGCAAATTGGGCAGCAGGAGTAGTAAAGGAAGAGTGAATCACCACTTTTTGGAAAAATTCTGTTCCTCATTTAGTACAGGGCCTTCTTCCATTGGGGAAAAATGTACAGTTTTTTTCCTCAAATACATGAATGACTGAAAAACTGCCCTTACCAGGTCATATAATAATCTAAGTATAATACTTCCGTTACTTAGAACATTATAATTTTATCCTTCTAAGTGTTTTTTTTTTAATGAATAAGGATGAAGAATTAAACTATGGTCTTGTTTTTAGCAATTAAATTGTAGCTTTTAACACTTCAACCATTTTGAGACTAGTGCATAAAGATTTCTGGCTATGTAAGAATTTTTTTTTTTTGGTCTTTTGTCATTTTTTTTTAGGGCTGCAGCTGTGGCATGTGGAGGTTCCCAGGCTAAGGGTCTAATCAGAGCTACAACTGCTGGCCTACACCACAGCCATAGCAACACGGGATCCGAGCTGCATCTGCAACCTACACCACAGCTCATAGCAACGCCAGATCCTTAGCCCACTGGGCAAGGCCAGGGATCTAACCCACAACCTCATGATTCCTAGTCAGATTCGTTTCCACTGCGTCACAACAGGAACTCCAAGAATTATATTTTTATATTCAGCATAAAACACCAACACCCATTAAAATGAAATCAGTGAGTGATATTTCCCTTCAAGTGTTCACATAAATGTTATTACCTTTTCTTTCTTTTAGTGAGATAGTAATTCACTCAATTAATATTCAGTGAGTAAGGCAGTATTAATGGGGAAGAAAAGAAAAATGGTAAATCAAGAGTGGGTTCTGCTTAGACATTGTAAGATATCTGTATAAATACCTTTAATGCATACTAGAACGTGGTGAATGTGTCACTGGCTATGATGGAAATTTAGAGGAGGGAGAAATTACTGTCATATACAGCAATCTGGTATGACTTCATGGTTGACTTGGCATCTGAGCTACACCTTGAAAGATGGTTTAGATTTGGGGTTTATGAGATGGCATCACTGGAAGAGTTGAGAAAAAGCCACTGAGGTGCAGAGACTCAGTATATGTTCAGGAAAAACTAGGTAATTTATTTTGGCTCGAAGGTGGAGTGTGCAAGAAAAAGCAGTAGGAGATAATTTTGGAAAGACAATTGGAAGCCAGATGGCAGAATATCTTGAATGCTGGCTATTGTATTTTAGATTTTATTTTGTTGTTAATTTTGGGCTCAGGAAGCATTTTTTTTAAAGACATTGGTATGAGCAGTGCTCTGCTTTACAAAGGTGGCAAAAGAGATTATCTTCCTAGGCAGGCACTTAGGCTGGGTATTCCTAGTGCTAGTGAGATTCTAAGATTCTAAAATCATAAATCACCAGGTACAGAAAGGTTTATATAATGTTATCTTAACTAATGATCAGAAAAGTTCATTCGCTAAGCTATTTCTGCATTTGTACTGTAATGTTTGATGTCAAATTAATATTTTTGTCTTGTCTTCCCTTTATTTAAAGAAAGATGTAAATATTTTTGAAAGGGGTTAACTGAAGCATATAATTCTTACCTTTTAGTGATATTAAATAGTAAATATTTCTTGTGCATTATAATAATTATGAAATATGTCATTTGAACATAAGTTTGTGTTAAATTTGCTTCAGATATAACATTTCTGTTTCAATATAGTTACAAATCAATACACTTTCAAGATATCTCTGCAAATCTCAGATTAAGGAATTGCAATCTCACCCCAGGCTAATTTAGTGTTTTATATGAGATTATTAGTTTTATTTAATTTTTAAGTAAATCTGTACTCACAAAAAACTTCATTTTATTTATTATGTGGATTATTTATTGAATTATTGAGACATGCAATTGGTATTCATTTTGATAAACACCAAAAATGTAAATTAAGTAAACTCAGTAATTGACATGAGTACTCATGCATTAAAAGTAATGATGAAAGAAGTAGCAAAATCTAGTTGTAACTGCTGGTGGTCCATTAGTGGAAACCAAATCAGTTCATAGTGACACATAATGGATATTTTTTATTAAAAGATAAATGCCAATAACATCTTAATTTTGCATTTTATTTAGGGACTAACAGTGATGCTGCATAAAAACCCATAGCATAGGGATTTTGGAAACTAACAGTGATCAGGCTTTGTAATTCTTAGGAAGTGAAGAAAATTTCAACTTTAATGTTTATCAGTTTTGAATGTGTGAAGTTGTAGTTGCTATGGTATACTTGACCACTGGTATCTTTTTAGTTGAGGTGGTAATGTATGGGAGCTATATAGAACTTGGCAATGAAGTAGATGCAGTAGGTAAAAGAAAAGAGTTAAGACTGACCTCCCTAGGTTTTAGCTCATATAGCAGAATGGCTAGTGACTGCTATCTTAGTTGTCAGGTAGTGCTGCTAATCAAAGTACCGTAGATTAGGTGGCTTATAAAAAGCAGAAATTTACTTTTCACAGTTCTGGAGTCTGAAAATATGAGATCAAAGTGTCATGGCCAGGTTCTGATGAAGGCTTTCCTCCAGGTTGCAAACTGCTGCTGTTTTCTTATAACCTCATGTGGTAGAAAAAGAGCATGAGAGCTCTCTGGGGTCCCTTTTATAAGGGCACTAAACCCATTCATGAGGACTCCACCCTCATGATCCAGTTAACAAAGGCCCCCACCTCCATTAGGGTAAGATTTTAACATGTGGGTTTTGGGAGGATATAATTCAGTCCATAACAGCTACCGTTTACAGAAATAGTAGAGTGTATAAGAAAAAACAGGGCTGAGAGTCAAAAATCTCAGTTTGGCCTTTTATGTATGATTTTGAAGTATCTTTTACCCAATTAGGTAGAGATGGCAGGGTTGCCATTGTATGTTGAAATGTGGCATTCAGAAGTGAGGTCTTAGAGAGGTGTATTTTGGAGTTATTAGTGTATAAATTGTCAGTTGAAAACACAAAATTAAACAGAACTGCTAAAGAAAACTGTGGAAAGAGGAGAAATTGGTGTCCTGGGATTAAAGCATGGAGCACTTAATTATATACTGGCTTGGCAAAGGAGATTGATCATGAAAACAAGACCAAGGAAAGGGAGCCAAAAAGTATAACATTCAGAAGAGGCACTGTTGCAGTAGCTAACAGAGCTACTGCGATTAAAAGTGCTACTGAGATTAAGATGAGGATTAGTTCATGATAATAATATTTAGCACTTATTGAATTATTAGCGTTTGCCTGGTATTAAGTACTCTACCTGGATTGATTTATTAGTGTCCAGTAACACCGTGAGGTGAATACTGTTATCTGCATTTACAGATGAGGAAAACAAGGCTTAAAGAAAGTAAGAAACATGCTCAAATTAACACTGGTAGTAAATGATGCATGTGGGATTGGAACCCATGCACTGTGAGTCCAGAGATTTTATACTTACCCTACATGCTCTATTCTAACCAAATGGCCTAAAAAAATACTCACTGAGTTTTTCCCTGTACATGAAGAACAAACAGAATCTCTCTATGCAGAAAGGACCGAAGACTGTCAAAGGTGTGCTTTCTCCTACATGCATACTTGAGATTCTGTTGAAAGATAGCATGAAGTGATACTGACTTCGCTGGAGCCTCCAAACTTGAGGAGTCATGTGAGGATCCTGAGTGACAGGAGAGCAAAGTAAGTGATAATGTACATGGAACTGTGGTTGGTTCTGACATTGTGTTGAAGAATTACATTCCAGTTTTCCTTTAGAAATCCCTTGTCCTGAGATCTCAGTTTAAGGGGATTAAGTAAAGATAATCCAATCTCTAGCTCCACTGCGATTGCATAAGCCAAGCCTATCAAAAAGTGTGTCATGTTCAGCTGCCCCATGGACTGATTGGTATTGGCTTCCTTGATATAAAACTCAGTTTTTAAAAATTTGGAATTTTAACTGTATTGAAATGGTAGAACAAAATCTTTTCTAAATCTACTGCCTTGTTTTCTTCTGGAAGGCTAATTCCTTTCCACTGCTCTGATTTGTAGAAATGATAGTGTTCGTCTTCTAGAACACACTATGTGTGTTGAAGCAGGAGCAGGAGCTTAAGAGTACCATAGCAGATTTAGCTGTGGATTCAAGGTATCTGGAGAGTTTAAGTGAGCATTACTCCACACACCTTATTTCCCTTGTTACTTGAATTAGGGAAAGTGTGCTTCCATTTGGACATCATTTATTCTGTTTCATACTGGAGATCTCTAAGACTGCTTTGGGATAATATTTCTTAGAAGAATTCACAGAAACCAGAAAATCTGTTGTACTCTCAAATACAGCTTATTACAGCAAAAGAATACAATACAGCAAAGGGAAAAGGCACATAGAGAGAATTCTGGAGACACTAAGCAGAAGCTTCCAGTCCTCCCTTTCCTGTGGGATTCCACAGACAATGTTTAATAATTTTTTGAGCACTGATGTGTGACAGCACATGTAAAACATTAACAACCTTGGCCCGAGAAGCATGGAGCGTTTCTATCACTGACCCCAGCTACTCAGTTTCTAAGCCTCCACAGAGGTCAAAGACTGGGATAGCATGTCTCAGAGCTCCAGGCAAATACAAACTGACATTCACCATAAATCATATTGTTAGCATAAGCCATCTGATGTGGCCAAAAGCATCAGATATACAAAGATATTCTTATCAGGCGGGATATCCCAAAGGCTCAGAGGTTATGCCCCAGGAGTAGGACAAGGGCCAGTCTAGAAGACCTAAGGCAAATATAGGTTTTGCACAATCCAAGCCTTGAAGTGAACCTGGACTGCGCAGTATGTGCATATATGTATGCCATTTTTTCCCTGTGTAGTTTCTTACTGATTTTTGTTATATATAAAAATGATTTCTATGTTTCTATTTTATAAAATACTTGCTTCTGTATTAATAACTTTTAGTTGTCTAAGTTGTTTAGTTGTTTAATATTCAGAAAAATATTTTTTATCTTCAGATATTTTTGGTATGTTCTTATAACCATTTTGGCATGTCTTTATAGTTGGTCATTAGTTTTTAGGGCACTTGAATATTTGGCAAAGTGAATTTTGGCAATTTGGCCATTGAGTGAAATACTCATTTGAAAATTCAATTCCAGTACTTTGACTTTCAGTAAATTGACTTAAAAGAGGGACTCTAGTGGATATCAGTAGCTTTAACTGCCTAGAATAATTTTCTAGCACATTGGAAAATTGCATTGTAGGCTTCCTTTTAGCAATCGTTCTTCAGAAACCTCAGCTGATGAAGTTTATGTGATGGTAATCCTATGCCTTGATCCATTGGGACTATATAAACTAAGCTAATTAAAAAGAGTGCTCTAGGAATTTCCATCGTGGTGCAGCAGAAACGAATCCAACTAGCAACCACGAGGTTGTGGATTTGATCCCTGGCCTTGCTTAGTGTGTTAAGGATTCGGCATTGCTGTGAGCTGTGGCATAGGTTGCAGACAGCTCGATTCTGCTTTGCCGTGGCTGTGGCGTAGGCCAGCAGCTGCAGCTCTGATTCAACCCCTAGGCTGGGAACCTCCATATGCTGAGGGTGCAGCCCTAAAAAACAAACAAAACATAACAAAAAAAAGAGTGCTCTATTTGAATACCTGAAAGATTCATTGATATTGACTATCATAATATATAAAACTAATTTTTTTAAAAAATTATATTCCTAATGTTGTTAACATACTAGAAATAGCTTTTCTAAATCTGCTCTCTTGATTCTTCCAGAAGGTCACAGTTTTTTGCTACTTTCCTGACCTGTGGAGATTCGAATACTATTTGTTTAGAATAAGATGGTATGCTGAAGGATTTCCCGTCGTGGCTCAGTGGTTAACGAATCCGACTAAGAACCATGAGGTTGAGGGTTCGATCCCTGGTCTTGCTCAGTGGGTTAAGGATCCGGCGTTGCCGTGAGCTGTGGTGCAGGTTGCAGATGCGGCTCGGATCCCGCGTTGCTGTGGCTGTGGCGAAGGCCAGCGGCTACAGCTCCTGTTAGACCTGTAGCCTGGGAACCTCCATATGCGGCAAATGCAGCCCTAGAAAAGGCAAAAAGACAAAAAAAAACTCATATAAAAAAAAAAGATGGTATGCTGAAGCAGGAGCATGGGGTCATTGCTACCTCAGCATAACTTTGTTCTGTATTCCAGGAGACTACATGGGGACTTTAAGTGAGGACAAATCTACAACTAGTAATTCCCATGTTTTTAGAATAAGCAAAGCATGTTTACTTCAGACATCATTTATTCACTAGTGTGTTGGGAGTCTGTGACCACTTTCAGGTTCGACTATTTGCTACTACAACTCACAACCAAGACAAGCTGTTATACCCATGGTTACAGTATATTAACAGCAAAGGAATACAAACTAAAAAAAGGAAAAATTCATATAGGGAGGAATCTAGGAGAAAGCCGATATGAGCTATCAATTGTCCTAGTCAAGTGGAATCACAGAGTGGTCAGTTCTCCCAGACTGATGTGTGGCCACACATGCAAATTGTTGCCAATATGATAAGCTGCCTCAGCCCTTGGATCATAGCATGGATCATCTGCATGAAAGATCTTACTTGTCTCCAGCCCCACCCAGAGATCAAACTGACACAGCCCTGCCCAAGCCTCAGGCAAATGAAACCAGACATTCACCATAAATTACATTGTTAGTATAAACCATCTGGTGTGGCCCAAAGCCTCAGGTATACACAGATACTCTTATCAGGCAGGGGAGTCTGAGTACTCTGAGTTTATCTCCAAGGAACTGGACAAGGGCTAGTCCTGAAGAGCTTTGGTATATGTGGGCTGTAGGCAACCCAGGCACGCTGAGTTGGAACCTATTAAAAGGAAAGTTTGTGAATTCTTACTAATTTATGTATGTTATTTTTTTATCCAGTGTCATGTCTTGAATAGTTTTGTTAGGAATGAAAGTGTTTTATAAAATTATTTTTAATTTTGCCTCCTTACAAAATATTTGTATTTTTTAATGATTTTTATTTTTTCCATCATAGCTGGTATTTGTATTAATTATAATAAAGTTTGGTTGTCTGGTTTTGTTTACAAATAATTAAAATCATAATTATTTACATGTATATCAAATATTTATCCTGATTACTTTTTAATATTGCTAAGCCTTAGTTCTTAATTTGTCTACTGAAATCAGTTTGAACCTGTGAGAAACCTTTTAAATATTAAGGGTGATAATATTCTTATTGTTAAATGAAAAAATGGTCAAGCCTTCAGTGTGTTCAAGAAATTTAACATTAAAGAGAGTAAACATTTATATGAATTAAAAATTATAGTGACAACAATATGCAAGAAACTGAAAAACGTTACACGTTTTTGAATTCTGTGTCATACATTTTTAAAAAGAATCTTTTTCTAGAAAAAAAAAGGAATTTAGGTTTTGCTTCACAATTGGAAACAAAAGATGAATATAGCCATGATAAGAAAAGTTTATCCATTGAAAGAGTAAACAAAATGCAAACAGATAGGCAAACTAGAAAATATTAACAGAAACATAGCAGTAGGTATTAATAAAGCCATTATTTAATTAGACACTTACTGTTGACTCTCTCTCCTTTCCAGGTTACAAATCCCCTTTAGGAACCATTCACCCTGATTTTCAGGACAAGTTGTTTAAGAGGAACTAATACTACCTCACACGCTGTAAATGAGAGTGCAGAGGGCCCATCAGACAATCCTCTGGCCCCCAGGCCAAAGAGCTTGGAGTTCACAAACTAAGTGCACATTATAATGTCCAGGTAAAAGGTTAAAACACCTATTGATGAGGGCACACCACCCCTTGAATTAATGAGAATTTTCAGTTGTAAAAACCATGTATCAGTTGTTCTAGAAGAATCTCCAGGGGATATATGTTTGTACATGAGATAGTAGTATAAGAGTTTCTTTTGTTTTTAAAGTATAGAATTCTTGGTTACTGAGATCTTCCAGTTTGGCCTATACACATGAGCCACTTACAGATTATGGCAATGCTGATGTTTGGGGGAATCACATTTTTAGAAATACTGAAGTAAATTATACACTCTCCTTTGAAATTTTTACACTGAATCTGATATTTATGACTCTTTACACCTTCCTTACTGTATACCTGGAGATGTATAAAGGCTTTATAATTCTCATCTCATTTCAGCTCCACTGCATGGGGATGACACTGAAATATTTCCCTTCTGGCAGAAAAGAAACTGAGGGTCAGAAATAAATAATGTCCCTTAGGCCACAGGTAAAAAAGTGCCTGAGCTCCAACTGGAAAGTAGAAAAGGAAGTGCCAAAACCTGTGCTCCTGAAGACAAACGACAGGACATTTCACACCTGTTAGAGGTGCCTGGCCTGTGCCCTTCTGGGCAGGTAAACATCTACTTCATGGTAAATCTGAGCCACAGCGGTACGCAGCCACTACTGCTTTGTGGTAGCCTCTTGAAGAAGATGTAAAAATGCACCAAACATGCCAATAATTAAAAGCATTGGGAGTGAATGTGCTCAGGCACACTCTCATACCTGCATAGTTTTGAATATTGAAAGCAGCAGCTCCTCTTATAAGAGAGTTTGGGTACAGACTCCCAAGTTACCCTCCCATTCTAAAGTGAGGTGCTCCTTTATCTTGCCAGGACCTGGACAGAACTGGTTCTGCTGGCATTAACTATTCTCTCAATGCAGAGATATAAAGACTTGAGGTGGAAAAAGTAGAAAGAATATTGGGAGAGGGTTCTTCATGGCGGGAATGTTCTCCGACCTCATGGGAGAGACAGTCTTCTCTTTCCACTTATTTCAAGCCAAGTGCAAGAGGCTTCAGAAAGTTTACCACAGTGAGGCCAGCCCTGGATGGCTCTCACTGCAGACACAGTGAGTGATCTTTAAACTTCTGAGGACAAGAAGCATCCATATAAAGTTCGTTCATCCCAAGATCCCTGCTGAAAACTGGGATCTAGCTTAGCATTGAAGAAAATTATTCATTAAAGTTTTCTCTAAGAACAGCCAGGAGGTTGCAAACCCAGAGCAGCTGAAGTCCAATTTTGGCAGTTTCTACTTGCACGCTGAAGTTTCATAGACTCCTGGGAAGAAGTGATATTGGCTGCTCTAGAGACACAGAAACTGCAGAATCAGGAGGAGAGCCCCTGGATTCCAGAGAACACAGTGAGTGTTACCTCATGTGGAGTATGGTTGCTTCTCATACACTATTATGTATCACGTTTGTAGAAGCAAGATTGCTGGACCCTCCTCTACTTCCAGAGTATATGATTCAACATATCTGAGGTCGGTACATGGCTGTGCATGTTCACAAGTGCAAAGATGATGTTACAGTTGCTGTTTTGAATTAACACTCTGGTAACTACAGATGAAGCATGTAATGCTGCCATTTGTAGGAAAATATCTGAGGATAATGTCAATGAAGGTGTCTTATTTTGGTAGCCATTTCACATCATATAGATATATCTATATCGATATAGGTATATATCGATATAGATATATCTATATAGATATCTGAATCCATGTATATATAGATATATAAATCATTACTTGCATACCTAAAATTGTACAAAGCTTTATGTGATTACATCTCAATAAAGCTGGAAGAAAAAAAAGGAAGATAAATTGCGAACCTAGAGGTATAAGATCTGCTATACTAGTATCGAGTTACCACAATAGCACACATCTCAACATTAAAAAAAAAAATGTTAAATGTAAAAAAAATTAAATTTGAAGTCAAAGCTTAAAATGAAAAATAAAATTTTAACATCAGTTGATATATGCACATTAATTAATATATATATATATTCTATATAGTAATAGATTAATGTCATTGATAACTGACACCACCCCAAAGAAAATCTGTGAGAGGCTAGGTTTCCCCTAATCAGTCCTCTCTTCAGAGGCCAAAATGCTAGGAGTTGGTGTGAGGACATAACTTAGGTTGTAGTGAGGTCTTTAACTGAAAATTCTTGGAAGACAAGGTCTTTTCTCATGCCTTTCGGGAAAGATGGGTATGATAGTTTTTGAGTCAGTTGTGATTTCCTAACTTATTTCCCATTAGAATTCTCAAAGTTTAAAATACCTGTTGCTCCGCAAATTAATTACAGTTTTTGCGTGTGTTTGTTTTTAGGGACACACCTAAGGCATATGGAGTTTCCCAGGCTAAGGGTAGAATTGGAGCTGCAGCTGCTTGCCTATGCCACAGCCATAGCAACACCAGATCTAAGCCATGTCTGCAACCAGATCTGAGCTGTGTCAGCTCATGGCAATGCCAGATCCTTAGCCCACTGAGGGGGTTCAGGGATCAAACCCTTGTCCTCATGGATAATAGTCAGGTTCATTACCACTGAGCCACAATGGGAACGCCTTCAATTTTTTTTTTTTAAAGAACATCTAACAGATTTGTATTTGCTGATAATATTTAAAACATTGATTCAAGGGAATAGTTTTCTCAAACTCTGGCACTCATTGGAAGGCCTGGAGTGCTTGTTGAATCCACCTGGGCTGCCCCAAGCCTCTGTCAGTTTCCGACTAGCCAGGTCTGGGTGGGTGGGGTGAGAACCCGTAACTCTAATAGGTGGCCCAGGTCTTGTTGATCTGGAGACCATATGCTTTGAGAACAACTACTCTGTGCTGTGAGTTAAGACCTGAATGTGCCAGTGAAAAAGTTGCTTCTCTCAACAGAGAGTAGCATAAAAAGTTAAAAAAAAAACAGAATTTTCAGCTTACTGAGGTATTACAGGTAAGTCTGTATATGTGGACCCTCTAGGGATTTGCAGTTCAAAGGTTTTCTGTTCATGTGACTACTGTTTGGGGGAGGATTACATTTTGAGACTATCATTTTCCTCTCCTTTGAGTGTTTTGGACTAAGTCTGAAATTCGAGTAAAGAACTAGTAAAGAGACCTACTGTGCTGTTTACCAGGAATTGTACTAAGGCTTTCATGTGTTATCTCATTTTAGTTTCACTGCATGAAGAAAGTATGGAAATAATAGTCATCTAGCAACACAGAAACTGAGCATCAGATATAAATAACTTTCCTTAGACCATGAAAAAGTGGGATAGCTTCTTTGGGAATCTGGAAAAGCAGGACTCCAAACCTGTGCTAATGAAGATGAGAACAAGTTTTCACAGGAGGTGGAGGTGCTTGGCCTGTGCCCTTCAGGGCAGGTTAATGTCTTCTCCGTGGTAACCTGAGCCACAGCAGTATCCAGCCACTACTGCTTTATGGAAGCTCCAGGTGTGTCTCTAGATTTCTTGGGGAAAATGGAAAACTGTACCAAGTGTGCCAACAACTAAAAGGGTTGGGAGTGCAGATTCCATGGGTCACATACACCTTGAATACCTGCATAGCTCTGTCTGGATGTAGAAAACAACAGTTCTGCTCATAGGAGAGTCTGACCCCAGACTCCAAAGTACCCTCCTATTCTAAAGTGAGGTGCTCTTTTATCTTTCCAGGACCAGCCAAAACTGGTTCTCAGACTTTAGCTATCCTCTTAATACATAGATATAATCAGAGAATAGAAAAAGTGGAAAGAATATTGGAAGAGTGCTTTTCATGGCAGGAATGTTCTCCAACTTCATGCGAGGGGGAGAGTGTCTTTTTCCCCCTTGTTTTCAGCCAAGTGCAAGAGACTTCAGAGCTGTCCCAGTGAGGCCACCTTAGCAGTGTACTCATTGCAGTCACAGTGAGTGGCCTTTAAACTTCTCTAACAAAAAGAAGCTCCTTCAGAAAGTTCACTAGTTCACAGATCCCTGTTCAGAGTTGAGATCTAACTTAGCATTGAAGATAAGCATTCATTAATGTTTTCTCTGAGAACAACCAGGAGGTTTCAAACCCAGATACAGCTGAAGGAAGTCTCATCCTTAGCAGTTTCTGCCTGCCCAGTGAAGGCTCATCGACTGCTTTGAAGAAGTGCTACTGGTTCGTCTAGAGTCAGAAAAGATCCTCTGGATTCCAGAGAACACAGTAAGTGTTACCTCATGTGGAGTGTGGTTGCATCTCTTGCATTATTATGTACCATGTTTGTGGAAACAGGATTGCTAGACCTTCCTCTACTTTCAGAGTTTAGGATTCAATATGTCTGAGATGGGGCTTTGTTGTGCATGTTCATAAGAATAGAGGTTACAGTTGGCTGTTTTGAGTAACCACAGATGCAACATATAAAGCTGCCATTTGAAGGAGAACATGAGGGTAAAATTAACAGAGATGTATAGTAAGTAAACTTATTGTGGTAATCATTTCACAGTATATACATATCTCACATCATTATTTTGTACACCTAGTACAAAATAATAGTGCTTTATCCAATTCACCTATATAAAACTGGATTTTAAACAGGCAGATAGGAATTCTCTTATGTCTGAGCGGAGCTAAGGATCCGGCATTGTCATTATGGTGGCTTGGGTCAGTGCTGTGGTGCAGGATTAATTCCTGGCCCGGGAAACTTCCACATGCCATGAGTGTGGCCAAAAAAGGAAAATAAAATAAACAGGCAAATAAATGGGAAAACTAGAGATATGTGATCTGCGAGCCTGCATTCAGGTTACCAGAAGAGCACACATGTCAATAATTTTAAAATATTGAAAACAGAAAAAAATTAAATTTGAAATCACATAATAAAATGTAGAATAGAATTTAGAATGAATGCAATTAATATAAACATATTAATTACAGTGTGTGCGATGTCCATATTAATTTGATTACTTTCATTGATAGCCCGCTTTCCCCAAACAGTATGGGTGAGATGCCAAGGCTCCCTCAGTCAGTCTTCTATTTCCAAGGTCAAAGTACTTGTGGGAGAAAGAGAACCTAAGTTATGTTTATGTGAGGTCTTTTTTTAAGGATTTAGGAAGACGGGGTTCTCTCATGCCTTATGGTAAAAGATGGGCATGATATTTGAGCCATGCTTCCTTGATTTACTACCTGTTATCCCCAAAGTTGAAAACAACTGTTGTTCAGGCTGCATCACATTCAATTTAATCAGTTCTCCAGGAGAAAAATCCATGATTCCATGGTTTTGTAATTATGTCCAAAATTTTCCTATTTTCTGATAATATTAAAGATATTCGATCAGGAGAATAATTTCATCAAACTCGGGCACCCATCAGAAGGCCTGGAGTGCTTGCTGAAATCCACCTTGGGTGCCCTAAGCCTCCCTCAGAGTTTCTGACTAGGCAGGTCACGGTGGGTGAGGTGAGCGTGTACAGCTCTAATAGGTGCCCAGGTCTTGCTGATCAGCAGACTTTGAGAACAACTACCTTGCACTGAGTTAAGGTCTGAATATGCCAGTGAAAAAGTTAATTTTCTTCTAAATGAAGAATAGCAGAAGAATTTAAAAACAAACAACAACAACAAAAAAGAAAACAAACCAAAAACCCGTATAGAATTCTGAGCTTACTGTGGCCTTGCAGACAAGTCTATATTTGAGGACCCATCAGACATTTGCAGTACACCCATCACAAGGGTTCAGTCTGTTCATGTGACCATTGTTTGGGAAGGATAGCATTTTCAAAATATATACTGTGTTTTATCTCCAGCGAACATTTTAGACTGACTCTGAAGTTTGGATAAAGGACTACTAATGACACTATTATGTTTTTGGCTGGGAGTCGTACTAAGGCTTATATTTCTCATCTCATTTCAGCTTCAGTGAGTGAGAAAGGTGTGGAAACATTACACACTTTGCAATATAGAAACTGAGGCTCAAGCGAAATAACTTTCCTCAGGCCACAGGTAAAAGAGTGGCAGAACTCTGATTGGAAATTTTAAAAGCAGGATTCAAAATTTGTGCTGTACTACATGAAGAAGAGGAGGTTTCAGAGCAGATGGAGGTGCCTGGCCTGGGAATTTCCCCCTTCCAGGCAGGTAAACATCTTCGCCATGGTAACCTGAGCCACAGCAGTATGCAGCCACTACTGCTTTGTGGCAGCTTCAGGTATGTTTCTCTGTACCTCTTGGGGAAGGTGGAAAACTTCACCAAGTTTGCCAATAATTGAAGGTGTTGGGAGTGAAGGTGTCCTCAGGGAAGACACACTCTCCATACCTGCATGGCTTTTAACCCTGAAGCAACAACTCCTCTCATAAGGGAGTCTGACCCCAGACTCCAAAGTTTACCCTCCTGTTCTAAAGTGAGGTGCTCCTTTTTCTTGCCAGGACTGTCCAAAACTGGTTCTTCAGGCATTTGCTGACCTCTCAACCCAGAGACATAAAAAAGCTGAGGTGGATAAAGTAGAAAGAATATTGTGAGGGGCTTTTTCATGGCAGCATGTCCTCAAACTTCATGTGAGGAGGAGAGAGTCTGCTTTTCCCTTGTTTCAAGCCAAGTGCAAGAGGCTTCAGAAAGTGTGGCCCAGTGAGGCCAGCTCAGCAGTGCATTCACTGCAGACCCAGTGAGTGACCTTTGAACGTCTGAGGACCAGAAGCTTCCTCAGAAAGTTCACTAGTCCAAAGATCCCTGCTCAAAATTGGGAACTTAACATTGAAGATAATCCATTAAAAATTTCTCTGAGAAAAACCAGGAGGTTACCATCCCAGAGAGTGCTGGAGGAAGTCCACTCTTGGCAGTATCTCCATGTGTGCTGAAGTCCTGGATAAAAGCAATATTGGCTGTTCTAGAGCCTCAGGAATTACAGGAGAGGAGGAAAACCGGAGTGCCTCTGGATTCCAAAGAACACAGTAAGTGTTATGTCATGTGGAATGTGGTTGCTCATACATTCGCATGCATCATGCTTGTGGAAACAGGGTTGCTGGATTCTTTTGTACTCCTGGAATTTATGATTACATATGTGTGAGGTGGAAATGGTTTTTGCAGTGCAACAAGTATAAGGTGATATTAGAGTTGCTGTTTTGAGTTACCTACTCTGATAACCAGTAATACTGCCTGTGAGGTTACCATTAGAAGGAAGAATTCCTGAGCATAAAACCAACAGATAAGTGATACCTAGAGAGTCCATGTCATGGTCTCAGGCTTAGTTTCAGATACGCAAGAAGAGCCATCGTATTACCAAAGTCCCCTTAAAATTTATATTATTAATAATAATTAAATCTTGATTCTAGCATCAAAAGGAAATAATTTAAATTAAAATATATGTGTGTATGTTTATATAAATGAAATCTGTCATTCAGATTAAAACTTCCTCATAAAATCAAAATCATGCAAATATACATAGAGTTATCAATATCATCAGTAAATACTAAAATTTTTGTTTTTTTGAAAAAGATGATCTACCTCCCCTCATCCAGTAGCGAATTATAGATATAATCAAAGTTCCCAAGAAAAGCGAGTCCATCTTTTAAAGATGTCTTCCTGATTCACATGTTTAGTTCCTAGTATGTATTTTTATTGCAGTTCAAGATGAGATTGTGCGAGGCAAATTAGACAGAAGTTGGCTAAGTTAAATATACTATATCTGATTAGTAAAAGGTTTAAATTTTTTTATAAATGGAATTTTTAAAATAGTATTAAAATAGGCTCATTTCTTTTTTAAAGTACTGAAGTTTATGTTGTGGTGAAATGTGCTCTTTTGAAGATACTTACTACATGAAAAATAGTTTTTATTCCCTAGATAATATTAACATATTAACAAAGTTATTATATACTATTTTTTGGTATGTTTTATTTGGTCATTGGTTATGTCAGGTTTCTCATTTAGAAAATAACTTTGGAAATTTAAAGTAACTTTACTTTTTGTAACTTTAGCTGTAGATGAACTCATGGATATCATTAACTTTACTTGTTCAAAAAACTTCCACTGAGGGATTTCTCTGATGGCCTTTTGGGTTAAGGCTCCTGTGTTCTCACAGGTATGGCTCTGGTCGCTGCTGTGTGGCACAGGTTCAGTCCCTGGAACCTCCACAGGCTGTGTGGCAAAAAAGAAAAGAAAAAAAAAGAGAACCTGAAAGAAACATTGCAACTCTCATTTCAAATAAAATAAATAATACTTTAATCCATACTTTTAACCTACTTTTTTTCAGTCATAAAAGATATGTCAAACCTGGGATGTTATAGACTGAATTGTATCCGCCCCCAAATTCATATGTTGAAAACCTACCCCTCAAGATAACTTTATTTGGATACAGGGCTTTTAAAGAGATAAATAGGGTTAAATGAGATGGTAAGGGTGTGAGTATAATCTGATAGGACTGCTGTCTTTAAAAGAAGAGAAAGAGATGCCAGGAATCTCTTTCTCTCCCCACATGTGCATGGAGAAAAGGCCATGTGAAGAGACAGTGAGAAGGCAGAAACCTGCAAGCCAGGAGGAGATGTGTGACCAGAAACCAACTCTGCTGGCACCTTGATTTTGGACTTCCATCCTCCAGAACTGTGAGAAAATAAATTTCTCTTATTTAATCTACCCACCTGTAGTATTTTGTTATGGCAGCCCAAGCAAACTATACGTGGGATACTGCTTGATCAGGTGACAAAGCCAGAAACTGAAAGTCATCAATGATAGCCCACCCAACACCAAACAAACTATTAATGATTTTTTTTTAATTCTTGTGAATTCTTCTTTTTAGTCATAGTCTTATTGTGAACTTTGCTCCATCATGCTGGTATTTCCTTAGTAAAGGCCACCTTTGTCTCTCCACTGTCTTATTAAAATAATTCATATCTACTCTACTACAATGATATTACATACTACTCTATCCAAATAAGCTGAACACCCTTCACACTGTACCTTGAGTAATCATTTTTAAATGAAAATCTGATTGCATCAGTACACTGTTTCTAAGTCTTTATAGATTCATCCAGTTTATTATCCACCTTTTCTCAACTCTTTAAATATATCTGCGTCATCTCCTAATGGGGCTCAGCTATATTAAATAAAATAAGTACAGAATTTAAATGAATAATTGTTAATATCAAAAGGAGCGATGCTAAGTTATGCAGAATACAAGCCAGAAAGAACAACTGTGAAACTTGAGAGTTAAATAGTTTGAATAAAAGAAAGCTCAGGATGCTCTTTTATACAGTATGTGAAAAGAAGGGTGTCAATTTTTTTTTTTTTTTGCTGTAACCTTCAGACAGAATGTTTCTTAGTCATATCACATCGCTGCTTCTAAGATGGTGTCTGTCTCAATAAATGCTCTTACTAATAAAGATTAAGGAGCTGACATTTATACTAGGAAAACATCTAGAAAACTTAAGAGTATAACTAAGAGAGGGGTGAAAAAGCTGACTCCATTTCTCACAAAAGAGTGAAGACTTGTTTTCCCTAGACTCATAACTTTAGCAAAGCCAATCTGCATGAATACATATTTTTTCAACTCCTATGTTCCCCTTTTAGTGTTCTGACATGTCTTTCACTTACTTCTGCTTTTAATTACAATTATGGTTCTCTTTCCTCACCTAATAATCCCTGGATGAGTAGGACTACTTGGGACTAAATCTCTTCCCTAGCGTTCAACACAGTAGATGGTTATTGCATGTTTACTGAATAAAAAGCACAGAGTGACATCTTTGATCATTTGTATTACATCATAGCTAAAGATTTCAGTGTAACTCACCATGGACATGGTTTTTGAAGAATGGTTTAGCCCATGATATTTACAGTGTCTAAAACAGACAAGTAATTGTATCTAAATTAGAGAAGAAACTGTTAACAAATAAAAAAATCATCTCTAATAGATAAGTGAGCAGTTTACAGAACAGGAAAGCCAAAAAGTGAAAAATAGCATTGGTAGATCTGCTGGAAGTACACAGTTAATCACAAAAAAATGTTAAGACAAAAAATGAATAGGAATTTGTAATAACAGATTGGCAACATTTAGACAGATAATGCCAGGTTTGGGTTGGGGCATGGAGGTATCATCCTGCTGGTACAAATTCTGGAAAGCAATCAGTCACTGTATTATCCTTTTTTTTCTTTTTTTTTTAATGTAGAGCCACACCTGCTGCATATGGAGGTTCTCAGGCTAGGGGTCTAACAGGAGCTGTAGCCGCCGGCCTTCACCACAGCCACCGCAACGCGGATCTGAGCCGCGTCTGTAACCTACACCACAGCTCATGGCAACGCCGGATCCTTAACCCACTGAGCAAGGTCAGGGATCGAACCCACAACCTCATGGTTCTTAGTCGGATTCGTTAACCACTGAGCCACGAAGGAAACTCCAGTCACACTATTATCAAACTAAATAAGTGTGACCGATGATCCAGCTATTCTACTGTTTCCCAGGGAGATCCTTCTATAAGCCCATGAGGAGACATGCAGAATGATGTACACAACTTCATTATTTATACAGACTTGGAGGCCTACCACTGTGTGCTTTACTGGGACAGTATATAGTAAAAACCTTATAGAAACAATTGACCATTATGCAGTACTTAGAAACAGCTGATTAGAAATGCATGTAGCAATGCAGATGAATCCTAAAAATAAGGCTAGGTGAAAAATACCGTTTACATAAATTAAAAATACATAATCATAAAATATTTTAATGGAAACGGTGTTTGTATATATGGACTATATATCCATTATCTTATTTGTGGTTATAGATACCCACAAAACCCAGTAATTTTGGTTTTGAAAAAAATCAACGTCTCTTAGATTCTGGGCTTTACAGAGGTCTGTCACCTAAAATTTTGAAAATCCTGTGAATGGTACCGATGCTTTATTTAGTTTGTCCAAATTTTGCTTCTGAGCTTTCCAAGGTGCTAGGGGGTGACAGGGTTGCATGATGGAGTGAAGAATTCTGGCTCTGCTTAGAACCTTTTTCTGACTCTGCGTCCATGACCTACAAAAGCACCTGTTGCTGGATGAATATACATTAGTGAGATCCAGCCTAACGCACTCTAATGGCCACAGTTGAACTCCATATGCTTGTCACAGCTACAGAAAACATGTAGTGAAACACATGTGGAATGGCTAGAAAAATAAATACCATCTCAAGACCAAAAAAGTCATCTGTCATGAAGTTCTTGCATTTTGACCTAAGTCCAAACTGAGTATGTAGTGAGGAAAAGAATCTAATCAAATAATTTGTTCTTTTTACAGGCCAAGCAGATGACGGTTATGCAATTAAAGAAAAATGTATTTGCCTATCATTATTTAAGTCCTAGTTAGTGGTTGTTATCTGGGACGATTTTGCTCCCGAGAGACATTCGGCAATGCCTGGAGACATTTTTGGTTGTCTGAACTAGCTAGCTGGCTTCTAATGGGTAGAACCCAGAATGCTGGTAAACATCCTGTAACACACAGGAGAGGCCCCTCAGAAAACAGTTATCTGGCTCAATATATCAGTAATGATGGAACTGAACACCTGCACTCCAAGCTAAAATGTTAAGTAAATCAAATGTATCCTCAGACCTTTCACACCCTCAATGGCAACCTTCTTCTCCTTTGATTTTGCCTGAACTGCTCTTCTAAAGATAGCCCCCTGGTTTTCTCCTCTCTTCTTTTAGGTTTTGTCAAATGAGAGCCTCTGAGTAAGACTTTGACCAATTTATTAATTTGAGGATCTTTATCTCATTCCTCAAAAATCCCTATCCACCTCCCTTGCCTTATTTTATTCCATATAGTTACCAACATGTGGAATATGTTTTACTTATTTTATTTTCCACAGAGCCCCATTATAATTTAAGCAACACTCATTATTGTTGGATCTCCAGTGGTGTGAAGAATGCCTTGACACATAACAGGCACACAGTAATTTTTTGTTGAACGAATGACCTCATTCCTCAGAATCTTTTTTTTTTTTTTTTTGTCTTTTTGCCTTTATGTGGAGCCGCACCCGCGGCATATGGAGGTTCCCAGGCTACAGGTCTAACAGGAGCTGTAGCTGCCAGCCTTCGCCACAGCCACAGCAACGCGGGATCCGAGCCGCGTCTGCAACCTTCACCACAGCTCACGGCAACGCCGGATCCTTAACCCACTGAGCAAGGCCAGGGATCGAACCCGCAACCTCATGGTTCTTAGCTGGATTTGTTAACCACTGAGACACGAAGGGAACTCCATTCCTCAGAATCTTAAGAGTTCAAATACAGTTGGGGCACCTTCCTCAGATTAGAGTATGCACTTTCACTAAGTCTTGAGATAATACTAATCAAAGAATGAGCTTATTCTTACTTTTCCCTGTGCTCTATAACAAAGACCAAGGGAGTGGTAAGCTACCCCAGATTCAGGGGGAAAAAAGTTTTTGTTCATATTCGTGTCGTTAACTATTAAATCTCAATTATTACCATTTAAAAGAGCACCTAAACTGAAGGGATTAAAAAAAAAAACAGATTTTAGCTTTTACTGGTTGTTTTTTGCCCAAGAAAGCCAATATCTGGTATCAGGTATCTGTAATTATCTAACTGACAGAGTGATTTTTCTATCCCCACCAGGTTGTACTCATGTACTGTTCTTTCAGGTACATTCATGGAGAGAAGTGGGCAAGAAGAATTTACCTGACGGGCATAAGGGTGGTGTGTGCTAAGAAACCTTCACTTACAGCCATTACCATTCTGTCCATAAAGAAATGGTATACACCTGGAGCCGATGACCACTATATGCTAATTCCTCTTTAGGGTTATTCTGAATAAATTATCTTTAAAAAAAAATTACTGTTGGGAGTTCCTGTCGTGGCTCAGTGGTTAACGAATCCGACTAGGAACCATGAGGTTGCAGGTTCGATCCCTGGCCTTGCTCAGTGGGTTAACGGTCTGGCATTGCCATGAGCTGTGGTGTAGGTTGCAGACGCGGCTCGGATCCCGTGTTGCTGTGGCTGTGGCGAAGGCCGGCGGCTACAGCTCCTGTTAGACCCCTAGCCTGAGAACCTCCATATGCCGTGGGTGCGGCCCTAGAAAAGGCAAAAAGACAAAAAAATTAAATTAAATTAAAAAAATTTAAAAATCACCGTTATCCCAGGTTTGGGTTTTTTTTTCCCCTGCCATTACAATTTGGGTATGTTAAGGTGGTTAAATTGCTTTTTCACATAGGCTATACATCTCAATGGTGAACCATATTCATATAACGATCTAATTATTAGAGTCTAATATAGCAACAACTCTCTTTTAAGAACTTTCTATTCCAGTGGATCTCTAGACTTTTCTTATAAAAGAGCAATTTTGGTCACTTCTTAGCACATCTGCATTAGGTTCTCCTCAGAAAATGGGAAGTTAGGTTTTAAAGGTCTGATTGAATTTAGTGAAGGGTTTGTATTAGAGGTAAGGGCAGGTTTAAGGGGACCAAAAAGCTGAAACACTGAGAAAGCTACAAGCCGCAGTAGGAATCCTACCCCCCTGAGTAGTGTGAGGTGGGAGGTGTAAAAGGTGCCCCCTGAGAAGAATTCCCTTCATCATGGTTTAACAGGGCTTTATCCCTCAGTGAGGCTGCAACGCAGTAACCTTGTGCTACCAGCTGGTTCCAGCATATATGCAAACTCATTCACGAGTCAGGTCCATGCTTTTTCTGACTCTTGTCTTAGGGAATCGCCCCTTGAGGCCAAAGTTGTGGCTTAGAGGGAGGGGTAGCTAAACACAGGTGATCTACAGCAAGAGCCGCAAGTGCCTAGTATATACTTGTGCTATTAAAGCTGCTTGGCTCTGTTTCATTTTTACTTAAAGAAATAGAATACTCATAAATTCAAATTTATGAGGATATGTGTCAGAAAGCATAAAACCTACAATGGGAAGCTGAGGTTGCAAGGGCCCTTGATTTTCCATACTCGAACATTCATTCTTTGTCAGAGCCCAGAGCCAACTAGGGCGTGGTTTTAAATCTGCGGAAGGAGGTCATCAAGAGGACGTGACCGCCAGTTGACCCTCCAGGTGGATCGGGGTTATCAGAGGCTCCTCCCCATTCTCTTGGCCTTGGAAGATCCGCTCAGCCTGCAGCTCCCACAGCCAGGGCCACTTCCAGGGCCTTGAGAGAGTGAGGTATGTTGAGGCCATCTGGATACGTGATTGAAGCCCGTGCAGGCCTTTGTGTAAGTGTTTAAGATTCTGGTGGATAGGTATGGACTCAGTCATCTTGCAGAGCCAAGACAAGCCTCTTGGATAAGTTCCAAATTTGCTAAACTCATCTAGAAGGGCTGCTTGTTTCTTCCTACTCTCCTTGCCCTCCTTGGAGGGGGGATGGTTTGCAAACCAACAGTGAGGAAAAGTTTTTGGCCAAATATAGCACAGCCCTCCTCCAAAGCACTAGGGGTCTCCGCTCAGATTCTTTTGTTCTGGTTTGCCTCCTGGCCACTCCGAGGTTGGAAGGTCATGTGCTGGGGCAGTTGGAACGCCAGCCTGAGCTGGCCACAGTACTCTCTTTTTCTAGCCCTTCTTCAAACCAGCTAGCTCCTGAGCTACCACAGTTGATCAGAAAAGCACTCCTGAATGTGGTATGTATTGCTTCAAAGTTTTAAGAATTATGCTGCTTTTTTCATTGTGGAAAGTTTGAGTGGCAGGAACTTGTCTCTCACTTGAGAGGGAAGATCACAATGTGTCATAGATGATTGGGTACCTGGTAACATCAGTGATGAGGCCCATGAACTTTCCAAGGACGGCATATCTGTATTTTGGCATCTGGGGTGTTGGCTACTTCTCTGTGAAAAGCTTCAATTAGCATAATCAGTGTAATGGACCAGAGAGCTAATCAGTGGGATGTGAGTAAAACCAAAGTCTCTTGAGTGTTACATTGTAAACAAGGTGGTAATATGGTCGTTAGATAAGACAAGGAACATGTCCTGCTGCCCTTGGCAGGGGAGAGTGAACTGATTCGCTTTACTGATTTGTATTGAAAGTGTTTGCTAGGTTAGTGCTATACGTGGTGCCAGTATCAGTGTCAAGAGGCCCCGGTAAAGATAGCTTCTCTGAAACAGGTGGAATCATCATGTGGTTAAATGTATAATAATTGACAGCTGTTTTTGAGACCCATAGGCCCTCTGCGCTGTGAAATAGGTGAGTTAAATGAGAATCACAGACGCTGCACCTTTCAAGTTTTTGCAGGTGGCACTAATCTGTGGAATTTTCTAGTGATGTGGTAGCACGTTGGCTTACTATTTTGGTAGAAGGGCACTGTTTTACAATCTTCAACTTGGCTTTTCTTTTTTTAAGAGCTGTCACTGCTGGGATCCAAGAACCAACGTGGGGTTTCTGCTAGATACTTCAAAAATCTTTGCCAATATCTATTCAACAATTAAGGGAATACCACAGGATAAGTCTGTGGTCTCTCGGAACCCACTAATAGATGGACTTAGCCCAAGACTCGTTCTGTATCTGATTTCCTGAAGCCTCCACTTTGACCAGCGGGTCAAGGTGGCATTACAATTCCCCAGGGGTTAGAGACACTTCATACCTAGCATCTAATAATTCCCCAAAGCCTAGGGTATTGTATTTTCTCCAGTGCCCACACATCCTAGTAAATGGCTGTCATTCTAGGAAAAGGCTTAGAGTAGTCACAGTGATCAATTCTGGCTGCATCACAGGGACATCATTCAATATGACTTGACTTCACCATGAGTCAAGGTGATCTGGGTCTCTGAACTGACTTGGTGTAGGAACTGGGCAAATTTACCCAAGTTGGTGATGCCAGGCTTCTGTTCACTATACCAAGAATTTGAAATGTTACTAGAAGGTTAGCCTAAAACAATATTTCACCTCACTCTTTCCACTAAAATTTAGGCTCCCGTCAGCATTTCACCTTTATTTGGGAAACCTGAAGTTGTCCTTTCTTAAATCTAATTATTAGAAATCTCACATGTGAAGCTCTGCATTATTTCATTTTATTGTTCAGTTCAATGATTTCAGTGTAAAGGAGGGGGAAGGAACACACTGTGATAATTTTATTGATGACTATTAATTTAATAAATATTTACTGAACATCTACTACCTATCAGACAGTGTTCTAGGTAGTGGAGATATAGCAGTGAATTAATCAAGAAAAATATTCCTGGAGTTCCCATCATGGCTCGGTAGTTAACGAATCCAACTAGGAACCATGAGGTTGCAGGTTCGATCCCTGGCCTTGCTCAGTGGGTTAAGGATCCGGCGTTGCCATGAGCTGTGGTGTAGGTTGCAGACGCTGCTCGGATCCCACGTTGCTGTGGCTATGACAAAGGCCAGCAGCTACAGCTCCTGTTAGACCCCTAGCCTGGTAACCGCCATACGCCAAAGGGGCGGCCCTAGATAAGGCAAAAAGACAAAAAAAAAAATCCCACATTGGTGGTATAGTGATGAGCCTAGCTGCCTTCCAAGAGATATATTCTTTCCCCCATAGGCAGCTGTCATACTAGTGAGTGAAGACAATAACCAAGATAAATCAATAAATATATATTGTATGTTAGATTGTAGCAATAGAAAGAAAAATAAAATATAGAAGGGGAAAAGAGATGGTGAGAGTGCAGAGTTGGTGATTGCATGTTTGTACTTTTGAATAGGCTAGCCATGTCTGACCTTACTATGAAGGAGACATTTGATGGTAGATACGAAAGAGGTGATAGTGAGTTTGGCAGGTAGCTGGAGTCAGAACAATCAGGACAGGAAAAGAGTAAGTGTGCCTCCGCTTTGGAGTGGGAACATATCAGGTACATTTGAGAAACAGGGAAGACTAATAAGATGCAAAAATAACTGAAGAAATATATATTAAAGTGTTAGCAAAGCTTAACATTAACTCTAGTAGAATTCAAACACTTTGTACTTTTTCCTTATTAGGTAAGATGAAATCAAATAAAGGACTTTCCCATAACTGCTAGAAAGCAACAAAGGGAATGTTTAATGAGATGGGGGAGTGCTTACAAAATAAGCCAAAAATAACTCTCTGTATTCTGTGACCATAATCTATACAATTATACATAATTTTGAAATGAAATATAAAGCAGCAAGGAAGTTCATCAAAAGGTTTTCTCTGAATTACGGAATTTGAGTGATATGTATTTCCCTCCTTTTCTATATTGTCTAAGTGTCTATTTTGCTTTGTTTCACTTTCTCCAAAGAAAATACAATATAAGCATTCCTCATTTGTGCTTTGCAGATAACTGCATTTTTTTTTTTTTTTTACACAAGTTGAAAGTTCACGGCAACCCTGTGTGAGTCTTTTGGTAACATTTTTCCAACAGCATTTGCTCATATTGTGTCTCTTTGTTACCGTTTGGTAATTCTTGCAGTATTTCAAAATTTTCCATTAGTATTGTATTTGTTATTGCTGAAGATCCAGATGATGGTTAGCACTTTTTAGCCATAAAGTGTTTTTCAATTAAAGTTTGTACATTTTTAAAGACATAATGGTATTATTGCAAAATTTAACAGACTACAGTATAGTATAAACTTTTATATATGTTGGGAATAAAGTATAGTCCAAACTTTTATATATGTTGGGAAACCAAAAAAATTGTGACTTTATCACGACATTTGATTTATTGCAGTGGTCTGGAACCCGCAGTAACTCCAGAGTCTGCCTCTATAACAGTCAGAATTAGACAAACCTGGGTTCAAATACTAGCTCTACTTAAAACTGTGTTACCTTGGATAAGTGTTCATATCTGTAAATTAGGGATAAGAATAATGATTTTATAAGGTTGTTTTAGATCATTTAATGCAGTACTGTTTTTTTTTTCTCTGGCATTACATATTATTACTTAATTTCTTACCACATTTTTTTCCATTGCTTAATGAATTTTATTACAATTATAGGTGTGCAAAAATCAGCACAGCTCAATTTGATAGCATTTGCGTCCCAAACCCTCAAGTGCATTACCCCAACCCCCCAGATTGTCTTATTTGGAAACCAAAGGTTTTCCAAAGTCTGTGAGTTATTGTTCTGCAAAGAAGTTCATTGTGTCTTTTTAGTTTCCACATGTAAGCTGTATCATTGGATATTGCTGTCTAATTGTCTGACTGGTTTCACTTCACATGATAATTTCTAAGTCCATCCGTGTTGCTATAAATATTGTTATTTCGTTCCTTTTAATGGCTGAGTAATATTCCATTGTGTGTATGTACCATATCTTCCCTATCCACTCCTCTGTCGATGGGCATTTAGGTTGTTTCCATGACCTGGCTATTGCATAGAGTGCTGCAATGAACACTGGAGTACATGTGTCTTTTCGAGTCAGGGTTTCCTCTGGATAGATGCCCAGGAGTGGGATTGCTGGGTCAAATGGTAATTCTATTTTGAGTTTTCTGAGGAATCTCCATACTGTTTTCCACAGTGGTTGTACCAATCTGCATTCCCACCAACAGTGTAATAGGGATCCTTTTTCTCCACACCCTCTCTAGCACTTATTGTTTGTAGACTTTTTGATGATGGCCATTCTGGCTGATGTAAGGTGGTACCTCATAGTGGTTTTGATTTGCATTTCTCTAATAACGAGCAATGTTGAACATTTTTTCATGTAATGCAGTACTGTTTTTAAAAGTGTTAATATAGTACCTGATTTGTCATACTCTATAAATGTTTAATCAAAAGTACAGCTTTTGAGGTGTTTCTGTTGTGGTGCAGCAGAAACGAATCCAACTAGGAACCATGAGGTTGCAGGTTTGATCGCTGGCATTGCTCAGTGGGTTAACAATCCGGCATTGCCGTGAACTGTGGTGTAGGTTGCATACATGCCTCGGATATGGTGTTGCTGTGGCTCTGGCGTAGGTCGGCAGCAACAGCTCTGATTAGACCCCAAGCCTGGGAACCTCCATATGCCGCGGGTGCGGCCCTAAAAAGACAAAATATATATATACACACACACACACACACACACACACACACACACACACACACACACACGCATGTGTATGTATATATACATATATATATATACACACATGTGTATGTATATATACGTATATATACATACACATATGTACATATATACACATACATATATATATAGCTTTTGAAATCAGGTACTTTTTTTGAAGAACAGAAAGAGAGAAAACCTAATAGTTCAAACATACACATATTAAACGATACCTGTTTATCACTTTAAACAGTGATATTTCAAAGTGATTTCTACTCAAACTGCCAATCACAGATACTGCTTTTTTCAGTGTTAATATTTTTTGGCAGGTTTGGTGAGAACACTGAGGATCTACTCTCTTAGAAATATTGAGGATATGATACAGTATTATTAACTATAGCCATCTTACTGTACATTCAGTTCTTAGAACTTATACATGTTATATGAAACTGAAATTTTGTTCTCTTTGACCGGTTTCTTGAACAGTTAAAAGAAGATGCACATTCTGGTTGATAATTGCATAGGTAAGAGATATTTAGGAGTTCCCGTTGTAACTCGGTGGTTAAGGAACCCAACTAGTATCCATGAGGATGCAGGTTCGATCCCTGGCCTGGCTCAGTGGGTTAAGGATCCCGTGTTGCTGTGAGCTGTGGTGTAGGTCGCAGACACGGCTTGGATCCAGTGTTGCTGGGGCTCTGGCTTAGATTGGTAGCTACAGCTGCAATTGGACCCCTAGCCTGGGAACCTCCACGTGCCATGGGCATGGCCCTAAATGGACCAAAAAAAAAGAGATATTTATTATATTTATAAAAATCCATTGTTTTTCCCATTTTAGTAGTGCTACATGATTATTATAGACTCTTTGGAGCAGGTAGAGCATATGAGGCAAAAATAAAGTAAAAGATAACCAGATAACCACTATAATTTGTGTATGTTTCCTTCTAACATTTTATAGTATGTGTTTAAAATTTTTTTATTCTGAAAAATGGAAAAACGTTTGTTATATATTTGATTGCTGCAAATGAACACTTTTGAAAAGACAGTTTTTCATAACTTAGAATATTTGGCTTAACTAAAAGAAGTATTTAAGGAGTTCCTGCTATGGTGCCATGGGTTAAGAATTTGGCTGCAGCAGCTCAGGTCACTGTGAAGGTGCAGCTTTGACCCTGGCCTGGCACAGTGGGTTCAAGGATCTGGTGTTGCTGTAGCTGTGGTTTGGATTCAATCCCTGGTCCAGGAACTTCCATATGCCGTGGGTGTGGACATAAAATGTAACAACAAAAAAAATTTAAAACATTAAATAATCTGAATTTAGATTTAGGTTTGAATAAAATTAGAATCACATTTTATAATATGACCAGTTCTTCAAAATTTGCTCTTGTATAGCACCAGACTGAAATAATGTTTCAAGATAAAAATTAACTGTTCTTTCCTTGTAATAACTATAAACCACTATATGATAAACATTTTAATCTAGTTTATATCATTTTCTTCTAAAACACTTTAAAATGCTAAGCATATAAATGATGCACTAAGAGAGAAATTATCGTCCTTTCCGTTGTTTTAAAGCGCTTATTCCTAACCTGTGCAAGTCTGTCAGCATGTTTTCAATCTAATGTACCAAGGTCAAATGCACTCTAGAGATATTTCTTAATGGAATTTTCAGGCAAGTCAATGCTGTTGTACAGTAGACTAAACAATTTGATGACCAGCACAGTTAGAATATATATTATGTAATTTCAGAGAACTTTGGAAATGTAGGGGATGCTTTTAAATGAAAAAACAGTATCTTTATTTGTCCTTTCTGAAGAAAGATGGAAAAATAATTTTGCTGTCTTCTTTGCTGTTAGTGCAGATGAATTGTGAGTGTAAATTTAATTCTTCTAGCTATTACTTCAGTAGGCTAAAAGCATGTACAAAAACCAATCAAAAGGATAGTAAGGAAAACAAGGTGGAGTGGCTGGATGAACTTGGCTGTCATTAATTTGTTAACAATTGTTCATGCATCAATGCTATTAAATGATGTTATGGAAGATAAATAAGGTCTCCACCCATTTACTAAGTTATGAATATGACATTAACTTAAGAAGACTTTGTCTTATTAAATCTATATTTTAGCAGATTAAGCTATAAACTATATTTTAAATAATGTTGCCCTAATCCATTTTAATGCTATGGAAAGAATACTCTAATACTTAGCAACATGAAATTTGATGTTAAATACAGTTATCATTCTATCATGGAAATAATTTTCCTTCCTATATTTATCATGTTTGCTGTGTTTCTGTCATATTTCTCCACTTTTTTATCTAGCGTTTCTCTCCATATATCATTTTTTAATTCCTCTTGCTTCCCTGACACATTAATGGTGGTTTTAAAAACAGTCCTCTCTCTGCATTGCCAAAGTTTTCTACCTTGAGTATTTTCATCCTTTTTTTTTTTTTTTTTTTTACTTTATTTACCAAGTATATACAGACAATAAACAAATGTTAGTCTCTTACCCTCAACTCTTTCCAGTGCAGTAGCTATTAGCGGAGCTACTGACTACCTGAAATGTAGCTTATGCATTTGAGGAACTGAAACTTTATTTAATTTTAATTAACATTCAATTTGAGTGTGCGCATAAGGCTGGTAGCTGTTGTGTTGAACAGCACAGCTATAGATTGCTTTTGGTAGTCTGAGTTGGCCTCAGAACTTGCCAGATAAAGACCTTTGGTTTTATCTTAAACCCAGGAAATTGTACATATCACTCTGCCACCTAAAGACTTTTAGTGCCACCTCCTATGTTACTACTTAGTCCAAAATTTCAAAGGCTTACATATAAGGTCCACTTTGATATCATTCTATCACACTTTTCCTTTCAAGTTTTCATTAATCTCATCCTTATATGCTCTAATCCATCCAAACTGTAGCATCTTTGTACTGAGTCCATAATTTGTGCTTTCTCCAGACTCGTAATTTGACTCATAGAGTATTCCAAACTGCATGTCCAAATCATCTTAATTGTTTTTGTTTTTTTAAATGAATTTCAACTGTATTTGGAATACAACAGAAAACATTTTGGAAAATTATATATAACAAAGCCATTTCTCCACCAGTAATTTCAGTGAACCAATCTGCTTATTTCAGAAGCTCTTGGACACCTTAAGATAATATTTGGTCTCAAAAAGAAAAAAAGAAAAAAGAATATTTGTTTCATTATCTCCATTATTTTTCCCTCCAAGGAATTGTCCTTAATAAATGTTGCTCTGCCTCTGCTACTAGGTTTTTTTTAATTATTATTTTTTTTAATTATTTGCTTTTAAAATTATTATTCAATAATAGTTTTAAAAATTTATTCAATTTATTAAACTAAAAGAAAAAAAATCTGTTCATTTCTCTTAGCACCTCCCCACCCCCACCCCTCACCTCTAGCAACCTGTGTCTATTCTCCGTGTCTATGAGATATTTGCTTTGTTTTTAGGTGTCACATATAAGAGCACTCATATAGTATTTGCCTTTCTCTGTCTAACTTATTTCACTTAGCATAATGCCCTCCTGGTCTATACTTGATGTAGCCAATGGTAAGATTTCATTTTTGTATGGCCAAAGAATATTCCATCGTGTATATATACCACAATTTTTTTTATTCATTAACATGGGGCACATATCTTTTCAAATTAATGTTTTCATTTTCTTCAGATGAAAATCCAGAAGTAGAATAGCTGGATCATATTGCAGTTTTATTTTTTATTTTTTGAGGACCCTTCGTACTATGTCCCATAGTGGTGTACAAAATTACATTCTCACCGACAGTTTACAGGTGTACCCTCTTCTCCATATCCTTACCAACACTTGTTATTCCTTGCTTTTTTAAAATAGCATCCATTCTAACAGGTGTGAAGTGTAGTTTTAACTTGCATTTCCCTGATGATTAATGATGTTGAGCATCTTTTCATGTATTGTTGGCCATTTGTTTGTCTTCCTTGGAAAACTGTCTATTCAGGTCTTCTTCTCATGTTTTAATGGGATTAAGTGTTCAGTCAGCTGAAGTTGCCACTTACTTCATGAAGCTTTTCCCAGTTTCCCATAAGCAAGCTCTCCCTGGACTGAATCAGTCTAGTCACCTGTCTTTACTTACTCCTGAAATATATCTGTTTTATCCTTCTGTAACATTATAAGCTCTCTCAGGTCATGTTCTCTATCTTATTTATTCCCTAATCTTCAGTCTTTGATCCCTGTCCAGTATATAGAATACACAAAATAACTGGTTATCAAATTATTGGGTTAAATAATAAAATTAATGTAGACATTTGGAGACTCGTTACCAGAGCATTTCTAATGAAAGTAATCAAATCATTAGATACATATGAGTTTATAAATATATACATTCCCTATATGGAGACATGTTTTATATATATATATATGTATAATGCAAATAGTCAAATATGCAAATAGTCTCTTCACTTATAGATGAATGACTTACGTATTTTATAGAAGTCATTTTATCTGTTTATGTGCATGTATAACACACATTTTTGTCTGATATGTACTGAAAAAAGTAATTTTAATTCTTTATTTTTCTAGATAATTGGCTCTATTTTCTGTTTCATTTCCTAAAGGTAGAGCAGTGTTAAACATTATAATTATATGCTATAAAACAAAGCATTGTGTGAAAATATTTATTTTAAACCAGAATATTATGTTGAGAAATTTTTCCCACCATGAACATTTGTTTGTCATCTGTATTCAGTCCAAGCAAACTGTTCATTATTATTAAGGAAACTTGGATAGTGGACACTTCTTGGAACTATTGCCAAGTTATTGTAGTTACCAGTGTATAAAAAACCTGATGCTTTGTTTAATGTTTTATGAACTTTCTCTGGAATATCCTGAAAAGTTCATTTATTTTCTAAGAAACAGTAGTCCCACATAGCAAGTAGGTATATTCATATTGTAAACACAACCCAAACAGTCTGTAATATAGGTATTTCAATAGTAAAGCTCACTTTATGTTTTTCTAACCTCAGATACCAGTGATTCCATTGTAAACAGTATTACATAATAAGCTACATATTCAGGATTAGGCAAAAGGCATTAACCAGAGTTCAGTTGCTAAAGGAGGCTCACAGGACCAAAAATGACAAGGCTTAAAAATGAACAGTTTATTGCATGGAAAGTTGACAATAAAGCACCAGCATTAAAGTCCGGATATGGATCACAACCAAAGGTTCCCTCACAGCAAGGGTGTGGAAAAACCCAAGCCATCATCCTGCATTTGCAGAGGCCATACCAAGACATACCTTTTCTTTCAGACCAAGAACACAGTTTTCTCTTAACTCAAAACCCACCTATGCTTGCCCATAAAACCCCAAAACCAGAGAACCCACATGGAGTCTCTGCCAGGTTTTTTTGTGTCCTGACGTCATACAGGCATCTTTCCGCTGCATAACCTGCCCCAATGGCAGAGCAGTCCAGGTCCCTCACCAAGACCAGGTGCAAACCATCAATCTTATTAGTAAATAATGTTGGCATGCTGGTATATCACTCCTCAGACCTACAGTTACAAAACAGCGCTGGGAGTTGGTGTAGTTGATGCCCTAGCCAGGGTCAGAGCTGTGTAGGTATTTTCTTTGTTGCAGACAAGTTTCAGGCCTGAGGGGATTGATGCTTTCAGCTCAGGAACCAAATAACAGGTGCTGTTTCTTGCAATACACACAAGTGGCAAAGGATTAGTATTCAAAATATATGAGACACTTGTAAACGAGAGAGAGAGAGAGACAGATAACCAAATAAAAAGGACAAAACCCCCCAAACGTAAAAAATACACAGAAAAACTCACTAAGGATTTTTGAGATGCCAAAAAATAACAACCAAAAACTCATCAGATTGCCCAGTTTTTCAAAAGTTTGCTAGACACATTTTGATAAGAATCTGGGGGGAAAAAAGCCCTTATATGCTGTCAATGGTAATGTAAAATGGTACAGTCACTTCAAAGAGCGATTTCAGGAGTTCCCTTCATGGCTCAGTGGTTAAGGAACCCAAATAGTATCCATGAGGATGCGGGTTTGATCCCTGGTCTTGCTCAGTGGGTTAAGGATCTGGCATTGTCATGAGCTGTGGTGTAGGTTGCAGATGTGGCTTGGATCCCGCGTTGCTGTGGCTGTCATGTAGGCCAGCAGCTGTAGTTCCAATTCTACCCCTAACCTGGAAATCTCCATATGCCACAAGTGCGGCCCTAAAAACCCAAAAAAAATAATAATAAAGAGCAATTTCACAAGCTTTACAATTGTTAAGGGTATTAATACCATAAGATTAACTGTTCATCTCTAGGAATATACCTTAGAAAAACTAGAAAGCATAACATGGGAATCATTTACATAATTATTTATTACAACATTGCTTATAATCATGAAAAACTGAAAGCAAAGCATGACCTATGCATAGAAAAATGGATCAATAAGTTATATATTTTCAGGGGAGTATTCAGTAGAGGTTAAAATGAATGAATAAATATTCACATATCATGAGTCAGTGATGTAATATACAAATCCTGAATCACAGACATGCTATTAACAGTAAAATTTTAAGACATAAAGTTAAGAGAGAAAATCAAATTGCAGAAATGTGAATTATATTGCATCACTTATATGAAGCTTAAAAAATGTTATAATTTATGGGACTATTCATATGTAATGAAATATAAAATTTAGGAAAGATAAACACTATTTTTTGGATAGTGGGTATGTCTGGGAAGAAACTCAAGAAATGTTGTTAGTGAAGGATCCAAAATGATTTATTTCTTTAAAAACAGGAATCTGAGGTAAATGTGGTATCATGTTAACTACAACATTTGGACAATTAATATTGTGCCTCCTTGAATTTGAACTGTAGAGGGACAAGTGACAGACTTGCATCTGAAAAAAAAAAAATCTGCCAAGTAGAGGCCATGGAAGTCAAAACTGTCCACCCATAAAAAGTCAAAATAATAAAAAATTTAGTCGTTCCCATTGTGACTCAGGGGGTTAAGAACCTGACGTACCCATGATGATATGGATTCCATCCCTAGCCTTGTTGGTAGGTTAGGATTCTGATGTTGCCGTGAACTGTGATGTAAGTTGTAGATGTTTCAGATCTGGCATGGCCTTGGCTGTGCATAGGCCAGCAGCTGCAGCTCCGATTTGACCCCTGGACTGGGAGGAGCTTCCATATGCTGCAAGTGCAGCCCTAAAAAGAAAAAAAAAAGGAAAAAAATTAAAAGCATCCTACAGTGTAGTTAAGTGTGGACTTAATGTGAAGAAACTTGCCTGGGTTTATCTTTGATCATTCTTAAAATTACTGCCTGACTGGTTGTAGACTATGGCTCCAGCTTATGAGCAGAAACTGAGTGAGTTGTCCTAAGCTCTTAGCAATAGTTGAGACATTTTCAAAGTCAGGAGTGATGAACTTGGATGGCTCCATCTGGAGTATTTCTCAGTAATTCTCACAAACACGAAGCACTTCATGAAATATTTGACATTAGAAATCTGCCATACTCAGAGGGAATCACCAAAAAAACACATCTGTCATTCAGGTAAATCTTTTCTTGATCCTATAGGCTGCCCATTTGCAGTAAGAGAGTGGAAGAAATGGAGAAACACAAGATGGAGTAGAGATGGCAAAGGTGAAGAACCAGATAATACCTAAAGAGTGATGCAGGACTGGCCTAGGTAAGAGACCCAGCTCCAAACTAAATAAGACTATGGAATTGTGATAGAATACAAAGGGTATTTTAATTGTGAACTTGAGACTGTCCTTAAGAGTAAATGTGGTCAAATACCTTTTCATTATTTAACAGTGATCGTGAAAGTTTTACTTGAAACTTCATCCTCGGCGGGGGGAGAGTTGGTCCCACAGAGTTCATCTAAAGGTCAGCGAGAGAAACAAAAGTTTGATATTTGTACCTTGAGACACCACTTATACAGTAAACAGATTATATGGTTATTTTATGAATGACGAATACAGGGCACAAAGGAACATGTGGCTTCCGTAGACTAGCTGTAATATAGACCTTAATCATTTCTTCTAGAAGGGGGTAAAATTTGGTGAATCTATATACTATCAATTACTTAACAGTAAGATATAACTAGAACTTGAGTTTTTCTGTGTTAATTCCTTATGGTACAAATTCCAATCCGGTATATTTGTTCTGAGATATGTCACATTGGAAACATGAAAGAGAGCTGAGGATTCATTTAACACAGGGACAAAGAATGTGTTGGCTGAGTTTTGTTTTTTCCTGAGTCATTAGACAAACTCCTTTATCTCCTGTATTTGGAAACATGAAATACCACATTGGAAACATGAAAGAGAGCTGGGGGAGCATTCATTTAACACAGGGACAAAGAATGTGTTGGCTGAGTTTTTTTTTTTCCTGAATCATTAGGCAAACTCCTCTATCTCCTGTATTTGAGGCCTCTTAAGTAAAAAATTATAATAGTTTCGTGGAGATGGGGGAATTATTTCAAAATTCTTAATTTTTCTTATTTTCCCTTGTCACAAGTGTTGTTTCCTAGTTTGCAAATACTTTGAAAGTATATAATTTCCTCTCCAAAATTACAGTGAAGTATGACTAAGCAATGCAGGTGACCATTTCAGGTCCTGAATTTGAGTTGCTGCAAGCCATTTGGTGGGTAAGAATTTATAACACGCAATGCGGTGATCCTCGGGGTGAACTTCCACATCACATGACCTTGAAATCAAGATGATGCTTATCTGAATTACTTGATTGGTGTGATCTTTACTGCAAAGGGCCTATTATATACAGCATAACATTATGTGATATCTAAGAAATGTAGGCAAAGTTTGGAAACATTAAGTCTATAAGGTCATAGTCTTGATAACTGTTAGCGTGATATAATATAGCAACTGCTCAGTAAATTCAGCATCTAATTTTTACCCTGTAGGATTGGAGGATGTGCAGTAGAGTGATCGGTATCAAAATATCAGCATGGGTCCTCAAACTAGGGTCTGCTAAGCACTATATATCCCATATCACTGCATATACTATCCTTTTTCTCTTCTAGAGACATGACCAGTGTCCCAGGAGACATTTGATGGTTGGTCGATAACTTTAAGTGACTTTTGAATTCCTTAAAATTGACTGATCATGTACTTTTATCAGTAATACTTTTCTGAGTGTACATCCAACAAAAACACATTTTTTACTTATTTTTAAATTTATGCTTTATACTTGTACTGATGTTCCAGTACATTATTTTCATTACTCAAACTATGCAAATATTAGAAATGTAAAAATTTTGAGATAAAGATTTAAAAAGCATTATTTCTAAAAAGATATTTTATAACTCTTGTAGCCCTAGATTCTGGCTGTGAAATTCTTAAGTTCTGTTTGAAGGGGAAAAAACGAGTAAGATGCCCTAAGTGCTTCAGTGTGTGCTGCCCCAGTGTGATCTGGAGGTATGTTGATTGTGGACTTTGTCAACCAGGGGAATGTAATTAGTCTTCAAAAATAATCCAAGTAGCTAATATAAATACAGGCATAAATCAAGCAAATTTTTTGTATACATATAAGGGATGATAGAATGGTGTTAATTGTTTGTATTTGAAGAAAATATTAAAACACTTACCTGCCTCAAAGATATAGAAGTAAACACTATTATAGGGCATTTATGGCACAGTCACGTAAGGGAATATTCTGTTATACCAGGGTAATTCTAAGAAATTAGTTTTCAAGAGGCAAGAAAGGTAGAGCCAATGATTTCAACATCAAGGGAGTTTTCTGTCCTCTAAAGGGAAGATGGAAATACACTGTAAATTCACCTTGCTTAGACAAACACACATGACAAACAGGAGTGTCTGTAACACAAAGCAGGAGACAGAAAGAAACTTGTCTCAGGCAACCAGACACATGTTTTCACATAACCATTCTGGATCACTCAAACATTTGCACAAAGGTGTACAGTGGCTATTAAGGACAACCATAGCTGTTCACTTTTTTATTAAGTGTAAAGACTGAAGATTTCCTTTAATACTAGAAAGATCATGATAAAAAATAGTGTTTTTCATGCAAAACTGCAAGGAGAGTGGGGAGAAAAATAATAGAAGGAAACATTTCTCTTGCTTATTCCTAGAGGAAGCTTTCAACTCTTTATTGAAGAGGGTTTGTTAAGTTAAGAATACAGATGCATTCTACTGCAGCATTCCACTGTCTTGATAAAACCAGAGTTCCCAAAGAAAGCAATCTGTACTCAAGGACAAAGAATTTTATGTGAAAATATAATTTAGGGCAGACATCACCAAACTATGATCCGTGGGTCAAATCTAATCCTTGGCACCTGTTTTTTGTTGGTAAAATAATAAAACACAGGCACACCCATTTATCTCTGTATTGTTTGGGACAGATTTCACAATCCAGTGGCAGATTTGACTAGCTACAACAGAAACAATGTATCTTATAGAGCCTAAAATATTTATTCTCTTATCCTTTAAAAAGTTTTCTGATACATGGTCACCTGGAGTTGATTTACACCATTAAATTTCTAAAAAGACTTGTAATTAGTATAAACATTTAATAAGTAAATGCTGATATTTATTTTTATAAGAAAAATAATTATATATATGTATATATTTCTTTGGATATTTTATCCCAAATATCTGTGTTATATGTGTGTGTATAAAACCATTTGGTAGACAACACATAGTTCATTCTAGAATATAGATCCAGCCATTCTTCATCGGTCATTTTGAGGCTCTTTTATCAGTTTTAAAATGGATTTGCTCTCCAGTGGTACACATTTGGGTATTTTTTCAGACACTAGGATATAGAATGTCATCCAACTAAAAGGGTTTAGTAAGATTTTTGCAGGCAGAGAAACAAGTAAGAAGCAAGTTTTCCAAAAGGTTTTATCTGCTTTTTTTTGTCCTGAACTATTGTGTTACTTTTCATATATATATCACCTGTGAAGGTCACAGAGGATCATAAACCATTCAGTTTGGTTTTTGTTTTATTTTAAAAGTAGAGTTTATCTCTCACAGAAGTACCCCAAATAATTTGCCTGGACATTTATTTTCATAGTTGAGCTTCCCCTGTCTCCTCAGGAAAAAAATGTTTTTATATATCACTTCTTTGCATCTGTCTCCAGGTCAAAATGTCTTTGTGTGACTGTCCTGGCCTTTTTATGATATTTTATGTCAGTAAACAAGAATGATCTTTTTCACATCAATTTCCTCTCCACTAGCTACTCTATTATCAGAGATCAAGTTTTGAGTGGATAACTTTCCTGCATTGTGTGATTGAGGAAATGGACCTATAGTATTCATGATAAACAACTTGATAAGTTTGACCCAACTTTTCTGTCTCAGTCAGCATCACTGCTTGTTTTAGTTTCGCTTTAGAAATTCATTCATTTGAATCATTGTCTATAATAGATCATCTAAAAGTTAATGTGTCACTAGTAGAGATGATTCCGTAATATCTTCCTATGACTTAATATAAATGAGAGAGGTCCTGAGGAACTGGTCGGTGCTATGGCAGTAGTTTCAACAACAATGAGTAGGACCGCAGGGTTAAGTCTAGGGTAGTGAGTACTAGGATGGGCAGAGAATGAAGAAAAATGGAAGATGTCAGAAGGAAGAACACATAATCTCCTGCTTTACAATTCTGCCCAGGGCCAGATCTGCTCCGAAATTCAGTATGCTGATTTTTTTTTTCAGAGAGAGTGTATGGGGGAGAAACAGAGAGATAGAGAGAGAAGGAGAGAGGGAGGGAGGGAGGAGATAGGAGGGAGTGAGGAGGAGGGCTGAAGGAGGAAGAGGAGCAATGGAGGGGAGGAGGGGAAGAGGAGAGGAGAGAAGAGAAAGAAGAAACCCTGCCCATCTGTAGCCTGCTGCTTTAGGAATTTCTAACCAAGTGGCCTAAATGACTGTTTCCTATCCTGGGACTTCATATTTTTGCCTTTCTGGATCCCATATTATCTTCTGTCTATTATTTAAATATTTTCTTCAGAAGGGTGTTCTCCTAAATGAGATTACTTTGGCAGAGTGGCCTCTGACAGAATTATTACAGTTCTCAACATTCTTGGATGATGGCTGCAAAATTTCCCTTTAACATACACAAAATGTGTTCACCAAGGTATATTAGAATGCTCTTGGCCCTTGGAAGTGTTTCATTGCACACTGAAAAAAACAAAAGATGAGAGAAGTTTTTTGGCATGGTAACAAAAAGCATAGAATCAGGGAAGCAGTGATCAGTTAGCTACATTTTTCTTTTAGTCTAAAAAGTGATTGGACAGTCCATACTAATGAAATAATCTCATTCCTCAGCTATTAAATATTTGTATCAAGTGAGATTACATTTATAGGAAATATATAAGTCTTAAGAAATGGAAGGTAGTTTTACTGAGGAATATTTTATTGATTTATTTGCACATATCCATCACAGCCTTGGGTCACAGAGGTTCAGTGTCACCCTGCAGCTATTCATTGACCCAAAGTGGAAAATTTGTCCCTCAGTGGATCACATGCCAGTAATGGTTCTTGGGATAATGGACAACTATAGTGGTAGAAAAAGAGAGCAGGTGTAAAATTCTCAGAGAGCATGTACTTGATAAGAAGCATGTTAATGTAAATTATCCCATTATATTCTATTCTCTGTAGTCCCAATGAAAATTGTGCTATTTAAGCCCTCTGAGCACAATGCTTAGCTGTGCTTTTAGCTATTCCACTTCACCTGAACGTCCTCTTTCTTCTCTTCCCCTATTTTTAAATGAGGCCTTAGCAAAAAAAAAAAAAAAAGGAAAGAAAGAAAAAAAATTTGACATCATTAACTTACTGTGCCTTGGGAGCAGTTATTGTTAATTCAAATGCACGTTTCTTTAATTTAAAATAAAAATGAGAAACATACAAAATGATTATATTTCATTATGCAAATTTATTTTCTTTCTTGCTAAAAAAATTTGGTTATTGCCTTTGCTTCACATGGAGCGCAAATGAGGCATGAGATTTCCTGGTGCTTTTTCACAGTTGAAAACAACACTGAGATTTAACACAATCTTTAACATTATATACAAACTCTAATTCAGTGGTTATTGATTCGTGCGGTACTACACAATAAAGAAAGGGTGACTATTTGAAAGAGCCTATAGCCGATCTGTGATAAAAGTCACTATAGACTAAGCATACTAGAGCTAAATATACTAGAGATTTCTTTGCTTATCAGTATAATCAACAGGTATTAGTTATGTTTTTAGGAATTTGAGCTGCTTTTTATGTTGCTACATGGATGATTAGTAAAACAAGGAGTTTTAGCTTTATTCACAGCATACAATTTCATTGCTCTCCTTGTCTGGTAAAACACTGATTATGAAATGAAATATAAACTTTAATTTTATATTGGAAAAATTTGAAGTCATCACTCTTTAGATGTGATACAACGTTGTAACCAGGGAATTCACAGAAACAATGTGGTCACATTAATTTATTATTTATGTAAACTTGAACTGGTGTTGTCATTTAGAGCATATATTTGTCATTATGGAAAATGACACCATGTCTTGAAATGATCTTTTTTTGAAACAAATAATACATATTGAAATTTTAATTTTATTTTTTGTGAACAATGTACTTTATATTTTATTTTATTTTATTTTTTGTCTTTTTGTCTTTTTACAGCTGCACCCATGGCATATGGAGGTTCCCAGGCTAGGGGTCTAATCAGATCTGTAGCCTCCAGCCTATGCCACAGCCACAGCAACGCAGGATCTGAGCCACGTCTGTGACCTACACCACAGCTCATGGCAACACCGGGTCGTTAACCCACTGAGTGAGGCCCAGGATTGAACCAGCAACCTCATGGTTCCTAGTCGGATTTGTTTCTGCTGTGCCACGACGGGAACTCCTATATTTATTTTAAATTAAGGGATATACATGTTTGAATTCACAGTTTTATGAACACATTCTTAGTTACAATGACGTGTTTCCAGTAGAAAACAATATTTTGAAAAATATTCTCATGCTAATTACAAAAAAATCAACAAATGCAATGCATTTGAATTTCATGTATCTGTGTTTTTACTTTCTTAAATTTAGTATTGCCACCTTCTCTCAATATAGTAATATTGAGACCACTTCAGGTACCATAAACCAGTGGTTCTCAAATAGAAGCAATTTTGTCCCCAGAGGCTATCTGACAATGACTGGAGACTTTTGGGTCTTCAAAACTTGAAGGGAAGTGTTCTTGTATCTAGCAGGTGGAAACCAGGGATGCTTTCAAACATTCTACAATGCACAGGAAAGCCTCCTATAACAAAGAATCAGCCGCGTCCAAATGTCAGTGATGTTGCTTTACCATGCGTTAAGAAATCCTGCATAGGGCAATGCTGCCCAATAGAAATATAATGTGAGTCACAAATGAGAACCATATATATAATTTATAATTTTCTAGTAGTCACATTAAAAGTAAGAAACAGAATTTTTTAAAAATTATTGAAGATAGTTGATTTTTAATGTTGTGTTAGTTTCTGGTGTACAGCAAAGAGATTCAGAGAGATTCTTTTTTTAGTTCTTATCTATTATAGTTTATTACAAGATATTGAATATAATTCCCTGTGTTGTATAGTAGGACCTTGTTCTTTATTTTATTTATAATAATGTGTATATATTAATCCCAAACTCCTAATTTACCCCTCCCCATGACCTTTCCCCTTTAGTAAACAAGTTTATTTTCTATGTCTGTGAGTGTGGTTCTGTTTTGTAAATAAGTTTGCTTGTATCATTTTTTTAGATTCCACATGTAAGTGATATGTATCTGTCTTTCTTTGTCTGACCTATCTTGCTTAGTATGATAATCTCCAGGTCCATCCATGTTGCTGCAAATGGCATTATTTCATTCTTTTTTAGGGCTGAGTAATATTCCATTTATGTATATAACACAGATGATGTTATTTTTAATTATGTATTTTATTTAACCCAATACATATAAAATATTACCATTTAAGTGTACTTTTAATATAATACATGAAAGATATTTAATATCTTAGGTACTTTTAGACATCCAGTGTATGTTTTATACTCAGTACATATGAATTCAGAGGCCATGTTTTAGGTGCTAAATAGCTACTTATAGTTGGTGGCTGCTTGTACTTGGCAGGGAAACTTGTCTATATTCCCACTTTTACCCGTATCTTACATATAGAAAAAATAATAATGGTCTATACTGAGTTGTGCCAACAAGGGTGACCAGTGTTTTCCTCTGTTTATCAAAGGAGCTTATCCAAGGGTTTTATTAAGATTAATGCTTTCATATTAATGTTAAATCTCATCTTGAAAATTATTACTTTTTATGACTCTAAGTCACAAAGTCAGAAGGATTATCAGGGGAATGTAGTACAACCTCCATTTGAGTGCAGAAGTTTTTTCACTTACAATGTCAAGTTTATTGAACCTCTATTACTATCATAGCCTCCTGTCAGTTTAATAATATTAAAAGGGAGAGTACTTTTCTAAGAGGAATCTTAAATACCATTTTTACTTACTCAAAGAAATTAGAGTGTACTAAGGCAGACAAAATATTTAAGTAGACTTCTCTTATTTAAAGTTAAATATGAGTTCCCCTGTGGCTCGGTGGGCTAAGGATATGGTATTGTCACTGCAGCAGCCTGGGTTTCTGGTGTGGTGTGAGTTCAGGTTTGATCTCTAGCCTGAGAGCTTCCCTATGTCGTCTGCATGGCCAAGAAAAAAAATACGTGATAAAGTTATTATACAGTTCTTGTGATTTGTTCCTGTTTAATGTGACACTGGAGTGCTCATACATATTTTCCTGAGGATGATGAGTCTGTGGTTAATGCCTTAGAAAGGATACTATTAGATCAAAATCCCCCCTCCTCCTTTTAAGTACAGTTATTACGGAATTAACTTTACTCTGGACAAACAGGCAATAGTATAGGGTTATTGTATGAGTAGCCAGACATTGCTAACTAGAATCCTGACAATTCTTAGAGGAAGCTGGAAAACTATATGAACTTAGATTTTATTATCCTGAAAAATAGAAGGTTGTCATAAATATAAAATATAACAAGTATTTTAATTGATATGTTAAAGGAGTAAAACAACCTCAATATATTAATGAAATATTTTTCCCATAGAAAACATAAACAGATTGTTTAGACTATTTACTCTGTTGTTAAAAACTCTTGTACTACTGTAGTATGGTACCTGAGATGAATTTGAAGAAAACAGATTATGGTCCTTTAAGTAACTTATCTTAATTTTGATGCCTTTTTCTCCCATGGAATCTCTCTCAAATGGCCAGGAATTATGGGGAATTTCTTCTGTTTCTTGTTTGAAAAGGTAGCTTTACACTTCCAAATTTGAGATGAAGTTAATACAGCAGAAAAGTCTTTGAATTTCTCTAAAACACATTAAGAAAGTTCTCCACGCACAAAAGATAGGAATCTTAGAATCGAAGAGAACAGATTGTCAAATGAAAGATGATGGTAGGTGGTAGAATTTGTTTAAATATGTTAACTACTCTTTAATAATTGTTTCTGAAAATGTACCATCTGCTTTAAAAGAATAATCATTTGTGGCATATCATGTTAATACATTCATGAGCAGGAATTTATTTTTTAACATTCCATTTACTAAAGTCATTACTTAAGAATTTTGGCCAGTGTGCTAGGGCAGTATCAGAAAATTGCCAGTGAGCTACCCTTCAGCCAGGTAGTCTGTAAGCTCTGGTTTGGAATCACTACCTTAGTTCTTTTAGTATTCTTTGGTGAAGAAGATTAAGAGATGTCCTGCAAATGAAGATATATTAGAGGTGTAGTACTACCCAAAGTGATATCTATATGCTTGAAATATATTGGGGGAAGTTAACTTGAAAAATACTCATTGTCAGGGTTTGACAAACGCTATTGTCAAGTAGGCTGTCAATAGTTTTCTTTACCAGAAAATATAAAATGGTTCCTGTTTTATAAACATGTAATCAAGAACAGTGGAATTGCTCATATCAAATTGCTCAATATTTTACATTGTATGTAATACATTCATTTTTTCACAAGGTGTGAAATGATCTGTGTTCTAGGCAGATAATTATAATAGATAATATGTCCAATATTTTGTTCCTCTAAGGGTCACCCAAAGCATCTTTTGCATCTCTTTCAGTTCTTTCTTAATTATCTAATGACTGATTCTCATTCTGTAATATGGAAGTTACTCATTTTATCTTGAATTTCTTTGGCATATATTTTTATCTAATTCCCCTTTACTCCCTTCCCTTTAGAAGACAATCACCCTTAAGGGAAGTGACTGTCTTTTATTCTTCTAAATAATTTTTCTTGAATCTAGCACATGTGTTACATTTAGTAGACCCTTAATATTGGTTTTAATTAAATTGAACACTATATGCTTCTCCCCATTTTGAAATTAATTGACTGTCATGTATTAAGGAAGGAGTTTAATACACAACTCATTTTTCAAGGAGAAATCAGCCAGATGGATTTTTTTTTTCCATTTAAGTGGTTGGCACTTTTATATTTATTCCATGTGGCATGTGCTCTTTCTGTCGCATCTCTTACTTTAATGAGTTGATAATGTCACCACATGGTTTTTGGCTATATCAGAACAGGTATGTGTAGGAAGTAACTAGAATTCCCTTATGAATACCTGCAAATGTCAAATAAGTTTCTAACATAGGCATTCGGGGAAAAGAAGAGAACATCTGAATTAGTGAAAAAAGTGAAGACACACTCACTGGTAGAGCTGCAATGCACCAGGATGGTGCCATCTCCTCTTCGGAAACACAGAAAGCACAGCTCTCTCTGTATGTATATAAATTTTATTTCACCTTGATTCTTTTCTCACTAAGAAAAAATTTATCTAGTATACTAGATACTATCATATTTACCTACATCTGTGGAGTTGGTTTACTACTAAACACTGAAAAATTTTACAAATACAAATAAATTATTTAAGGTACCTATAGCAAATACAACTAGCCTCCAAGCATTAACTCGAAGACAGGTGTATGCCTATTGAAATATAGCGTGCTTGGTGCCACTATCTTCCTATAGTCTCACTTTTTCACTTAGTACTTGTATGACCTTGGCAAGACATTTAACCTGTGTGTCAGTTTCTCCAACTGGAAAGTCAGAGGTTTGGTTGTCAGATAACTTAATAAGTCTTCACTCTGAATGTGTTTGTGTGTGATTGTATGTGAATAAGACAGACTTGATTTAATTTCCTCCTGTACCACTTAGGAGCTTTTACTTTGCACAAATTATTTACTGTGCCTAAGACTCAGTAATTTCCAAAGCAAGTATATATAAGCATGCATTATAAGGATTAAACAATAACATGGATGTAAAGTGCTTATGATATATAAAATCTCTCAAATTTTAACTATTACTCTGATAGTTTTTCAAGCCACCAAGATGCCTTAAATATTTTCATTTAATTTTAGTGTAAATCCTTCTTTTGGTGATACGGATGTAAACTCTTCTGGTTAAACTTTCTTAATCATGTTCCAATTTTGGACATAAAAAATGAAGGAAAGAAAAATGTAGTATATGTTACTACATATGCTTTATTGTATGGAGGAAAGTTTCTGAAGATAGGAAGTGTCAAAAGCTGAAGTAACTAGTCAATGAAATAGTGTAAACCTCTTTAATAAGTCAGTATAAGATGCTTTTTCTATAGGAATTTTAGAGTACTTCAAATCTTTGCTCTTAAGGAGGATTTATAATCAAGGTTATCAAGGCAAGAAGTAAAGAGCAAGAGCAATATAACTCATAGTTGATGATAAGTACGTATATTAATATTTACTGGACTTTAGAAAAGTGAGAGAAAGCATGTGCTTTGAGGATGAGAAGAATCCTGAGATGAGGACAGGCATTCAGGTAAACTTGGACAAAGGGCTAGACTGCAGTGAGTGATACACATGAGGTGGAAGAACAGCATGAGTATTAGGATAGGAATGGGAAAGATCGTGGTGTGTTATGGAGATAATGGGAAGATCAGTCTGGAGATTTTAACAACATAGGCTAAAATGATGAAAATGAGATCCTTAAAAGCCAGCTTAAGAACTAGTATTTTTCCTTCCAAGAGGGATATATAAAAGGGGAAAACTTTGTAATTTTAACACAGAACTTCAAGGAATTCTCAGGGACATACCTAGCCTTTTTAAGAGATGAGTCATGAGTGAGGTGAGAGTGGTAGGATATGAAGTCAGAGAAGTAACAGGGAAGAAGGTATCCAGATCATGAAGGGTCTTTTGGTATCATGCTAAAGATTTTGACTTTAACACTGTGTGAAATGGGGAGTTGAGGGTTTTGGGGAAAATTAATTATTTGACCTGACTTACTTGTAATGAATTATTCTAGTTTTGTGATGTAAAGAGACTGTAGAACAACAAGGGCAGAAGCCAGGAGATAGATCAGGAAGCTCCTTTAGTCATCAAGGCAAAATGATGGCAGCTTGGGATGGAATAGTATCAATGGGAATGATGAGAAATGGTGGATACTAGATATATTTTGGAGGTAAAGCAACAGAATTTACAAACTATTGGATGGGAATTGTGAGAGAAATAGATTGGAGGATAACTCAAACGTTCTTGGTTTGAGTAGATAAAAGGATGGAATTGATATGAGCTTTGTGGAAATCTGTGAGTGATCAAAGTTGGACGTGTTTGAGATATGGAATTTTTCAGTTAGGGGTATGTAAGTTTTGAGGTATTGGGTATCCAGGTGGAGATAACAAATTGGCATTTGGATATGTATTACTGGAGTTCAGAAAAAAATTCAGGCTGAAGATATAAATCTGAGAATCAATGGCATATAGATGAATTTGAAAGCCAGTAGGCTAGAGAAGATCAACAAGGGAACGAGTGAATATAGAAAAGGGAATATGATCAGAAACAGACACATAAAATACTCCAGTGTTAAGAGCGTAGGGTTAATAGGAGGAATCAAGAAAGAAGACTAAGTTGCAGCTGGTGAGGTTAGGGAAGAATCAAGAAATTGTGATGTCCTGGAAACCAAGGGATGAAAGCGATATTAGGAGTGAGGGACGTTGAGAGCAGGGTTGAGTATGTTGGGAGGATGTAAAAGTGAACATGAATTTTAGGTTGACTGAAGAAATAAGAAAATTAGATGAGGACAGGCATTCAGGTAAACTTTGACAAAGGGCTAGACTGCAGTGAGTGATACACATGAAGTGGAAGAACAGCATGAGTATTAGGATGGAGTTGGGCTAGAGATAATCAATTTGTTTTTAGTAAGCTGAGGTAGTCTTATTGGTGGGGCACAAAGATGATTTCTAGTGGAAAGTTTCCATATTTCCAAGCAGAAATCTTATCATGGTTTTTACATGTTTTAATCATTTCTGTGAGTTTCTGCCACTGTACTAGATGATCTTTCATAGTAGGGATAGTATTTTACACATCATACGGCTAGAGCCTTAGGTTATATTTAGCAGGGGCAAGGCATATTTTTGCTGAAAAGAATGAATAAGTGACTAAACAAAATGATAAATAGTTGGCTGGATAAGTGGGTGAATGAGTAAATAAATAAAACCTGGAAATGGAGAATTGGAGCTTAAGAGTAAGTCATGTATAGAGATCTAATATGAGATAATGGTTATATCTAAATTCATGGTGTTTCCTTGACTTAATAATTTTGGGTGGTAACATTATCTATGCCAAAAATTAGAGCATTTATTCAGGTAATCTGTGTCCAAGTATGGAAGGTAATTACAATTCTCTTGCAATATCAGAAAACTTTTGAGACTTTCATCAAGTCACAGATGTATATATACAGTGTAAATATCTACTGGTTACATATTGTAATATCTGGAATAATCTAGGACTCTCTAGAACAGTAGTGTTCTATTCCAATCAAAATACGATACAGGTGTAAATGCTACCCCACACATGTGATTTTAAATTTTCTAGTAGCCACAATAAAAAAATTAAAAAGTGATATTACTCTTCATATATTCACTTAATCCAATATATCCAAAGTATTTTATCATAAATCTATATATAATATTAATGAAATGTTTTACATTCTTTTATTCATGCTAAATCTTTGAAATCTAGTGTATATTTTACATTTACTCTGCATATCTTATTTACTCTAGCCACCTTTCAAAAGCTTGATAGTCATATGTGGCTAGTAGCTACAATAATGGACAGCACAAATCCAAAGAATTCCTAGAATGATAAAGCAGGGCAAAACTAGAAGCAAACAAATCTATATCTCTTTCCTCACTGCTTCGAAATTATATTATGTCTTATTAAAGCATGTAATAAAATTTGGGAAAGTGTTCTTCTTAAAACCTATTTTAATTGGCTCTAACGAAAATTAAACGTCTTCATTATTTAAAAAAGAGAATGACTTGGCCTTGTGTGTGTCTGTCTGTGTGTTGCATGTGCATGAGTGTGTGTTTGTCACCTGTGTTTATGAGCCTGGGAATTATTTTAAATTATTTTCCAAATTAAAAATTATTATCACAGTGCCACAATCACCTTCTCTTTCCTAATTATTTGGAACCTCATTCTAATGTACTAGTCAAGAGAAATAGTATAGTTCTGAGGCTTGCATGCTGTATGTGACATCCCCAGTTAAGGACTATACAGCAAAATCATGTGGCTTTTAACTAGTTATCTCCTCTCTGGAAGATAAGTAATAAATAGAACAAAACAAAAAAAAGCTTGAAAAAATGCTGAAACTATGTTTATTAAAATTGCTTTCAAAGGGTCATATTATTGTGTTCATTATTATATTGAAATTAAAAATCGTTGTTGTTTTTTGTTTTTGTTTTTTGTTTTTTTTGTGTGTGTGTGTGCGTGTGTCCTCAAGTTAATTTAAAATGTAGAAGCCTTGAAACTGAGATGCAGCTTAAAATTCCAGAAGCAATGGAGTTCCTGTCGTGGCTCAGTGGTTAACAAATCCGACTAGAAACCATGAGGTTGTGAGTTCAACCCCTGGGCTTGCTCAGTGGGTTAAGGATCCGGCGTTGCCGTGAGCTGTGGTGTAGGTTGCAGACGCGGCTCGGATCCCGCGTTGCTGTGGCTGTGGCGAAGGCCGGCAGCTACAGCTCCTGTTAGACCCCTAGCCTGGGAATCTCCATATGCCGTGGGTGCGGCCCAAATAAGGCAAAAAGACAAAAAAAAAAAAAAAATTCCAGAACCAATGGTATAGAGTATGCCTCATTCACTGAAGAGTAAGTGACACAGTACCTACTTTTATACATAATACACATTCCCCAATACCCTTGAGGAATATTAATTATGGAAATCAATTAATTAGGGACAGTGTCAGTAATGTTTCTCACATATTGAAATCATTGCTATTGTTAGCAGAATAATATCAAAAACAGCTAGCTCTAACATATTCAGTTAGTGCTTAATTTATGCTTTACCACAAATATGCCAAAAAATAAAACAGCATGACTTGAATAATGTCACTATGATTCCTTCTCATAAAATATAATTTAACTTTTCTTTATTAAAGTTGAAATGTCTAGATGAATGAAGTTATTTCATTTTCAAGGCAAAAACGCATATTGTATCTGTTTTACGAATATTTCTCCAAGTACATTAATACACGTAGATGTGTCAGCAAAGCACAATTTGGCAATGATCAATGTGTGTGTGTGTGTGTGTGTGTATACATATATAGTTTCTAACTATATGCTGTCATCTTAGGGAGCACTGAAGGAGGTACATTATCCATGTTATCCACAAAAAGAAAAAAATATATTTTGACTATATTTTACTTGGAAAAATATGTTTTCACTATGTATTTAAAAATATTTTCACTATATTTATATTTTACCGAGCACATCAGAAGTAATAAGTTTTGAGTAATATATCTTCGCATACAAGTTCATATATTCACAAATTGATTAATGTATTTTATCCCTAGAATAAATAAAACCCACAAATTAAAATTTATCTTAACATATTCATACATTATAGTGTGTACAATACCTGGTACTTAAGAAACACTTGCAAAAATACTGCTGGCTGGTAAATGCTTTTCCAACTTGCCAAAAATAAAGAACTTGCAACCCTTGTTCCACTGAGAGTTTGTAGGGTCTGGTGACCTTGAGTAAGTTATTTAACACTATAAACCTTCATTTTCTCTGTTGAAAAGTGAATTCTAAGAAATTAAAATGTTCAAATATGCCTTATACTATTAACATTTCCTATAAACATAATGTTATCTATTATTCCGGTTATACTATTATTAACGTATCTGATGACAGACATTTTACATTTATATAGACAATATTTTTCTTTTTAAGCCATTGTAAAATGTACAATACCAGGTACTTTACACACTGTAATGTATGAATATATTAAGATAAATTTTAATTTGTGGGTTTTATTTATTTTAGAGATACATTAATCAATTTGTGAATATATGAACTTGTATGTAAAGATATATTACTCAAAACTTGTTATATTTATCAAGATATAAATAATTTTTAAAATTTATCCTGGAATACAGGTCTGGAGTCGAACTTTTCCTCAGATATAAAATTTGCCATCATACTATGCTGAATTCAAAAATATTCCTTTTCAAATATTAATTTGATTAATTTATGTGATTTTTAACTCTGAAAGGAAACAGAATTAAAAAAAAAAACAACGTCATAGACCTAATAATAATTTGAATCTAGTGTTAATTCTTCAAGTTTGCAGCTGTCCCATATTTCCCTTTGTATAATGTTACCTTAAAACCAAAGAAAAAATGATGGGTGTCCATGAAAGACATTCTTTTTACTTTCCATTTCATTAAATCATAAGCAATATTATTAAACTTTCTGCTCTCAGTTTATTCATAGTTTTTTTTTCATTTTCTGATAAAATATTTTAATTACAGTTGCGTGTATAACAACTTGATAGAAAGTAAACTTTGGTAAAATGTAGGTTGATGAATATTCTATGATAAGAAAATATACTTTCATGTAATTTTATAAAATATTTATTCATTTTATATATGTATGTAAATATATTTACATATACATGTATAAAAATCTTCAGGAAAGGACCTGGATTTTTGACATTTTGGAAAGGTATATTGAAAAAGGTATGGTGGGAAGGATATCAAGATAAATGGGAATTTTTTACAGTTTTATTGCTGGTTTGTTCTGCTTTGCTTGGTGTATATAAGACATCCAGTGGTGTGCTGGAACTAGTCTGTAGCACCTCAAGAGAGCTGGCTATGTACATCTCTTCCCAATTTATATTCAAGGATGCCACTTAATAACTTGATATTGGCTGTGGCAGGAGTATGCCACAAATCAGAGCTTTTCCTGGATTTTTTTATAGCCTATTGTTGAACATATCCCAGCACCTGACTAGATATATCCATTGTTTTCTGCATTTGATATCTGATGACTGTTTTTAAACATTTGTGCCACTTCACGTTCAGGACTATCACAGAATTTAAGCAAAGCAACTGAATAATAAAAAATAACACCTTGTTTCACATGCTTATGGTGACTTGGGAACAGAGACCCTGATGGAACACTGATGAAAGGGATGGAGGTTAACACTCAGGCTTAGGAAATAGACTTTCACTGCTTAGAGTTCACAGGACTAAGTGGGAATCATGGATTAGAAACTGGTTTGTCACGATCCCGATTGTAGTCTTCAGCAAAAACTTGCAAAGATGAAGTAGGGACAAATGGTTTGGTTGAGTCATCAGATTTATAAGTTTATAAATTATATATTGTAAATTATCTAATTTATAAGGTTATATTTATAAGATTATGCTGAAAAACATTTCTGCCAAGTTAAGACTTGAATCATTAATTGAGGTGGGTAAGAGATTGTGGATGTGATACCTAAGTAAGATCTAGCTGTGGGTAGCCAGGGAAGAAAAATTAGGGTAAGTAGATAGTAGATGTTTATAATTTTAACAGATTTCACACATTCTTCCCCTACCCATATGCCAGATTCTTACTGATACAAGAAGGTAGATATTGAATTAACTAAAAGTAAAAGCTATAGTAAAAGTAAAAGGGATGGGAAGGAGAGTTCAGTCCTACATGAGTGCTGAAAGTGCCTTCTGCTTGACTCTGTAGAGCTAAGAAGTAAAATATTAAGTCAGATAGGTAGACCAGGCCAAAATTTTGTTTCAGGTTCCAGTGGTTCTAATGTTTTTAAAGGTCACAGATAACTTTCAATATCCAATGGATTATATAATCTCTTTTTTTTGAAAAATACACATGCACATTTTACAAGCAATTTTAGAGTATGTTTGGATCATCCATAGAATTTATTAAGAATACGTGCTCTGGAGTTCCCTTCGTGACTCAGTGGTTAACAAATCCGACTAGGAACCATGAGGTTTCAGGTTCGATCCCTGGCCTTGCTCAGTGGGTTAAGGATCCGGCGTTGCTGTGGCTGTGGCCTAGGCCGGCAGCTACAGCTCCTGTTAGACCCATAGCCTGGGAACCTCCACATGCCGCGGGTGCGGCCCTAAAATGACAAAAAGCAAAAAAAAAAAAAAATTGTTGCCCCTGCTTACCTTGCCTATTTTATCTCTTACCAGCCATCATTACACCTACTCACCTCACTGAAATTCAAGAGAATTTAGTGAACTCCCCTCTGTTCCTGTTCCTTATTTGGATGATATTTTCTCTTCTCTAGGCCGTGTTTTAGGTTTTTCTGATTGTTTTTAATACAGTGCTGCCTCTTCCTGGATCATTTTTCCTCTCTTCCTCCACATTTGCTTATGAAATTGTCTGGTGTCACGCAGAGATTCTTAGGCTTTTATGTGCAAGGACATCTTGGACAGTCTACTGAAGCCTATGGACCCCTTCTCAGAATAATGCTCTTGAATACATAAAGTGAAGGACATAGGATTATAAAAGAAGCTGGTGATACTGAAAGATAATTATCAATATATTTAAATATATCAATATAATTATCGTATTTTAATATGTTATATATGCCTTTTACTAAGTTATCAATAAGATCTAGTGGGAGATTTAATAACTATCTTAAGGTCACTGATATTAATATCCCTAGCACTGTTAATACTGCTGTGGTGTATGTCTATATTCATAATTTAAGGAAATGCTAATTTTAAGTTTTATCGAAGTATAATTGATATATAAAAAACTGCACATATTGAATGTATATAGTTTGAGAAGATTGGACATATCCATACACCTGGGAAACCATCAATGCAATCAAGACATTGTAAAAACCTCTACCTTGAAAAGTTAAATGCTAATTTTAATTAGAGATGGATTGCATTTTTTTTTCTATAACCATGTTAACAGACTCTGAACTCTATCCCAGGGGATCTGTTGACACAAGGAAGAATCTTATGTCTCTCTTGGGGGGTCTTCTCTGACCTCCTATTTTTGGGTTAGGTACGTGTTCTTTGTTATCCCAAAACAATCACCAGTTTTGAGATAGCAGTAATGATTTCATTGTATTTAACAATTTAATTTGGTTCTTTGTCTGAGAGAGAAAGGGCCATTGATATTTTTTTTCATGAATCTCCTTCCAGTTCTCAGCAGATGTGACACAGAGTTCATGAATGAGTAAATGAACAACTTTGAAATAGAAATTTGTGGCTGATTGTTGATTCCTATAAATAGTAAAAGGAAGAAAAAATTCAAAAATACCTTATTTTCTCAGAGTTACCATCATAGCTCAGCGGTAACGAACCTGACTAGTATCCATGAGGAAGTAGGTTCAATCCCTGGCCTCAATCAGTGGGCTAAGGATCCGGCGTTGCTGTGAGCTGTGGTAAAGGTCACAGGCGCGGCTGTCACCCTGAGTTGCTGTGGCTGTGGCGTAGGCTGGCAGCTGCAACTCCGATTCGACCCCTAGCCTGGTAATTTCCATATACTTCAGGTATGGCCCTAAAAAAGACAAAAAAAGAAAAAGAAAACCGTTTCTGGGAATTGTTTTTTCTCTTTTCCTTATTTTCTGCGTGAGTGAAATCATTGGACATTAATGTTGGTGGATTTTTGGATATGGCAGCAGTAACATAAATATTTTATTAAGGAAAACTCATTTTGAACCTCATAATATTCTACACCAAAAATACAGAGATGAAAAAGTCATTCTATGCATAGAAAATTGTGTAATTTATGTATAGTTGTAGCTCTGTCTAAAATTGGCTATACAGTATCTCTTCCTAGCATTCTCCGGTTTTACTGATATGAATTTATCAGATCTCTCCATGGAGTTTAGCGAGAGTAGAAATCCATAGCTTTTGAACTTTTGTGAGTTCAGTATTTCTTATTGTCTATCGCTGTCATAGTATCACAAAATATTTTCACTCTTCCTAACCTTGGATACTATCCTATTTGTTCACTCCAGCAATTCTCGGATAGGGTCTGCACTAAAAGTTGATGGGGTTTGGGTAAATAGAGAGGCACAGTATTTAGTGCAATGTAGATGCTGAGTTAATAATTTATTTTCTCTCTCATCTCCACATTGGTGGCTTCTCCACATTGTCTGATTGCTCTTTTCCTACCCAGTATATTTTATGAGAGCTTTCCTTGCAACAAAAATGTGTGTATTTATAAGAATTAAAATGATGTAGCCCCATAAAATACTTAATAGTTGATTTCCCCACTGCTAATCAGGTACACATGGATTTCCAGACTTCTGGTAGCACTCATAGCATATTCACTCTTTTCTCCTCCAGTCATATTCATTCAAAATTGTCATTAAATTCCTCCATGATAGAATGGCCTCTGACTTTATTCATTTGCTATTGTGGGAAAAAAATGCTATAAAAACCAAGTAATATTTTAAACATAAAATAGGTAATTTGTAGCTTAAATAAATTGTATGCTAGATGAGATCTTTGAGTATGATATTCATAAGCTGAGACACCACTACCAAATTGGTAAACTTCCCCATTAAAGGTTGGAGAAACATTTTACTCTAGTATTTGGACCCACAATAAATTTTGTGAGATTAAATGTGTCTGTGATACTTTGGTTTATATGTCAATCCCATTATATATCATAACGGAGAAATTCTAGTTATCTAACAAAGGTGACAACACAAATGTCTGTCACACAATATTTTTACTTTTTATATTTATATTTTTCCACAGATTTATTGAGGTATAATTGACAAATATATATAAAGTATACAATGTGATGTTTTGATGTAAGTATACATTGTGAAATGATTACCATGATCAAGTAATTTCCATCACCTTTCATATTTGTCTTTGTGTGTCTATGTGGTGAGAACACTTAATATCTATCTACTCTCAGGAAATTCAACCATGTAACGCAGTATTATTATCTACAGTCACTTTACTGTACATTAGATCTCCAGATATTTTTTTCTATGCATAACTGAAACTTCGTACCCTTTGACTAACATCTTCCTATTTATTTCCCCTACCCTTTGCTCTTGCCAACCACCATTCTACATTCTACTTTTATGAGTTTGACTTGTTCAAATTCTACATATAAGTGAGATCATACCGTATTTGTCTTTCTGTGTCTGGTTTATTTCACTTAGCAGAACCTCCTCCAGGTTCATTCATGTTGTTGCAAATGGAAAAATTTCTTTCTTTTTAAGGCTGAATAATATTCTGTTGTTATAAATGCAGTGCAATAATTGTATACATACGTAATTGTATTACAGAGTGTATGTGTATATATGTATATGTATGTGTGTATATATATATAGAGAGAGAGAGAGAGAATATTATCCATTTATCTATCTGAACACTTACATTGTTTCCATATTTTTGCTAGTGTGAATAATGATTCAGTGAATACAGGGGTGCAGATAACACTGCAGATAGTGATTTTATTTCCTTTGGGGAATTGGTAGATCAGATCGGTTCTGTTTTTCATTTTTCGAACAGCCTCTATGCTGTTTTCCATAGTGACTGCACCAACTTACATTGCCACCAACAAAGTACAAGAGTTGCTTTTTCTCCACAACCCTGCCAACACTTGTCAGTTATTATCTTTTTGATAATAACCATTTAATAGGCACCAGGTAATATCTCACTGTGTTTTTGATTTGCATTTCCCTGAAAATTAGTTATATCAAGCAATTTTTCATATTAGCTGTTGGCTGTTTTCATGTCTTTAATTTAAAAATAGAAGTTGTTGGTTTTATTTGTATATATATTTTTATCATTAGTCTCTACATTTATTATACTGTAATGATGACCTTCCGGGTAGTGGTTAAAACTTCTTGTTGTGATTTTCTTTTAATTTCTCCTAAATTTCATATTTTGAGAAATCTGTTTGATTTTTTCATAAACTAAAAATTCATAAACTAAGATGTATATATATATTTATGATAGACTATATATTATAATGCAGCATATTCATTTTTAAACTATTTTGCCTTTAATTAAATCTTCCATGATACTAATATCACAACTCTTTTGGTTTCATAATAAGGCTGGTAGGTCCCTCATAATCATTTTACTTTTATTCACTAAGTGTAACTGTTTTAGATCAATCTTTTTCAGATATACCACATTGTCAGGGTATGAGTTTTGAGATTATCCAAGAATTCTTCCCTTCTAATCAGTTAACTTTTCCTATTTACGTTTACTGATATGATATATTCAGAAGATATGAGCTTACTCCTTTTCTCTTACTCTGTATTATCATATCTGGAGCTAATATTTCCCCTTGATTTTTGATAAGCATATTTTTTATAATTCTGTTTTTCCATTTATAATTCAAAATGTTGGTAATTACTTTTTATCCTCCTGCTGATTTATTCAATGAGTTAAAAGAAGTGTAATCTAAATTACTGGAAGTTATTGGCAAGAGTGGTTGTGGTGAATCGAATGTATTGGCAACATTCCTGGAGTGAAAATCTGAAGTAGGCTAGTTTTAAATAATTACACTGGTAGCTTGATCACCTATCACTGATGGGTTTAATCATTCTTATTTAATTTTTTGAAGAAATATAGCATCACAAATGATCTTGAAGCCCTAGAGGAAATTAAAATATGAAAAAGAACATTGACGACTTTGAGTAAAAAGTAAAATTGTATATACCATAATGATGCATCTTAAAATCAATGACACTGTAATGAACTATGATATATAAATTTGAATACCTTTATGGAATGCCCTACCATGAAAGATGAGTATATTAGCAGACTTTCCAGCTCTACTTTTTGATAATTATTTTTATTTAATAATTTAATAATTAAAATAATTATAATTATTTTCTGATAATTATATATTATAAGCTCTCTAATATAAACTTTTAAAGTAATAATAACCCATTCTTGACTTGTCAACTTAAGATTTTCTGTTTTACTTCCCTCAATAGAAAATGCTGAAATTATTGTACTTATACTTTCTCACGCCCCAAATCATAAATTTGGTTTCTTACTAGATGGAACCATATAAAACTGTCCATTTTCCAAGTTCAAAACTACCAACTGCTGACAATTTCATATAGTATAACCTAATTTATTATTATTTTAATATTCTTAAGTTTTTATAATTTTAACTTACAAAGCCATGTTTTATACACAGCCTGAGAGCTTTATAGATATACAGTAATTATCCCTCTGTAAAATTTATGTACATATTTTCAAAATCATCTCAGCCTGCCTATGGACATCTAGGGTAAGTATGTTTGTCTTTCAATAGGAAGTGAGCTGTCACTTTCTCACATAACACACAAACATCAGTTTCTTTAGAACTTAGTCAAATAACCAGAAATGTGGAAGTCTGAGACGTATGCTCTCAAGGTGGGTGGCAACATGCCCAGTTTAAACTAAGATGTTTTATTTTTAAAATAAAGATGATAGGAAGAGATATTTGAGGACAACTATCAGTCTCGGACACAAATACTATCTAACTCTTGACACTTAGATATCTACAAAATTTACATCACTGTGTTAACATTTTATTTTGATTGCTAAAGATTGCTAAGAAACTAGAAAAAATTAAAAACCAGAAAAGCCATAATAACAAAAATATTGTTAAGCTAGGAAAAAGGGAAATAAAGGTGAGAGAAAAGTGTATAATTCAAATCATAAATATAAAACATAAAATATTATGATATAAATTGACTAAATATTATATAAATTAGACTAGACTAATAAAAATTTTCTAATTATTCTTAGATAAAAATGTGTAATGATATCCTACGGCTAAAAATGAGAGAAATAAAGACAATCCAGATTTTTAAACTAAAACATAGTATTGTTAGTGATAAAATCAGTCAGAGTAGCTTTTAAGTTTAAAATTATTACATGAAATAAATGGGGAATACTTTGTGTTGTCAAATGATATGGTCCATCAAGAATATATATAGTGGCTCAGTATAATTATTTGGTGGCTCAGTATAATTATTTATGGTGGCTTAGTATAATCATTTAATATAAAAATATAAAATAAAATATTTTCCAAAAATACTAAAAATAGATGAGTCTACATGGAGAGAAGAGAATCCTTAATATTTTTCCTCTCAAAAACTGACAAGTCGGGAGTTCCCTTCGCGGCTCAGTGGTTAACGAATCTGACTAAGAACCATGAGGTTGCGGGTTCGATCCCTGGCCTTGCTCAGTGGGTTAAGGATCCGGCGTTGCCGTGAGCTGTGGTGTAGGTTGCAGATGCGGCTCGGATCCTGCATTGCTGTGGCTGTGGCAAAGGCCGGCAGCTATAGCTCCTGTTGGACCCCTAGCCTGGGAACCTCCATATGCCGCGGGTGCAGCTCTTCATAAAGGCAAAAAGACCAAAAAAAAAAAAAAAACTGACAAGTCAAGTAGATGAAATAAATTAAAACAGAAAATTTAAATAAGAGAATTAACATCTTTAGTCAAAAAGATGTGTAGAGAAAATTGTACCCAAAGAACATTCTTTTCAAGTTATTTTGGAACACTTCCAAACGCTGACTACATTATAGCCACTGAGAAAATTTAATTGTATTTAATATAGGAAAAAGTATCATTTAGGCCACATTCTCTGAATCCTATACAATAAAACAAGAATTGAAAATAAATTTAAAACCTTTCTATCCGTTTGACTTCAAAGATGTGTTATATTTAGAATAATATAAAGTAAAAAATATAATGGAAATGGTATAATAAGTAATATTTAAAGCATTATCTACAAACTATATGAGAAGATTCAGGTTCAAGATGGCAAGCAGAGTACTCATATTTCCATCACACTGACCTCTTATTTAAGAAAAGGTCCAATAAATAGGTATAAAATATGAAAGAATTAATAACCTTAGAAAAAACGTTTGAAATCATGTGTTTAAACAACATAGAAGCATATGGAGAACTTGTCAATTAATTCTGGTTGTCAGATTAGGTTTGAGAGCAAAATGGGTTAAAGATAATATTCAGAAAGAAAATGATCATTTTTTTACTAAACATGCATATATATATATATATATATATATATTTATAGATGCACACATACATATTTATATATATACACACACACATCCCTGAAATATACATTATCTGAAATACAGTATTGAAAAATTAAATGTAGCAGATTCTTAAAATCTGTTCATGACCTAGTAGATATTATCCCAAGAATTCAAGAAAATTTCACAATTTAAAAAATGTTAATGTTGGAATTCCCATTGTGGCACAGCGGAAACGAATTGACTAGTAACCAGGAGGTTGTGGGTTCGATCCCTGGCGGCACTCAGAGGGTTAAGGATCCAGTGTTGTGTGAGCTTTGGTGTAGGTCACAGATGTGACTTGGATCTGGCTTTGCTGTGGCTGTGGTGTAGGCCAGCAGCTGTAGCTTGAATTTGATTACTAGCCTGGTAACCTCCATGTGCTATAGGTGCAGCCCTAAAAAGAAAAAAAAAAGTTAATGTAGCTCTTTGAGAAACATATTAAGGGCAAAAATAAACTATACAAATATTTTAAAGCTGCTAGAAAAGACTGATAAATTAACAGCAATTCCTTTTTTAAAACTTTTTTTATTTTTTTTATTTTTCTGTTATAGCTGGTTTACAGATTTCTGTCAATTTTCCAACTGCACAGCGTGGTGACCCAGTTACACATACATATATGGATTCGTCACCAGTGGTTAGACATAGTTCCCAGTGCTATACAGCCAGACCTCCTTGCTTTTCCATCCCAGAGGCAATAGTCTACAACTGTTAACCCCAGACTCCCATATCATCCCACTCCCTCCCCCACCCTCTTGGCAACCACAAATCTGTTCTCCAAGTCCGTGATTTTTTTTTCTGTACAAAGGTTCATTTGTGCAGTATATTAGATTCCAGATATAAGTGATATCATATGGTATTTGTCTTTCTCCTTCTGGCTTACTTCACTCAGTATGAGGGTCTCTAATTGCATCCAGGCTGCTGCAAATGACATTATTTTTTTTTTTTTTATGCCTGAGTAGTATTCCATTGTATATATATATATACCACATCTTCTTAATGGACATTTGGGTTATTTCCATATCTTGGCTATTGTGAATTGTGCTGCAATGAACATGCGTGTGCAAGTGTCTTTTTCAGGGAAAGTTTTGTCCGGATATATGCCCAAGAGTGAGATTGCTGGGTCATATGGTAGTTCTATGTATAGTTTTCTAAGGTACCTCCATACTTTTCCATAGTGGTTGTACCAGCTTGCATTCCCACCAAGCAATTCCTATTAAATTCTTAGCTAGAAATATATTCCTTTCAATCTTATGAAGTGTATTTTACTAGAAATAGGGAGTAAACATGGTACCTAAATGTGCGTTAGTGAAGCAGTACTCCTAATATTCTCAGTGATACATGCCCAAATGTGGGTAAAATAATTCAAACTGTCCAAACTATTTCTGGATTACAACAGATATTTAAAATGAGCAAAAACATATGGATGTTGACAAGATTAATATGGTTCACCGAAAAATATCTATAAAGACTAATTTTGAAGTTAAATAGCCATTAGAACCAAAGAATTCAGTCATCCTGATACTAGATGTGCATGCACACGCAAACACACACACACACACACCAATCACATTATAAATATGACCAATAAGTGATGAGAAAATACAAACATAAACAGATCCATTTTACAATAGTAGCCCAGTAAAATTTCACCCCATCTCCAACGCTGTCACTCTAGTCCTCCCAGTGTCCAATCATCTATGCTTTCACTTGTCTATTTTCCTCTACCCTTGATTTCCCACAGTCTGTTTCAGCAGAGCAGCCAAAGTTATCTTTGTTTTCTTTCTTTCCATTAGAGTTATCTTTTAAAGCAGCACTAGGTTTATTCATAACCTCTGATAACTACATTCTCACTCAGAGTAAAAGCCAAAGACCATACAGGACCTTATACAGTCATGGCTCCCTTTATGTCTGTGACCTCATTCTCTGAAACTATCCACTTAGCTCTGTCTGCTCCAGCCACACTGGCTTCCCTCTTCTTCTTAGAGCATGCCAAATATGCTTTCATCTCAGATGTTGCTCCTCTCAAATGCTGTTACTTTGCCTAACTACAGTTTCCCATTTATCCACAGAACTTACTCTCTCACCTCCTCCAGTTATTATTTAAAGATCATCCGATTTGTGAAGTTCTTATAGGTTCAACCTGTTCAGACTTGTATTGACCTCCCCAAGTCTCTTCTTTTCTTTGTTTTTCTCCTTAACACTCATCAATGTGTTACGTTGTTTATATTTTCCATATTTATTCTACTTATTTCTGTCTCCCCAATGAAAAGAATCTAAGACCATGCAGATTGGGAACTGTGCAGTTTCAGTAGAAACATTCACATAGATTACAACATTTTTTATTCCTTATCTTTGTGCAATGTACAACCTGCACAAATGTATAAGGTGCCCCTGTTCTCACAGTAGTTAATTCAAAGCCTACTAGAACATTGATTTTTGCTGTGTTGTTGTTTTTTCTTCCCTGTCATATAAGGTGTGAGGTTAAGAGTTGTGTGAAATGAGGTCAAAGAGGTAATGTGGCCAGATTGTGGAGACCTTTATAAGAACTTGGAATTTACGTGGAGTGAGGGAGAAACCACTGGAGAATTATAATGAGATGAGTGATCTAATACAACTTTTGCTTTAAAAGGATCACTCTGGCCTCTATGTTGAGAATAGACTGGATGTGGAGGAAGATGGTGTAATAGACATCAATTAGGAGGCTGTTATAATGAATCAGGCCAGAAACAGTGGTGACTTGGAAAAAGGAGACTGCACATTAGAGGTGGAGAATTTTACTCAGGACCTAGACATATATTGAAAGTAGAACCAGTAAGAATTGCTGATAGATTGTATGTAGGATATAAGAGAAAAAGTAGAGTTAAGGATAACCAAAAAGGTTTGGGGCCTGAGCAAGTAGAAGTATGCTGTTGCCACTTATGGAGATGGGAGAAGTACCTGGAGGGGCATGCTTGTGTTGGTGGGAGTTCAGTAGTTGGGCTTTGAATATATCAGATTTCATATTTTTCTTTGACACTTGGATATATTACAATGGACTTTAAGGGAAATTTACAAGCTGAAGGTACAATTTTATGATTTATTGGTCTGTAGATGAGTTTTTTTTCTTCACTTTTAATTGTAATAAAAATACATAACATAAAATGTACCATCTTAACCATTTTAAAGTGTACAGTTCAGTAAGTTAAGTGTCATAGATGGTTTTTAAGCCAAGTCCATGGGTCAGGTCAACAAAAGAATAAGTGTAGAGAGCAAAGATGAAATGTTTCAAGATTGATTTGTAAGGTAATCCAGTGTAAAAACTGATGATGAAAAACCAACAAAGTATAGAAAGAAAAGCCAGTGAGAAGAGAGAGGGAATACTAGGAATATGGAAGGAGTTAAAAGTCAAGGGAAAAACAGTTTCAGCATGGAAGTATTGATCAGCTATGTCACATGCTGCTGAATATTCAAAACAGATGAGCAGTTAGATTTGATTTAGTACCGTGGAGCTCATTAGTGACAGTGGTGCATTAATATGAATATTTTGTTTCTAATTCTTCACCTCTGTCTTTGCCCATGTCTTTTCCCTTGTGGTTCCTCATTTCTTCCTAGTAGAGGCCAAGTGTATTCCTGTCTCTGACTTTGGACTAAGCCATGTTACTTGTTTTGGCTAATGAAACCCAGAAAAGGGTTCTGGTATGCTAGTTCCTTAAGAGATATGCATACTTTCATTTGTCTTGCCCTTCTATATCACCATGAAAAGGACATGAAAGGGTTAGCCTCTTGGTCCAAAGAGGATGAGACACCTATGAGGCAGACTCATACCCAATCTGTAGCTTAGAGCTGTCCTTCCTGCCACATGTCTCTATCATCTTGATATACAGATGTCAGAGAGATTATGTGCTTGTTGTATAGTTGACTGATGTGGTGACCTTGTTAAGGGCCGTGTCATTGAAATGATGGATAGAGAGCCTGTCTGAAATAAGTTCACATGAGAATGGGTAGAAAATAATTGAGTATAGATAGTACCACAAAAGTTCTGTGCAGTTTTTCCCATAAATGTGGCATAAGAAATTGGGAAGTGTCTAGAGATAGATGTGGAGTAAAAAATAATTTCTTTTTGGATGATAGAACTGACAGCATGTTTGCATGCTGATGAGAATGATCCAGTACAATGGAAGAGGAAGGGAGAATGATGATGCCAGAAAGAAGGTGGAGAATGACTCCATTCACTCTGGATGATACCATGTATACAAGTGGAGATTTTAGATTAGGACAGTTTCAAATTCAGGTTGTCCTGACATGAAAATCCACATATTTTCTATTAAAACGTGCTCTCAAACTTCTTTCTCTAAAAGCAGTAAAATGTGGAATGAGAGTGGGAATATAGGTAGTAAAGCCAATTTAGTAGAATAATAGTTTAAAGTCTGGAGATCTTCCTATCATATGCCTTTAATTAGATGCATGATATCAAGCAGTCTTCAGTTATTTGGATCACTTCATTTCCTCACCTATTATAAAATGAATAGAGAGATGAGTTCTAAATTTCCTCATCTAGCTCTAAAATAGTATTATTCCAAGACCTGACAATTATGTTTCAAATGCCCCTCTGAGAACTATTGCCACCATTATGTAAGTGCATAGCTTACTGGCATTCTCCTATATAACAGATCTCAAAATGCCTCTTTCACAGTAACATCCCAAACTCACCTAAAGACAGATATTTTAGAATATCTGACATCTGCTTAGTCTCCCAAGACTGGCGGAATGGATTGAATAATAGTTATTTTAGGATGTAATTGCTGCGCTATTAAAAAATAAATCCCTCTGCAACTAAATAATGTCACATTTCTGAGCCACTTATGTAACCAAAATGATTTATCCAAATAAAAGAGCATAATTTTAAAAGTCACTGCAAATGGCTTTCATCCCTAGCCCTCTGTGCTGTAAAAGTGTGACTCTCCATGGATGGTAGCTATGTAGAATAATGGCTCTATTCTAATGTTACATGTTAGGAAATCTGAGTTTAATAGCAATAAAGAAAATTAGGATATAGAGTATAGGAAATGGAATATGAAAGTACCTAAAAAGCCCTAAATACCTTGGGGCAAATAGAAGGTAGTGGTAAGCAATTGTGGAAAAAGATTAAAAACCTGACAGTACTTGTTCAGTTCCTATACAAACAATAGAGGAGTAGTTGACAACCAAGAGGAATAATGTAAATGTAAATGAACACCTGAGGGGAAGAGAATGAGAAGACAAAGGAGGAAAAAAAAAGGAGAGCTTTGTAGTAAACTTAACTTTGAATATTCAGACTCAGAGTAACTAACAGTTTGTAGTTTTAAAGAGCAACCCACTAAGCCCAGGGTTTGAGGATGTGGATAAATAATGATACGTGAATATAAACAAAATATGGTAGATAGATAAAGTTAGCATCTTCTGAGTATGAATACATATGCTTTATTTAAAATTGTATGATTTAAAAGCATATCAAGAAATGATATTTGACATGAGATACTAACTAGAATTGGGCAATACCAGTGCATATTAAAATCCTCAGTAATCCATAAGTTAAGAATTACTGTGGCCTGGAGTGGGTGATTGGATAAAAAAACAAGACCTATGTCTATGCCATAAATAACACATTTGATCTACTGTACTTAATAGATATCTACAGGACACCCTATCCAAAAATAGCACAATACACATTCTTTTCAAGTGCACATGGAACTTTCTCCAGTATAGATCACATGCTAGGACATAAAACATGTATCAATAAACATAAAAAGATAGAAATTATATTAAGCATCTTTTCTGACCATATCAATATTAAACTGGAAATCAATTATAGGATGAATGGAAAAAATACAAATACAAGGAGACTAAATAGCATACTATTAAAAAACCAATGAGTTAGTAGAAAAATCAAAGAGGAAATCAGAAAATACCTTGAGATAAATAAAAATAAAAATACAGCTTTTCAAACTCTCTGGGACACAGCAAAAACTGTTCAGAAAGGGAAGTTTATAGTGATACAGGCCTACTTCAAGAAACAAGAAAAATCTCAATAAGCAACCTAACTTTGCATCTAAAGAAATGAAAAAAAGAACAAACAAAGCCCAAAGTCAGCAGAAGAAAGGGAATAATAAAAATCAGAGAGAATATATATAAGAACAAAAAAAGCAATAGAAAAAATTTAACGAAGCCAAGAAAAACCTGTTTTTTTGTAAGATAAACAAAATTGATAAGTCTTTAGCCAGTCTCATGAAGAAAAAAAGAGAAAGGACCCAAATAAACAAAATAGAAAATGAAGGAAAAGAAATTATAGTCATTGTCAGAAATAAAAAAAAAAAATCATAAGAGAATACTTTGAACAGTTATATAACAAACTGTACAACCTAGCAAAAATGGATAAATTCCTAGAAACATACAGTCTTCCAAGACTGAATCAGGGAGGAATAGATAATCTGAACTCACTGATTATTAGTATTAAATTGAATCAGTAATCAAAAACTCCCAACAACCAAAGTCCAGGATCAGATGGCTTCACAGGGAAACTCTGCCTAATATATAAAGAGTTAATGTCTATCTTCAAGGTCATCATTATTCAGATATCAAAACCAGACAAAGATACTATAAAAAGAGAAAATTACAGGTCGATATCTGATGAGTATAGATGCAAAGATCCTCAACAAAATATTAGCAAACTACATTCAACAATATAAATAAAAGGATCATACATGATGATTAAGTGGAATTTATTTTAGGGATGCAATATTGTTTTTATATCTGCAAATCAAAGAGATAAAACACATTAACAAAAAAAGACAAAATGAAAAATCATGTAATCATTTTGGTAGATGCAGAAAAAGCATTTGACAGAGTTCAACACCAATTCATGATAAATACTCTATAATAAGTTGGTGTAGAGAGAACATATCTCAACATAATAATGGCCATTTATGACTACCCACAGCCAACATCATACTCAGTGGTGAAAAGCTAAAAGCTTTTCTCTTAAATCAGGAATAAGACAAGGATTTCCACTCTCACCACTTTATTTAACATAGTGTTGGAAGACATAGTCATAGCAATCAAGACAGGAAGAAGAAATAAAAGGCTTTTAAATTGAAGGGAAGAAAAAAAAAAGCTGTCATTTTTTGCAGTTGACATGAAACTATATGTAGAAAACACTACAGTCTTCAAAAAAAAAAAATTAGAACTGATAAAAGAATTCAGTAAAGTTCCAGAATACAAAATTAATATATAGAAATCAGTTCATATTTTATGCACTAATAATGAACTACTAGAAAGGGAAAGTGGAGTTCCCATTATGGCTCAGTGGAAACGAATCTGACTAGGATCCATGAGGATGCAGGTTTGACCCCTGGCCTCACTCAGTGGATTAAGGATCTGGTGTTGCTGTGAGCTGTGGCATAGGTCACAGACGAGGCTTGGATCCTGCATTGCTATGGCTGTGGTGTAGGGCAGCAGCTGCTGCTCCTATTCGATACCTAGCCTGGGAACCTCCATATGCTGTGAGTGTGGCCCTAAAAAGACAAGAGACAAAAAAAAAGAGAGAAAGCAAAAATCCATCCCATTTACAATCTCATCAAAAATAATAAATACCTAGGAATAAACTTAAGCAAGGAGGTGAAAGAACTATATGCTTGAAACTATGGGACATTAATGAAGAAAATTAAATATGGTAAAAATAAATGCAAAGATTCCCCATGTTTATGGACTGGAAAAATTAATGTCACTAAAATATTCATGCTACTCAAAGCAATCTACAGATTTAATGCAATTCCTATCAAAATACCCATGACATTTTTCAAAGAACTGGAACAAATAATGCTGAAATTTGTATAGAACCATAAAAGAACCTGTAGAGCCAAAGCACTCTTGAGAAAAAAGAACAAAATCAGTCTGACTTCAGACTATACCACAAAGCTACAATAGTAAAAATGGTATCTCCTTTTAGGTTTGTCATTTCTTGTTTTGTAATTTGAGGCTGTATATTATCTGAATATAAGTTTAGGATATTTATATTTTCTTTGATTCAGCCTCTCATTATATTGAAATCCTTTTTGCTAAAAATAATCTACTTTATCTCATATAAGAGTAAAAACACTTCCTCTGGTTAACTGTCGCATTGTACTTTTATCCCCATTATTTTCTAAATGACATGCAGTGTGCTTTTAAGTATATATATATATATATATATATATATATATTTCTTTCTGACAATAATTTTGAAATAGAAAATTTTGTTTGTACTTAATTTAATATCTGATATGTGTGGATCTGAATCTTCCATATGATTTCTTCTGTTAGTTCCTTAGAATAACAACATAGGATTTGCTAGGTTGAAAGTATCAAAAAGAACAGTAGAAACTACAATAACAAAAAATAATAGTAAGAAGCATGTGCACTGTTATCCTAGAGAGAAAAAAAATTACTGAATTCAGAGTTCTCGTTGTGGCTCAGTGGATTAAGAACCTGACTAGTATCCATGAGGATGCAGGTGTGATCCCTCGCCTTACTCATTGCCACAAGCTGCAGTGTAGGTCTCAGATGTGGCTCAGATTCAGCATTGCCATGGTTGTGGTATTGGCTGGCAACTGCAGTTCCAATTTGACTCCAGGAACTCTTATATGTTGCGGTGAGTCCTTAAAATATATATGTATATATATATACTGAATTACAACACTAAACTTGAAAGCTTTGGGATGATATCATAAAATGTGAGAATAAACCTTGAATTTGGGAAATCATTTAAGGAACCATTAGACAAATGTCTTAGTTCAAAATTGTGTCACATTTTAATAGCAACTGGGATTTTATAGATCTTAATCTATCTAATTATTTGCTTGCTTGATTTAAATAGATACTTTCTTACCCTAAATAGTCAAATCAATCCTTAGAGAGCTTGGAAGTATTATGTTGCCTGACTTCAAATTATAGTGAAGAGCTATAGTAATCAAAACTGTGTGGTACTGACACAAAAACAGACAGATCAATAAAACAGGATGGAGAGCTCAGAAATAAATCCACATACAGAGGGTCAATTAATCTAAGAAAAATAAGGCAAAAATACATAATGGGGAAAAGATGGTCTATTCAGTAAGTGGTGCTAGGAAAACAGGACGGCTACATGTAAGAGAATAAAATTAGAACATTGCTTCACAGCATAAACAAATATGAACTCAAAATGGATTAAATACCTAAATATATGACTGCAAATCATAAACTTCCTAGAAGAAAACATGGGCAGTATCCTCTTACTTAAATCTTGGCAATATTTTTTTTGAATCTGTCTCTCCTGGCAAGGGAAAAAAAAAAGCAAAAATAAACAAATATGACTTAAAAGCTTTTACACAGCAAACAATAACAACAACAAAAACCCCAAAACCGGAGTTCCCGTCATGGCACAGCGGTTAACGAATCCAACTAGGAACCATGAGGTTGCAGGTTTGATCCCTGGCCTTGCTCATTGTGTTGAGGATCCAGCATTGCCATGAGCTGTGGTGTAGGTCACAGACATGGCTTGGATCTGGCATTGCTATGGCTGTGGTGTAGACCAGCACCTGTAGCTCTGATTCGACCCCTGGTTTGGGAACCTCCATATGCTGCAGGTGAGGCCATAAAGCAAAAGAAAACAAAAAATGAAACCCCCAAACAAACTAAAACAAGCAAAAAAACCCGTCCATAAAACAAAAAGTCAACCCATTGAATGGGAGAAGATTTTGGCAAATGATATGCTGATAATGAGTTAATATCCAAATATAAAAAGAACTCATACAGGTTAATATAAAAAAAACAACCTCATTAAAAACTGAACAGAAGGCCTGAATAGGCATTTTTCTAAAGAAGATATGCAGATGGCCAGCAGGCACATGACATGATGCCAGTCATCAGGGAAATGCAAATCAGGACCACAAAGAGATATAACCTCACAACTATCAGAATGGCTATCATCAAAAAGACAACAACAATAAAAAATATTGGCCAGGATGTGGAGAAAAGGGAACCCTAGTATACTGTTGATAGGAATGTAAATTGATACAGCTTGCGTAGAAAATAATAGGGATTTTCTTCAGATAACTAAAAATAGAACTACCATATGATCCAGCAATCCTACTCTTAGTATATATCTAAAGAAAACCAAAACACTAATTTGAAAAGTTTGTATTAGCATTAATTATAATAGCCAAGCTATGGAAGCAACCTAAGTGCCCATCAATAGATGAATGGATAAAGAAGATGTGGTGTGTGTGTTTGTGTAGTCAATGGTATATTAGTCACAAAAAAGAATAAAATTTTTCCATTTACAATAACATGGATGGACTGGAAGATATTGTGCTTATTAAAAAAAGGCAGAGAAAGACAAATATTCTATGTTTTTCATTTATATGTGGAATCTAAAAAAATAAAGCAACAAATGAATATAGCAAAAGAGAAAGAGACTCAGATATGGAGAACAAACTCGTGGGGAGAGAGGTGAGAGGAGGGACGGGGTGGGGGTAGGGTATTGAGAGATATAAACCACCACTTATAAAATAAACTACAAGGGTATATTGTACAGCATGGGGAATGTAATCAAAATTTTATAATAACTTTAAATGGAGTATAATCTATGAAAACATGAAATCACTATTTTGTACTCCTAAAACTAATATTATAAATCAACTGTACTTCATTCTAAAAAAAGAATTGCAATGTCCATAAGTTTGACATGGAAGTTTTGAGTGGGCGTCTAGGTGTATGTTTCTATGTGTAATATAAGGATTTTAGAAGTGTGTTTCTAATAGAGTAAGTAAATTACTTTGAAATAGAAATTGGAGTAGCAACTAAAATGCATGATTTTTAAAAATGTTAAATTTGACTTGTTAAAATGATAGGATTTTAACTAGTCACTTGTAATTATATAAACAAATAGGTCATTAAGTGTGATATAGTCTGAAATTTACTTGTATTTCAGAATAGTTTTAATACTTGCATATCAACAGAGTTAAAGTACAACACAACCTTCTGCTTTAATTTCACCCCTCAAAAGAAAGGCCATAAGCGGTCTCACTGAGATCCATATTGGCCCAGTACAGAAATGTGAGGTGCATGATATTGGATAGCTTATCACTTCTTTCAGGTTCTCTAAATAAAGGTTTAAAGGGAAAATAACTAATTCACAGAGAAATGATTTATCTGTAGCATGACTGCTAAATCATTTTAAGGAAGCGAAAACCGGGGGTTGTCTTGGGGCTCAGCAGGTTGTGTTGTCACTGCAGCAGCTCAGGTCACTGCTGTGTGGTGTGGGTTCGATCTCTGGCCCAGTAACTTGCTCATGCCATGGGTGCAGACAAAAAAAGAAAGAAAAGAAAAGAAAAACCCAGAAATTAGAAAAAAGGGGAAAAAAAGCAAGAACGCGGAAATCTTAATCTTTTAATCAAATTTCCTGTCCCTTTGCCACCTTTCTAGAGGCACTGGCCCCTTTAGGTGCAGCTGAAGTAAATCCTGTAAAAATAATCAAATCTAAAATAAATCTAAAAATAAGCTAAAAGTAAGATTTTTTTCCTTAAAAAAGGAATAATTTTTAAGTAAATCAAGTATTCGACCCCACATTAGTTTATCATGTCATTTGACTTAGTCTCTGTCACTACAGTGACACATGGCTGAATTGGACTTAATTTTTAAAAAAACCCTTCATTATTGCCTACATACTATGCTAAGTATTTGAGGTGTTACCTCATTTAACATCCTTATTTTCCTAATTCAAGTCAAAGATGTGCTAATGGATGATAGAGCCAGGATTAATATCTAGATATATTTCCTTCAAAATTATGTTCTTTTGCCACAGGCTGTCTTTGAAATATCATCTGGTGACAGGGTTTGGGGTGAGGATAAGTAATGATAACTAGGCAAATGGATATATTAATATAAATCCATAGCTAGATAAATTGATAGAATTGTTATATACTATGGGTGAATATTTAAACTTTATGGACAATTTGTATAAAGTATATCAAGCATACTAATTTTGTTATAGCATACTAATTTTACTTTTATCATCTCTATAAAATTATATAACTCTGGTATATTTACCACAAAGGCATTGAATATCACCATAACCAGAGGGTAAACCATAGGCAGGTCTGATTTCAAATCCAAGCTCTGGTACCTACTAACATGTGACCTTGGCAAGTACCATAGCCCATATAAACTTCAGTTACCTCAAGTGTACAGTGGAGATTTAGAATATGTTGTTCTCAAAATATTCTTGTGACACTGGTGTACCACCCACTATAGAAAATTGACTTAATCCCGGTGCCTGGAGTAGATAAAATCAGAATACTTTAACATCTAAATTGATATAGGATATTTCTAGACCTCACTGTGTTTTAATCATTTTAATTCAGCCATTAAATGGAGCAGGTGTCATCTGGGTAATTGCATCGACTGGTTGAAGATTATCAACAGCATAATGACATTTCATCATTTCTGCTACTGCCAATAAAAGGTCATTTTCATTTAATTTTTTTTCTTTTAGATAATTTTTTTTAAATCTAATTTTTCATGACTGAGCCAAAAACTGAAGTCGCTCTATATTTTTTTAACTCTATGTATCATTACAACCCTAGTGCCTACAACATTGTCTGGCAAATTGTCACTCTTTTTTAAAAAAAAGTGTTTTCAGGAGTTACCATCATGGCTCAGCAGAAACAAATCTGACTAGGAACCATGAGGACGCAGGTTCGATCCCTGGCCTTGCTCAGTGGGTTAATGGGCCAGTGTTGCTGTAGCTGTGGTATAGGCCGACAGCTACAGCTCCAATTCGACCCCTAGCCTGAGAACCTCCATATGCCGTGGGTGAGGCCCTAAAAAGACCAAAAAAAAAAAAAAAGTATTTTCATTAAAGTGAATTGGGTAAATGATAAAATTACAAAGTGATTACCACTCTTTAAAAGGAACATTTTAAATAGTTCTGTGTAAAATCTAGTACTGTGCTAGAGCAGCTATGTATGAGTTATGCAGACAGCCATAATAAACCTGTAGAGTTTATAGACATTAGCATTCATTAATGACCTTGAAATTATATGTGCAGTAATAGAAAAAAAAGCATAGGAGGAAAACATAATTTTCTTGTAATACCTTTATGAAAACTTGTGTAAACGAAGAACATATTTAAGTTAAAGACACACAGAATCGTATGAATAAAAATTTTAAAGGCAATTTTTCTACTTCTGAGATGGAATACACTTCAGCTGATGTTTTTGTGTTTCACTGTTAATGGAGCATAGAAGTATGAAATTTTAGGAGTTCCCGTCATGGCTCAGCAGTTAACGAACCCGACTGGCATCCATGAGGACGCGAGTTCGATCCCTGGCCTCGCTCAGTGGGTTAAGGATCCGGCATTGCCGTGAGCTGTGGTGAAGGTCACAGACGCGGCTCGGATCCCGCGTTGCTGTGGCTGTGGCGTAGGTCAGCAGCTATAGCTCCGATCGGACCCCTAGCCTGGGAACCTCCGTATGCCATGGGTGTGGGCCTAAAAATACCCCCCCAAAAAAAAAAATGTATGAAATATTACAGAGAAGTTACATCTGAAATTAAGTAGTATGTTCCTAGGAATTTAGGTTGAATGTTATATCAGTTACTCCTCAGCTATAATGTACATTTTCCGTTTCAACTTGTGAATATTTAGCCTTAAATTACCACAGTTAAATTATCAAGGAATGATTTTTACCAATTGGCCAAATTAAGGAGCAGATGTCTTTGCTGTAGCTGTGGTTGTTGTGTTGTTTACTTTTATTCCTTTCCTAAAGGGCAGAATATGAGTAGAGACCAGTTAGTGTAGGTGAGAAAACAAAGTTGATGATTTGTATTATCAGTCAGTGGATAGTGCTACATGTGGTGCTTTTTAGTATCTAAATAAATACTCTCAGTGATAAAGTTATAAACTGGCATTTTTAACAGAGAAAGTTCAGAAATGGACCATGATAGATAAAGTTATATCTGTGTATATATATACTTTATATATTTATTTCTTATGATGCCATACACACTGTTTTCTGTCTTCAGGGGGAGAGCATTCTCTTGAGGCTTTCCTCTTTGCTAACTAGAAAAAGTGAGAAATTTTATAAGCCCTGGCCAAGTTTGATAGACAATGTTATTTTAGCATTTTCTCATACTAATAATGTTTTACAATTTAATTCTTTATACATATGTAGAGCTAATTTTAGCTGTAAATTACAGTCTACAAGTTGATAATACCAGTGTCCTAAATATAAATTATTTGGACAAATGTTAAAATTATTTTAAAAACAAATGGTAGTTTCTTCTCTTTCAGGATGAAAAGTACAAACTTACTTCATGATTACATACAATAACTGTTTAATTAGTAATTTTAGCCATCAAGAAACAGAAATAAGGATTAAAGTTATGAAAGTAAAGGAAATATATATATATATCTAACAATCCTTAGAACGACTCCTTGCTTATAAGCTATATTTTTATACATACATATACATATATGTACATATTTATTTATTTTTGCGTGTGTGTGTTTTTGCCTTTTCTAGGGCCGCACTCGTGGCATATGGAAGTTCCCAGGCTAGGGGTCTAATCAGAGCTGTAGCCTCCTGCCTACGCCACAGCCACAGCAACGTCGGATTGGAGCAGCATCTGCAACCCACACCACAGCTCACGGCAACACCAGATGCTTAACCCACTGAGCAAGGCCAGGGATGGAACCTGCAACCTCATGGTTCCTAGTCAGATTCATTAACCACTGAGCCACGATGTCGTCTCCGACTAGGAACCATGAGATTGTGGGTTCGATCCCTGGCCTTGCTCAGTGGGTTAGGGATCCGGTGTAGCCGTGAGCTGTGGTGTGGGTCGTAGACACTGCTCGGATCTAGCGTTGCTGTGACTGTGGCGTAGGCCGGCAGCTGTGGCTCCAATTCGACCCCTAGCCTGGGAACTTCCATGTGCCGCGGGTGCAGCCCCCCCCCAAAAAGCAAACTAGTAATAATAATATTATATAGGAAAAAAATCCCCCCCTCAGATTTTCCTAAAATTGTAAAATATTACTTATGCTTAAAATGTAGATACATATCTACTGTGAGTTTATCAATAATAGAACTGTGAATGTATCCCGTATATCTTAAACAATGCAGAATATAAGTTATTGGATATTATAAATTATATTTCAAATTGAGATCACTGTTCAAAAAACTAAGAATTTCCGTACAGTTAATAGAACAAACTTTAAGATTTCTACCAATTGGAAAGGGAAACAACGCCATAATGACCACCATCTTATTTTTACTCTTCTAAAGCATGAAAGTCCTTACATATTAGAGTTAGAAAAACATGTGAGATAAGATACATGAAAAGAATACTATCCAAGCACAAAGTGAAGAAAATAGATGTTATGACAACATAATAAACATCCGTAGTTGTTATCTGAATATGTGTTGTGTAGTAGCTAATGGCATTGCAATTGAACATCAAGACTGTTATTTGAAAGAGCTATCATGGGTTGCATGACTGTAAACATAAGAGTGATTTAAGGAATTAGTTTTGATTACATACTAATGGCTAAATTTAACATCAACAGAGATTAACTATTTCCTCCTAAACAAAATGAAAGTCAAAGTAGCTTTGAAAGCAACACCATGCATACTTCATTATTCCACTTGTTATAAATGGAATAATTATTTAGGCATATTACATTAAATTAATTTTGTGAAAAAAATACACCGTGCTTTATAGATAGAAAAATTGTAAAAACCTTTAACATTTGAATTTCCCAGAATAAATTTACCCCTCCAACATTACTAGAATCCAATGAGAATATAATTTATCCTCTCTTGTTATTTCTAGTCACTAGTATTTAGTTGTATCACTTAGTGGTTGTCCTTCCTGCTCCCTGTCCCTGATTTGTGTCTTTAAATGAGAGATAATGTGTGTAAAGGTTGCAGTGGACTTAAGAGTACAGTGGAGCAGTTTGGCATGAGGTTTTGGAGGCTGGAGAGTTCGACATCCCAGAGGAGTTGTGCAGAGGATGTCAGCAGCATCTTTGGTGGTGAGCATTGGTAGTAGTATTTCTGGGATGTGATGCTGGCTGTATCTTGTGTCCCTCAGTTCCTATTCCCAACAACTGCTCCTGAGTTTTTTCAGGGAGGTCTATGAACTCTCTGATTTTCTCCCAATAAGTTCTTTTTTTTCACTTAAGATAACCAAAGTAGTTTTCTGCTGTCCATAAACAAGAATCCTGACTGGTGTTGTTTCTTTCTTTCTGAGGTACTTATATCTTTAATTGTTAGTTGGTTGTATAAATCTCGCATAGCTCTTTGATAAACTTGAGCTTTAGCAAATTTATGAACATGTAATGGCTAATCAGGGTATTTGGATCCTTTTCAAGCATTACAGAAGAAATGAGAGTCTGTGGATCTTTGGAAGTAAAATTAAATGACTAAATAGTTTTTTTAAATTTTTTTCCACACTTAAGTGGAAAAATGAACACTAATTTCAGGGAAAAAATGGAGTATAAGTAATGGAATTGTGGGAAAACTGAACAAAATTCTGATATAATATTTATGTGTGTAAAATTTACCACACACAACCTAAAATCATTTTCATCCTTAATTATTCATCCAAAAAACATTGTGAGGTATATAAGAAAACAAGAAACTCTACTTTCTAGTATATATTGGAAAGATTTATGTGAGAAATCAATTGAGCTGTAATGGTATAAAGTTCAAATGGTCCAATTTAAATTGGTCCTTACCTATATTTTCCTGCAGTTGTCCTACCCTGAATTGCAATTTACAATATTCAAGTATTTGGGGACAGAACAATAGATGAATTAATAAATAACTACCTTAAATATTATTTTGCAATATGAAAATAGTGTTAGTACAACCCAATCTACACTGTTATTAACATTTTTACCTAAACTCTAATCCCATGATAAATAGGAGTCATTAATAAAGTTTAATGGAAGTTTGTCTCATTCATAGCTGATTCCAGGCCTTGTTGCTCAGCAGCTACCTGCCAGATCACATTTCCAAGTAGTAATGTAACTGACTCCCTGGAGAGCGCTTAAAACAAATGGGAATTTTCAACCACTTAATTCAATGCCCTTTTTACAGGGGTTGCTTCAGAGACCATGAGATGTGGGATTTAAAATGCCGCAGGACCCCTGTTAACTCTAGAGTTTCCAAAGAATGCCGGTGACGAGTAAGGGCCTCAAATTCCAAAAGGACCTCAAGCAGAAATGAATGAAAGCTGCCCTGGCAGGCATGTAATTTCTGAACTGCCTGGAAGTGAATGAAATTACCACTGGAGAATCTACTGACAAAATTGAAAAAGAGGAGTTTCCCTTGTGACACAGCAGAAACTAACCTGACTAGTATCTATGAGGACGGGGGTTCAATCCTTGGCCTCACTTAGTGGGTCAAGTTTCCAGGGTTGCCACGAGCTGTCACTTATGTCACAGATGTGGCTCAGAACCAGTGCTGCTGTTGCTGGGGCATAGGCTGGCAGCTGCAACTCCAATTTGACTCCTAGCCTGGGAACTTCCATATACTGCAGGTATGACCCTTTTAAAAAGCCCCCAAAAATTAAAAAAGAGACTGAGAACAGTCTTGTATCATCATTTACCTGAATATACGGAGAAAGACATCAAGGAAAATATACACAAGGAGAGGCAGTTAGAAACTCTGGAGCATATATTGCTTATGGAAATTAATGAAGGATGGAATTTTAAGAAGGTATGATCACCAGGGCCACTATATCCGGGAAGGCTAAGTGGGTGAGATAAAACCATGGGATGTGAAGTAAAGCTGCTGATGATGCAAACATAAATTGTCCTTATCAATTGATCGTTTTTCTATATAGCACTTTACCAATTCACGTTTTAGGTGGTTTGTTGGTAGTACCTTAAAAAAAAAAAAGTCTAATCAATTATCATCTCTGGTCCATGGCCCAAATAAAAGAAAGTACAGCTAAGGAGGTGGAGGGTGTGGGCCATCACAGTCATTTCTTCATTATTAGCATCAGAATAGGATGGAAGAAATAAATCAGAAGGTCTATTGTACAGTCAAAGCGTAGGTGCCACGAAGTATCCTTTGTGAAGTCTTAAATATAGTAGGGTGATTAAAAAGGGTAAAGGGAAAGATAAGGACAAAGTAGAAATCAGGAAAACAGAAAGGGAGGCGTTCCTGTTGTGGAACCCAACATAGTGTCTGAGGATGCAGGTTTGATCCCTGGCCTCACTCAGCGGGTTAAGGATCCAGCATTGCTGCAAGCTGATTTGTAGGTCTCAGATAAGGCTCAGATCCCGTGTGGTTGTGGCTGTGGCTGTGGTTGTGGTTGTGGTTGTGGTGTAGGCCAGAAGCTTCAGCTCTGATTTGACCCCTAGCCTGGGAACTTCCATATGCTGCAGGTGCAGCCCTAGAAAAGAAGAAAAAAAGGAAGGAAAGAAAAGAAAGGAAGGAGAAAAGAAAGGATAGGAAGGGAAGGAAGGAAAAGAAAGGAAGGAAGGAAGGAAAAGAAAGAAAAGAAAGAAGGAAGGAAGAGAAAGAAAGAGAGAAAGAAAGAAAAATTTTGGAGAGAATTTCAGGAGCCCTGAGATTTCTCCAGAGGTCTTTATATGTATAAGTCCATTTCACTGACTACAGCCTGAAATCTTGACGAGGAGTATACGGTAAGCCAGAGAGTGGAGTGGAAGCTGCCAGCTCCTTCTAAGGAATCAAAGACCATAATTCCCATCTCTCTCTATCTCTCTTCTCTCTTCTCTCTTCTCTCTTCTCTCTTCTCTCTTCTCTCTTCTC